>VZRE01007485.1:0-194903 GCA_013396775.1 Cephalopterus ornatus | reverse complement strand
GTGTGCTGAATGATCATGTCTCAATGTGCTGTGACAATAAGAGATACATCAGACACTAAGTGGACAGGCACCTTCTTGATGTATGAGACTGGCAAAGAGCCAGAAGACAAAGTATAGAAATAAATGGTAAACTTGCAATCAGACAAAGCTGGTTGTAAATATCTGTGCTGAAACAGGTGATCGATTATTTTAATAGGCAAAAAAGTAGCAGGGAATTTGCAGATGCGGAATTTTTTGTAGGCCAGTAAAGCTTAAAGGAGGTGTTGAGGAATTCCAAATTACTTGAAAGCCAGGTAGTTCGTAGCAATATGATAGATAACATAGATGTTGGCATGTGTAAGGTAATACCTATTGGAAGACACAACCTCAGCTGTTCATGTGCATGGTGGGGTCTTAGGGAAAGGAAGACCTGAGAATTGCCGTGAAGAGCTGGTAGATCAACTGATATCAAACAAAATACTGTAAGTAACAGAGGTTGGGATAGGAAAACCAGCAAATAATGCAGTAGGCTGTTATGCCTTGTACTAGTACATCCTCATCTGGAATATGTCCAGTTTAGGTCTTGCACATCAGAAAACACACAGCAGCAATAAAGTTTGGTGACAGAAGCAAATGAGATGAGTCATGGAAGTAAGATTTCTCATTATCCAGGAGTGAAAAGACTGGCTTTGTTTAGGAGCGACCTAGACAGTGGTAAGTCCTGCAGGAGCTACAAAGATCCTTTTGTCTCCTTTGAAAGTTATCCAGTGCTGCACAGGCTGTGGGAAGTGTGGGACACAAACGACCACGAATTATACAGATGAGTGAGACAGGGCACAACGACCTTCACCGGAGGATCCCCTGGGGACGTGGAAGCTGACTTTGATGCTTGGAGCTTTTCTACTTTCCTCCTCCTGGCTGTCACTTTTAAGAGTAGAGCTGGGTTTCTGTGTTCTTGGCTCAGACCTTGTCTGTGGTGGGTCTGCCACAGTGACTGCTGACAACCATTAAAACTTACTGTGGATGCTGTGACACCTGAGCTCAGGACACATCTGCCCCAAGGTTAACAGAGCACAGAAGGCAACCAACAAAAATCACCATGTAGCTCTCAAGTACATTATATATGGAACCAACCTTTTTGAAAGGGAAGTTTTTTTCCTTAAATCACTAAAATGGGACAAAGCACAGAAGCATAGAATGGTTTGGGCTGGACAGGACTTTAGAGACCATCTAAAGTGCCATGGGCAGGGGCACCTTCCACTAGGTCATTTTGCTCATCCAGCCTGGCCTTGAACGCTTCCAGGGATGGGGCATCCTCAGCTTCTCAGGGCAGCCTGTTCCAGTGCCTCACCACACTCATAGTGAAGAAACTTCTTCCTTATATCTAATCTAAACCTAACTTTTTTCAGGTTGAAGCCATTCCCCCTTGTTCTGTCACTGCATGCCCTTGTAAAAAGTCCCTCTCCAGCTTTCTTGTAGGTCCCCTTTAGGTGCTGGAAGGCTGCAAGGAAGCCTCCCTATAAAAGAAAAAAGAGTGTTTGTCAGGAACAGTTTGGGAAGCAGTGACAAACCAGCCCGAAGGCAGATGCAGGGACTGCAGGAGATGGAGAGATGCAACACAGTTTAAAAAACAAAGCCCCAAACCTGCTAAGTGGAAATAATTGGTACAAGCAACAATTATAAAGCCACCTACACCCCACAGACTGCAAAGTCCCAGATTTTAAGCTCTGTGAGCAGCTTCCTTGGCACAATGCAGACTTCCTGGTGAGCATCTACACTCAGCCAAGAAAAGCCTCCTTCCTTCTTCCAGCCCTGGGAATTTCTTATTTCTCAGTCTTTGGTCAATGGAAAATCATACACAGGATGCTGCCTGTGCAGCTTAGTATTAGAAGTGCTAGTTAGTGTTTAATAATGCCGATTTAAGTAAACCTGCCTGTCTTTTGGGCAGCGAATGCCATGACTGCATCTACCCCTACTGAAATCCAGATCTGAGGACCAAAGTTACTGTCATGGGGTAAAACCTCTGATGAAAGTTACCTCACATGGATTGTGCCTGCAAATGCTGGTCAGGGGCTCACAGTCAGACTCACAGTCAGCTTTAAGCACCAGAGGAATTGTTAATATCTGTATATTGTGGTATCACTTTGCAGCCTTGGCACTCTAAAACAGGTGGTGTCAGGTCCTTCCCCACATGACTCACAGCCTGAACAGACCACAAGTGACGATGCAGGAGGGGATGTGCAAGAGGTGTGAGGTGACTGACCCTGTCTTGCACAGCAGCTGATTCCTGGAGCCAAGCACAGCTCTCAGGTTCCCAAATCTGCTGCTCCTGTTTCGGAGCCTTTGTCTATTTATTTCCTCTGTAGGCAACTTACAACTGTTTGTTCATTCAGTGCTACTGTTTAATTCCTATTGAAAGGTCCCTTACAAATCCAAATTGCTTTGGGTAGGAACTCCTGAAGAGAGCATGTGGAGGTTTAGGGATTTTCAAGTGACAGGGAAAAAAACCTTGTAATTAAAACAACAGTTTAGAGCGAGCAGCAATGTTACCTCATTACTGCACACAACCCAGGACAGTCTGTGAGGCTCAGGCAGAGAGGATCTTCTCACTGTGTAGATCCTGAAAGGTCCTTTCCAGGGAGAGACTCAGCACATGAACACCAGACACCACCAGAGCCTACCAAACAACCCAGGTGTAGCACAGCTGGGACAACAGGGGGAAGCAGATGGCGACACCCCCAGCGATCTCTCACTTGTATTAACTGTTTTAATGATCAGAGAAATATATTAAAAACATATTAATGAAAATACATGGCTAGACCAAAAGTCAAAGTTTCAGGAATTATTTGGAATCTTTCCATTGCCTTCAAGGGATTAATATCACACTGAAGGAGTATTCCAAATTACAGCCAGAGCTCAGCAACACATACACACAAGACAGTTTAAGCTTTTTATTTTCCAGTTGAAGTCTTGCTAAATTAAAATCACAAACTGTAACAAGACAGTGTTGGTAGAATGGAACCCTCAAACTGCTGGCACTGAAGCCCCTTGGAGGATGAGCCTCGCAGGGGCAGCTGCTCAAGCTGCTAAAATCAACAAGGTACTTTCCCGGAGGGAGGATCCCTCTCCTCTTCCTTCCCTAACACTTGGGAAATAAAGCAAAGGCTTTACTGAAATGCTTGTTCCTACGAGTGGAAACCCAGAATATTTTACTTTAGGAGAGTCATCACGATTAGCTAACTTGTAAATTTTGGAGACAAATCCATTTTTTATTCACTACAGAGTTTATTTGTATGCATTTTTTGTAATAACAATAAATTAAAAAAAAGTTTTGAAAGTTCTCATAATAGAAAACAACCTTGTGGAATTTATCTTCTTTCACCTATCGGGTAACTTCGTAAATCTTTACTGATTTATTAGCCAATAATCTTCACTGTCTTATGGTTTTGCTTTATCTGTCCAACAAAAATGGCTGTAAGGCAGAGTAAGGAGATGTTTAGACATTGAAATTGTTGAATTTAGTGAAAAATGACTGAGTTTTAAAAACTTAATTTCTGTGTAAGCCTGGGGTGGATTCTTCAGCATTCAGTACTATGTGCTGTAGCACTGTTGTAACCTGCAATGTTTATTGCTTATTAAGATAAAATATTCTATAAAATAATTCATTGATCTGTCACCTCCCCCTCCCCTCGGCTACAATGGATATGAATCTTCAAAGACCTTTTGTAAGAAGGATGCTAAGTAATACAGACATTTAAAGCACATTTTCTGACTGGTAGGAAAACACACCTCAAAATCAAGTTCCTGGGTGTGATGTCACCTGTTCCCCCCCTCAGTTAAACAAAGATGTACTCAAGTATGAGCCAATTCTGCTATTTTTGCATCTACTTAAGTTTCCTGTGTTGAGTGACTTAGTCCCAAAGCAGGTCTGGGCACGGGTTGACACCATGGAGTTCTCCCCACTCTGCTGCGTCTCTCCGTTAAAACCCTGGTCATGGTTTTGATAAATTCCAGTTTTATAAATTCCAATCAGTTAACTGTGACAGTCAGCACAATCACGTTGTCCCGGATATTTTCGGGACATGTCTCATCACCCTGACAATCCTGTGAAAAATGGTGAAGGCAATGGAGAAACACGAGACTCATGTTGCAGCTTCGAGATGAGTTACACTAAAAACAAGCAAATTCCTCCTTTCCTCATGGCTATTTTCTTTATGTAGACAGTAAAAATAGCCATGGCTACTGACAGGGGAAAATCTGTGAGTATTGCTGTGCATTACTCACCGTGAACTCTTTCAAGGATACAGCAGGGAACGTGCTACGAGTTCAGTCATCTCCCACAACACAAACCCAGACTCAAGTTACACAGTAATCATAAGAACATAAGATGTGGCCAGAGTTAATGTTCTTGTTCCTGATCATCCCATGGCAGTTGCTAAGGAGAGATATAGCAGGATACACGGACATTCGTATACGCCCCCCACCCTCACCCCTTATTTTTGCTTAGAAAGGTTAAGATGACATGAAAAACAATCAGCTTTCTGCCCAAAATCTTCACTGAGAAACACATTTCTGAGGTAAAAATGAATTATTTATGTACAGGTCTGGAAAAAAGGCTTTTAAAAGCCTTGAACTCTGAGGCTTAATTATAAGAGGCCAAGAAGCTCCTGTACTTGCTTCAGTCCAGCTTTCACAGAACTGGAGTAGGAGACTGCTAAAAATCACTTGAAGAGAAGAAAGTAAAAATTACTATTGGTGCACTTACTACGTGTATCAGCAAGTGAAAAAAAAGACCCAAAACACTGTAAACATTTAGATGTTTGAAGTGGCTTTGCATTTTTTGCGTAGCATTAGCAAAAATACACTCTCCTCCAACTTAAATTTTTGTGCACTCCTCCTCACAGTATGGACACAAGGCATAGTCATTCAGAAGTTACTTCTGAATATTTTGATGACGTACTTCCTGTTGTGCAGATATTTTATTCTATATGTGACTATCTGAAATAATGTACAGCAGTTTCCTTGCTAAGCCTAATATCTCTTAGCTCAATAAAAGTAGTGAAGAAACTAGTCTGAGACAGGTTTATTAAGGAAATGAATATGCTTTAGATAAAGAAAGCAGACTTTTTATGACACCTGCTTCAGCTCATCCTCTGTCAGTTTAGCTTATAAAAACAGATGACTCTTACTCAAGTCAGCAGAGATATGTCTTTTTCTGTACTTCTCACAAATCCTCTTCTTCCAAGTATTTTAAAGCCCAAAATTGAGTTCTAACAGCCTTCATTGAAGATGTTGAGTACTACAGATTTGCAAAACAACCCTGTGAGCTGTGGCAGCACTTCCAAGTATTTCTTTAAATAACAGCACTCTGAAATAATTTCCTTGCAGAAAAGAACAAAAATGGAACAAATACTGGTTAATCTGTGCTTTAACTTTTCCTAATGGCTCTAGTATCCAGTTCTTGGAGTGCACGCACCAGCTCAATGCTGCTTGGGCTGCAACAATCTCCTCTTCTGCGTTGTCCTTTCAAAATCAACTGAGTAACTTCATTAATGAAGTTTCTGAGGTAGGTAGTGATATTTTCACCTAAGTGGCACAGCATTTTTCTTGACCCAGACCATATAAAAAGAAAACCAATGCCAAGACATGCGGAAGAATTCACATTTGGTGGTGAGATTAAAAATGTCCCTCTGATTTTAAACAGTTGCATGCTGGGGGTTGCATGGCCAGGAGTGTCTAAACTAGGTTACCATTTCCATGCAATAATCTTACCACTCTGAGACATTGAATAACCTAGTGTACTTTTATTAAGTAAATGGAAGCAGAGGTTAATGAACATTTATTGGACCAACTTAACACCTTGAAATCACAGGCATCAGTCAGACTGAGAGGCAGCATACTGATAAGATCAAGTTTTCTTTACAAATCTACGAGCCCCTGTACAAAAATAAAGTATAAAAGGGGCAAACAGAAACATTAGTTTCTTCCCAATCCCAGGGCTGCTTCTGAGGTCACATTCAGCATAAATTTAGAGAAGTCCGAGAGGCGCTCTAAATCATGCAGTGATATTTACAGTACTAAGGAGGACCCTTCTCCAGTTGGAGATTGAAAAAGAATAGAAAACTGTAACATTAGCTCTGCACCTGCATGTGTCTTCCCTATGCAAGTGAAGCTTCCAGGTGAATTTATGCCCTCTTATGTACCACAAAAACAACAGAGATGCTTCAGCAGGGTTTGGGCAGGGCAGGAGGATCGGGCAGAACGAGGAGTCCTGGGCTTGCTCTGTGCTGAAACCTGCTCATGGAGCTCACTGGGTTGTGTGGATTAGCTGAACTTCAAGCCTAGGGGGGTTAATCCATGTTAAATCTTTTGCTACTGAAGGTTCCTACAAGGAAAACAGTCGGTGGTAAAGAGGAGGAAGGACAAGACGCTAACTGGTGTGCTTTACAGTTTTTGTCTCTTGATAAAAGGTTATACAGTGAGAATAAAAGAAACAAAGCTCCCCAAGTCAGTCTTTCTACTGTGTAATATTAACTGAATGGTAGCTCCACTTAAGAGAAGAAAAGCGTATTAGTTACATTAAATCACTACTTATTGTCATCTACATAAGGCAGAAGCACCCTCATGGGCCTTATGAGTTTTCTTTCCTTACAAGCTGGATACACAGAAACTCCAAGAAATTCACGTTAACAGAGTCAAAAGTGTGTAGTTAAAACATTTATGATGGACTGTACTCAAATTATCAAAATTACTTTACCTGTTTAATGTCATAAACAATTTGAGATGCAAAACGTGTCACTGAAGTCAGATACCAATGCTCACCAGAGAAGTTTGTATTTCTAACATCAGAAACACTCCACTGCTCGATTTTCAGTAGGTCTTCCCATCTTTGTGCTTTACTGGGAAAAGAGGTAGTTCTGAGAGTGAATGAACCTTCGATGAGCTCAGCTAGTGTGTAATACTAACACTGCAACAGCTGATCCTACAGGAACACTGGCTAAGGTTCATCCAGGACTAAAACAACACAGCACAACTACTTGAAAAATTACCTCTTACTCACTAAACAGTTCACAGTTTGCACTATCCCTTTTTCAGGGGCTAAATTTCAGAACAGATGAGCACCTACTATTCCTCTGATAGGTCCCCTCTTGCTTATCGAGGCCCACGCCGATAGTTTCTCATGGGTTAGTTACCACAAAACTACAAACTCAAGGGGCTCGGTTACAGTTCTGGTTTTGGGACACAGCCACAGAACTGTGATTCCAGCTGGTTCAGCAGGTGGGGTAAAATGATGGATCAAGCTCCCTTCTGCACCGTGAGCTGTAAGTTGGGCTGCGAATGCAGCTCAGAATAGAAACTTGCCTGCCCTGGCTGGATGGGAGGACGCCTGGCCAGATCTAGGTTCTACCTGTGGATTTTACAAGAATAGGTATTTGACCACCTGACCTGTGGTGGAGTAGGCAGGAAAAAATTAGCAAGAATTACCCCTATTATAAAGGTTCAATCATGAGAACCTTTTCTGATTACAGCCCGAACAGCTGGAACTGCCCACGAATCCATTACAGCTGACAGTTCCACTTTGAGGATAAATCCCTTTAGAACACTCCATCATTTTAAAATGAACACTGAACTTCATACTGTACAACAGCACAGCCAACCAAGCTCTGACGAGAAGTCATTTCAAGGAACACCGTATCCTGACACCTAAAAAGTGGTGGCAATGTTTGCTTCCCTCAACCATTTTCAGAAAAAATGCAAACCACCTGGGCCAGCGAGAGCACGAAGAAGGGAAATGAAGTGCCAGGTCAATGCATGGTTGTATTTTCTTACTTGGGTCTGCTCTAATTCTAACTTTGTTGAACCTGTGCTGGTCCAGGCGGAGCAGAGCCCCTGGACAGACTTGCAGTCTGTGCCCTATAAGGGCTGCCCTTACAGACTTAAAGACACTTTTTCTCACTGCACAAGTCACTGGTTTGTTCTTCAAACTCCCTGTGATGAAATGAAGGACCCGAAAGCATTTAATTGTTGAACACATAAAAGGAAGTATATTTAAAATAAAAAAAATTGGTCAGACTGTAGAGTCAATTACCATTTTTAAAGGAATTTACAGGGCTGTTGTAGATGAGTCTTTTGGAATAGTCAGTTTATCGCAATGCCTAAACTGGTTTCTTCATTGCACAGTATTTTCTTTTAAAATGTGTGCATCTTTAAACAATTACATACATATTAAAAATCAGCATTTCTTTGCTTAAACTGAATTAAAACGTTAATACTCTCAGACAACACAGATCTGAAATGGCGAAACCAGTAATTGCCCCCTCCCACCTTACAACAAATTAAATTGAGACAAAATTACAAACACATTTCACTACATGATTATTATTAATAAAAATCAGTTTTTCTTTTTTTTTTTTTTTTCTTAGAAAGTTGCCCAAAATGCAAGGGATGTGCATAGGTTTACAACTTAGTCAGAATAATATTTTACTTTATTCCCTTGGGTACGTGTTCCCATGAACGGAATGTACTTTGCTGTAGATTACAGGTTTTATCAACACAGATACACCAACGGCATGAACGCTTGCGACTGTCCACATGCATTAAGAGTCAAGACCCAATTTTCAAATTTCTAAAAGTTTTACAGAGTTCTTCAAAGAGACAGTATCACATTATCTGGATGTTACACAAAAGTACTTAAAAATACTATCCTAGGAGAAAAAAAAAAAAAAAAAGCATGAAAAAAGGCCTTTAAAATTTATGAATCTGTTTCGTAACCACTAGACTAATTACTTCAAATAAATAAAGGAAAGCAAAGTATTCCGATCCATAAAATCAGACTCTAAAAAGAATGTAGTGTTCCACCCCCAAGTTAAGGTAACAGAATCATATTATTATTACTATTAAAATAGATTATAGAAAGCAGCATCTATTTTGTGCAGTTTTTAGGGGCCCTTGAAATAAAAAGCTATGATTTCCAAAAATATAACATTCCAAAGGACTGAATAATACATATATTTAAAGATACATTTTATTAAAGTTTAGGACAAATGATTAAAAAAAAGATACTGTCTCTTTAAATTAGTGTTTCGTCTCTTTTTTTTTTTTTTTTTCCCCTCCTCCTATCTATTCAGACATGACAATAATTATATTTTAGGTCACACTACATCTAGGTAGTCTCTAGGGGCCAAGACCTGTTGACACAAGGTCAGTAACGAAGAGGTTTTCCATGTATGAGGTGGTTCCCAGTAATGACAGGTTTATTTTTTTTCCTCCTCAAATCTCTCATGCCCGGTTCTAGTAGACCCAGGAGACCGGGACCCACTGCGAGGCTGTACACACAAGCTCGATGGCTTCCTCCAGGTGCCTGATAGTCTCATCAATTTCATTGTTGATAATTGTTAGGTCAAAGTAGTGTGCATATGTTCTCTGTAAGATTTCGGACTCCTTCTGCAGGCGCTGAAGAGACTCATCCTGTTCGGCGGGCAGGAAACAAAATGGGAGAGAGAGAGAAGTTGGATCGTTTCGCGCTCTTCTACAACAGCCCCTCAACTGCTGCTCACGGAGAAGGAAATAAATGGCCGAAAAAGCCCCAGGGAGGTCTAGGTGCGTTAGCTGCCCCTCCTACATCTATGGGAATCGCACAGGAGAAAGGGCACAACTTCCCTTTGGACGCTGACACTCAAACAGCACTCGGTTATTGACATTACTTGAGACAAAACAAAACACAGCTCTAGTGTTAAAAAAGCGAGGTAGAGGATGGAAGCTTGGAAAAGCAGCACGGACGTGAGCAACGGATACCATCTATGAAAAAATTGGGGAAAGTGCACAAAATATGAGCTATTGGGCCTATGTCCCGGTGAGAACATGAGAAACAGGAGAGGGTATATTGTCAGGTATCAGTTGTTCCCAGTTTTGGTAATGTTTTCTGTTCCACACCAGTCTTCTGGGTCTACTTCCTTTAATAATCATTTACTGATAAGGAAGTTCTCACTCCACGTGACTCCTTTGCGGTCCCTATCTCGGAGCGTGGCACGTCCAGCACCTCCTCATGTGAGGTCCTGGAGTTGAACTGGGCAGAGAGCGATGTCAGACTGCTGCTCACCCTGGCTCTGTGTCCATGTCCCTGCAGAAGCACCTGCATCCTACTTTGTGGGTGTCCTACAGCGCTCTGTGCAGCCAGGAATGCTGCAGCCACGGGCCGTGCCAGCGAGTTCTGCCTGCCTGAGGGAGCTGGACACAAAGGGCTTCTTCCTAGGGCTCTGCAGCACTTCTAAATTTGAATTCTCTTACTGCAAATTCCCTGCAAATTTACTGAAAAAAACCCCCAAACTAAAATATTTGCTGTTTTCAGGAACCTTGAAATAGCCATGGGAAAGCAATCAAGTTCTTCCTGTCCCACAGGTATGGGATGGATACGGTGCAAAATGACTCCTGCTGCCATGTAGTATCTATAGGCTCACTCTACTTGATCAATCAACTGGGACACACTTCACTAAAGCAGAGTTTTACGCTGCAGGAAATACAGACACGGTGCCCATAGCTTTTTCACTAGAAATGGGAATAGAATTTTATTCAGCCAAGAGACACACCCTCCACCGTCTTTTTTTTTCTGTTTAAACTTCCCAAGTATTTCTAATTACCGTGACAAGTAGCTGTGGAACAACAGCTTTCAGGTCCTCTGAAGGGAACAACCTGCACTGAGACAGTTCTCTTTTCCTGTAGCAATGAAACCAGCACTTCTGGAGAACTCTGGTTCTGTACCAAAGCTACAGTTTTGCTTCTCTCCTGAGGCTGGAGCCTCAAATGGGGAGGAGGGTTGTGGTGTGGCGTTGCCTTCACTTGATAATCATTACAAATTTCATTCCTAGTCAGACAAATACTCCTCACACGCACTTCTGTACAAGGAATGCTCCCTGCATGGGCCATTCTGCATCTCCAGCAACGCCTGAAACTTCTGTAGAAAATACCAGTGTGTGCACATTTAATTTGTGCTATTAGCAGACAGAACAACATGGATCAACACTAGTATTAAATATTCCTGAGGAACATTTCATATGGCCAGAAACCTAGTTCGGTGAACTTCCAGCTTCTCACAGATTCCAAAGAAGACATCAATTTATATCAGCTGAGCATCTAACCTCTTCTGCTTAAATTAACCTACACAGGAAGGTTAATAATCTGTCATGGAGAGTATTTTCTGTGCTTTAAACATATCCAGCTAACATTAATTTTAAATTTAAAGCCTGTCTTGTCAAAATCATATTACACTTTGAAAAGAGTTTTAATCTCATGGTACAAGGGTAACAGTACCCAAAAAGCCCCTTGAAGCCTTAGAACTCCTAAGTCCATATGTAGGTTTTTAATTGCTATTCAGATTTCCCATCAATGTTACTTTTACTTACAGGTATGACAATGAACTTTTCTCACTAGAGCATCCATCCTGCTGCGACTGACAGTAAAATCTGAAAAACTTACAGCCATCTTATTTTAAAAAAACATTAAAAATGTTTCAAAAACCCAGTAAATTTTAATATTTTTCTGACTTAGCTTCTCCTAGATCCAACTTTACTGGGATCAAAGTGCGCTGCATTTTGGAATATCTTAATTTCCTAGCCTGTTGGAAATGTGAAACATTACTTCTTTCATGTACTCTGGGAGGCACTAGTAAGTCAGGCCATCATAGAATTTTCAAACAGGTTCAAACTTTTACAAGTTCTGCAAAAACAGAAGATACTACAGGTCTTGATTATTGTTTTATTTTGGGACCACATGTCACCTGTGACTGTGATGGAGTATCTGAACACGTCAGAGTTGTCTCTTTTTTTTATCTGAGTCTTTAAGACTTAAATGCCAAAATTAATTTTCAAAGCTAACACTTCAAATATTTGCTGTACTAAGCCCCCCTTCATTTCTCTAAAATTTCTTAATTAAATTTTGAATAGTGAACATCCCAATTATTTTCCAAGAAGAATATTCTTCAGCGGTTGTGTTCTCAACAGTGTCAAGAAAGAAGATGTTTATCAAAATGTTTGGCCTTCTGCAGACAGACACACGAACGGCCACAGCTTCAGAAATTTAACATTTGTGAGCACAACATCTGCCTTTTCTTCTTCCCTCAGCTCCCATGAAATAGGCCTTCTATGTGGGTCTACTTGCAGTGTGTCCATTATTGGAACAGACTTTTCTGTCCTAGTTCCGTTCACTTTCCTCATCTTCTCTCCTTCTCCACCACAGCTGAAAGGAGTGAAACATGGCTTGATCCATGAAATGTCTCCCATGAACATAAAGGCCACCAGTGGTATCTTCAGTCTCTGAGGACTGTTTTGTTTTGGCCTGAAAGTACACGGGACAATAGCTGCTGCTTGTGACAGTCAAAGCACAGCCTAACAAATTTCTAATATTCCCTTCTAAGGCTGCGGACAGTGTATAAACACACCATCAGGCCTTTGCCAATTTTGCCTCAACAGAAAGAAATTAATTTAATCAATTTAAACAGCTGCTGGACTGCAAAAAAATCCCAAGAAAATTTCCTTCTCCTCTTTAGCTGTAGGAAAGGAGCACAGCAAAAAGTCAGAAGAATTTGGCTCAATAAGGATTCAGATCAAATAAGTGGAGCCTCTCAACTCCTCTTGGCTGCTGTCTGGGCAACGGGAGGTAGGAAACAGCTGGAGGGAAGAGGAACTACCCTGAGGTTTTCTGATATGCTCCCTCCTCTCTCAGTTTTAGCACAACAATCATCTGATCTAAGTTTCCTCTGTGATTAGACAGGTGGGGGCACTCTGGGAGATTTCCTACAGGATTTAACTTGGTCTTGTGCTTTGCAGCAGTGCTCACAGTGCACTGCTATATTCAGTTGAAAGCATAATATTTGGTCTCCCAACTCTTGCTGTGTGGGCCTTGATTACTGAGACATTTTGTGTGGCCTGTGATAGGCTGAAGTGTCTCAAGGGAGACTCACCCAAGATCAGGCCTCTGCACTGATTTCACCACAAAGTTTAGATATTCAGCTGTAAGAGCAGAAATTTTACTCTCCAGTCTCTCTCTTTTTTTTTTTTTTAATTTACTAGCAGATAATTTTAGTGCAGATATCAAAAGTCACTTCTACATTAAATTTTTATTCCAATGGCAAAAGTAATGTTGAATGGGAACAGCATATCTACATTCTAGAACTACTGCAATAATCAGAACTACCTTGTCAGCCCCTAGCTGGTACTTACAGGCAGTTTTCTGCACCATTTTGGCAGCTATGTACAATTAGTACGAATGCAGGAACATGAAAAGAAAAGCAAAGATGAAATTTAAGAAAACATAAAGGGGGGGGTGAAAAAGGACAGTCATTTACAGAAGTGCTCTCAAAAAGCTTAAGCAAAATAAACAAGGCAGGGCAGGAGGATAAACAGAAAGGGACACTCATTATGCAAATGAACCTTTCAAAAAGGAAGCATGAATGGGAAATAGGAAACACGCGCTCCTCACCCGGGTTTGCTGCCTTACAGGCTGCAAACACACAGACACGGTTTGCACATCTGGAAAGTAGGATCCTGTATTTGGGTAAGGCCTGCTGCTATTACCAGTGCCTGCCCCTCCCGTTCCTTAAGTTTAATTGATTCATAAGTTAGCATGTTTTGTAAGTGTAGCCTCGGTTCAGCAATTCACGTGCCTGGGTGAAAGAAGCCCTGCATGCACAGAGACTTTTGTCACAGGAGCTTAAAACAAAGACAGAGTCTTACAGGATGAACGAAAATATTTATAACATAATACTTCTGCTAATATTTCTTTGTCATGAAAAACCATTTCTCCACCACTACCATAAAAGGTAGATTTCTGTCATCAGTGCATCACAGAAAACATTTTCTCCCTCATATGAACTGTCCCCAGTATCTCAGTATTATATCCTACAGCAGGAAGATTAAAAGTTAAGTACCACTGGCAGAGGAGTGAGCCCAAGGAGGACTATTTGGGAGCTGAGACACCGGTATGGAGGCAACAAACCCAGGCAATTACACAATTTCACATGGAACCTGGCTGCCTGAGTGCTGCTGTAAACACAATGCTCACTTGACAGAGCCTAAGAGTGATTCTATTTTTTCAATTGATGCAATATTATTTGATTACACAAAGGCAAAGTCAGTGTAGATTACAAAATTTTAGTATTTTACCAAGACTGTACTGATGTACATTGTATGGCAACAGCAGCAGTTGGATAAACTGCCACTTCACTAACATGGCAAATTGTGATGTTCTGAGAGATCTTTGTCTTTACACTCTTGCAATGTTCCCATTAGGCTGTGGGTTCTTAAGACACAGTGAAAATTACAGAACTTAATGCTGTGAAAGTGAAAAGATGCTTCTTCCCCCTCCCACCTTTCTTCTGGCTATAAAATTTCACTGCTTGTTCTGGCATTTGTGCTTGACAGAGTCATTGTGAGCTGCTTAAAAACTGACAAAAATCCAATTTAGAGCTGAAGTAGCCCACTAAAGGGTCATAGTGAACTAGTAAGATGCCTCAGCTGCCAGTAAAATTGCAGCTTGAGGCCAAAATTTTTCACTCTCCACTTTCTATTTTAATAATCGTTCAGGGTATTCGCATTTAAATATGTTTGTCTTGTTCCTTATTTTCCTGCAAGCCTCTGCAGTGATGTCATAATTTCAGGCTTATGATATTGTAGTTACATTTCAACAGGAACAGGCTGTAGTGACAGGGCTTCTGACTTTATGTTTGGATGACCAAGGAAACATCTAAGAGATTTGGACTAAATAAATGATCGAATCCAATTGATTAAATACTTTAATATCCTGGTTTAAAAAAGGCTGAGCAAATGAAGTGTTTGCAAAAATACTGTTTTTCCTGTTGTGAACTAAATCCAGAATTGCTTGACATCATCTTTGAAATCAGTAGCAATCTGCTGAGTGGGCACTCTATAAAAACTAAGTAGGAAATGTAGGTTATGGAGCTCCATCAATACTTAGCATTATTTCACAAGCAATTACCCCTCTGGTCAAAGCTTCCAATTCTCAGAGAACAGTCATCAAAATTAATAAGCCTATTTTGTGATATGTATTTGCCGTGCAGGAAGAATGCTAAAGCTAAAGGTGGGATGACAGCAGAGTTCTGAACACCCACTTCTTCAGCTCAGACCATCTCTAATCCAGCGCTGGCACTGAAACTTGGAATTGGGTAATTTGTGCCAATTTTTTGTCAAGGATTTGGAAACGGATCTTTGAGGTAGGGCAGGGAATGAAATAAAAGAATATGTACTTTAAAATATACCACGTGGACCCTTCAATTTGAAGTCCACATATTGAATTGGTTAATAAACAATAAGTGCATCACAGTCCACTTAATAATGCTGTCATTCAACTCTCTTTCTGCCTCTCATTTACAGACAAGGAAACAACTAAAGAGCCTGATCTGCATATTTGAATCTCATCCTTAATTCTGGCTCTGATAAGACATCAGACTGCAACGTGCCATACCTCATTAATGCCTGGGGTAATCGTAGGTGCAGCAATAAAAACAACAAAAGGAGCAAACTCTGCAGTTCTCAGGACCTTCAATGCCTAGGTGAAAAAAAAAAATCAGACACTTTAGAGGAAACTCCCAACAATCAATGTGAAGTAAGTTTAGTCACACAAGCAAAATATACAAATTCCTGACTTACCAATGCTGGGTTTATTTTTAACTGAACTGGAGTCAAAACCTTAGTAATACAGACACTTTTTGTATTATTTTACATTTTTGGTGGTCAAAATGTATATTTATCCTTAATTAAAAGTGAATTTATGAGAGAGTAAAAGCCTTAGCATTTTCAGAGAGGTTCTTGCCATACAGTCTCAAAGACTGTGGAATTCTGTTTGCATTTAAACTTACTGATTGAACACCACGTAAAAAAATTCAGGCATGCCATAAATAGGGAGAAGAGCCAACTGTGTTTTAGGATATCGATTAGAATTTAGTTTTTTTGTCTGACTTTTTCTACCTACCAACACTCTTTCATTATTATTTTCTTAAACAAAAGAAAATGTGATGTGAGTAGTTTCAAGTTTTTAAAAAGTGAGCATAGCACTAAAATGCAGTAAAGACAGCATCAATCCCCTGAACCAAATCATTCAAGAAAAAACTCGTGTAACTAAGAGTACCCAAGGGAAAACAGGCAAGAGGTGTAAGATAACCAGGAATAAGTCCACAAACAGCTTGCCCTTAATAAGCTGAGATGGATGAATGAGGAAGCTGGTTAGGAAAGAGGCTTGCTAAGACACGTGCTGGAGGAAGTGCAGCAAAAGCAGCTGTTACCAAATGTAAATACATCCTAACTAAGATTAAAATGGTTTCTGAGAATTGCACTGCTTTTGAATAATGCACGTTGAAAAGGTTTATCAAGAGAGCTCTCTGTTAACAGCTGTTCCATTTGAACTGACTACAAATGCTGCTTTCCCTGAACACTGTTAAATGTGGGATTTTATTTTTCACAACGGCACCACACCAACATACTGTGAACTGTCCTAAATAATTTAGTCAGGTATCTTATTTCTGTTATGAAAATCTTAAAAGAATTTGAACTTCTCGAATCCATTCATAATGAAGAATGAATTTGGCAAATATAAATAGATAACAGTGGTTACAATTTTATCTTTCCTCCCATTTCCTTCCACCTGCTAGAATATAAACATCACATTTGTCCATATTCGTGATGTTTCATTTAACAAAATATACAGATTCCTGTGAATTGGAAGTAATGACTACATGGGTGTTTCAAAGGAAAGGTATCAGAATTTTTCACAGAAGATTTTATACAATGAATAAACAAACTAGAGAGCCTGATTTTTATTCCTGCCCTGTTTTGAAAAGTAAAATCCCGCAACACAGACCTGAGTTTATAAAGTAACAATACTGATCTGGTCATTGTCCAAACAGGATAAATATCAGTGATTAACCACAAATGTTTCTGACTGTGCTCAACAGTGAGACGCAGCCAAGAGTCAGCCAGGAGCAAGATTACCTTTTCATAAAGCATCACAGAGAAAATTTTGAAAACATTACTCCTGGCAGGCAATGCCAGTGACTTGTTTTGATACGTTTCACTGGACATGAGGCCGATATAGTAAAAAGTTATGTGGTATGTAGATTTTCAAGCTATAGGGATTGTTAAACTATGAATTTGTTTCTGCTGTATGTTCTTCTAACCAGATGATTACCAGAATTCCACTTCCCAGATCAGTACCTTGGTGGTTCAAGGGCTTTTGTTCCACACTACTTATCTAGTGTGCAATCAATAAAAATAAACGTATCTCAATATGATTAAGTTGAAGGCTTTGTGATGAGTCCCATTTTCACACATTTTCTAGTTACCTGAGGTTCTACATCAAGTATTGCAATTAGTCCCTGCTCATGGATCTTTCGTATTGTTTCCAGTTTTGTCCCGTACATTGCATCCTCATGGCTGCCATATTCCAAGTACTCATTGTTTGATATATCCTGCATCATTTGGTCATGTGATACAAAGTAGTAATTTTTGCCATTTTCTTCATCTTTCTTTGGAGGTCGGGTTGTGTCTGAAAACACAAAATATTTTAGTACACAAGCACTATTAGGTTTATATATGGCTTTTTTTTTTTGGTTTATCAATACTTATTCACTGAATGATGACCTGTCAAATCACATATGAAGCGCCAGCTTGAGGTAGTCAGAATGACAGGCAGCAGGAATAGCAGGAGTCTGAGGGATATGTGTTGGGAAAAGCAGGAGAAGAAGGAATGTAGAAACAGTAAAAAATCAAAAGGCAACAGAGGAAGAACAGAAGGCCATAAATAACCTTTCCCTGGTCAAGACAGTAAGACTCTATCAGCTGCTCTCAGCAGCAAAAAAGGGGCACATCTTGGTTTTTATAGTTTCTAAACAATTCAATTAACATTTCCATTTCACCCCAGGGCCCAATCCTGTTCAACATCTTTGACTACAAATGCGATGTTGGGACAGTGTACCCTGGACATGGTCCTGGGCACCCATCTCTAGGTGGCCCTGCTTGGGCCAGGGGTTGGACCAGAAGTAAGGATCCCAACCATTTTCTGATCCCTCCCCCGTCCCCAGTATCCAATTGCTTCTCCTTCTTCTAATATTCCTTCACAAACTGATTTACTCTCGTATTTCTCCATTATCATATTTATGTTGGTGACATACCTGAAACACCACACCTCTTCACAATCTACTCCCTTTTCTTCCAACAACCCTACCATAACTTCAAACGAGGTATCCAAGAATTGAACTCATCTTCTAACTTTTAGTTACACCTATTACTGTTCCGAGGATTAATTAGCAATGTTCTGAGGATTAATTAGCATATTTCAAAGACGGAAAGTTATACAGAAATATTATAGTTCATAGTTATTTTAAGAAATTCATGAACAATGGATTATATAAACCATATAATATCACTATACTACTCACTGATGCCCTAGGTCTATTGAACTTATGATTCTCATAATTCTCTCAAATCCTTTTCTTGTCTAAAAACATTTCTGTACTTTTCTTTTTTTTTTTTTTTTTAAATTTGAGTTCTTATGTGGTTTTCTTCTTATGAGTGTGAAAGCGTAAGTCTAAAAAGCAGGCAAGGACCTGGCTACTTGTGGGCCAAGAGAGATGAAAGCTACTTAGCTATGTCATACTTTTTGAAAATATTACTTCTACTGACCTATGTGGTAAGAGAAGTATGGCTTACTAATCTTTTTAATTAACTACCATTGTGTGTGATCTTTTTGACCAGGTTTTCGGTTTGTAGATAATTTCTTCATAAAGCATTCCTCAAAAGTCTGCACCCAACTTAAGGCCCACCTCAAAAGCAACCTCATCTACCACGGTTTAGTCAAAGAACGCAGAAATTGCATCTTTTTAGTCTTCTTATGTAACCAGTGAAAGAATTTCAGTGCTTCCACGGAGCAGGAACCTAACGCAGGCAACCTAAAGCATGATCACCATGGTATGGATGAGTCCATTTTCATAGTATCTGAAGATAAAATAACTGGTTCAGCTTCTCCCTCCCCACACCAGCACAGTTAGTACCTGAGAGAGACTGGGTGAAAAGCACACTGTAAAACATTTATTAGGCTCTGATTTAGTTCTTTGCACTGGAGATCGTATTTGCTGGGTTACTTACTACCTTCCCCCCATATAATGTTGTCTGTATTGAATAAAATAGGTACAATGTACATTGTATACTCCTGGTACCACACACCTAATTGAGGATTTTAGGGTCTAGATATAAACAGTAGTGTGACAAACAGTTCAGTTTCACATTGTTGCTGGGGTGTTCTAACAGCTCATGCCTTCAAAAGGGCCAGGTCTTTGTGTTTTCCTTCTGATAGACCTGGTCTTTATCTGACTCCTTAGCGAGTGAGCCAGGGGAACTTAGATCAGCACCCAACTAACCCTTTTCCCATTCCAAACAGGTTTATAGATAAGATCTTAAAAATAATACTTTTATCAACAACAAAGTCCTTATAGGTAGAAAACCACCACTTCTGAGCCGTGAATGGTGTTTCTGAAGTCAGTCTAAAATAGAGTGGACAGTCAGGGACTGGATGCTCTTGTTTCAGTATCCTTTTTGAGGGAAAAGGGTGCATCTCCAAGAGATCATGTAATAGGATGTGCAATTCCTGCCATGGTATTGATAGAGACAGTCATGAAGGGAAAAACATCCCTGTGCTCTTTGTAACAACCAACTTGTAAGCAGTGAAGTTAATTATGTTTTCTTTTCCTTATTGTCATCTCTGGAAACTTGAAGTCATTTTAGTAGTACCAGCCCCCAAGACTAAGCTGTGAGAAGTAAGTAAAACATTCAGATAAGGTACACATTAAAGGTTTCCTCTAAATCCAGTTTATATGTCTTCTCGTGGGAGTTACACACAGCCAAAAATGAGAAATGTCTTATCCTCCATTCTAAATCAAGAAACATTTGTGGTAGAGAGAAGCAAGAAGTTTTGTGAATAAGAAGAAACATTCGATGTAAAATTGCTGCTACTTTCCACCCCTCCCTTTGGTAAAGCAAAAGAAATACACCCAGTCCCAGCACAGTTCCCACCTTCAGGACTCGTCTCAGCACAACTGAACACATGTAGCAGAACAACAGGGGGTGTTGTCAAGGGTGACACAAACAATTCTGCAGTACAGTGAACATTGCTACTCACGAGGAATGGGGTAAGCAAATCTGTCCGGATGTTTTGTGATGAGTGTGTTTTTTATGTGTCTTCTTCCGACACCGTGTGCACCTGAAGCGCGACACAAACATGATTTAGAAATTTCCCACCAGAAGGGCTTCAAAACTAGGCTGTTTCGTTCAGAAAAATAAGCAAAACTTACCTAGTAAGACTAGTGTTTTCCTTTTGAATGCTGGCAGCTTTACTACTTCTTCGTATGTGACGAGATCTAATTGATCAAACACTAAAACACAAAAGAAAGCCCCCAAGGGATAAGAAAAAAAGGCCTATTAAGAGTGACAATTAATTCTGCTACGAATTACAATTTTAGCAAGTTTTAGATTCATAATACAACGTAATACAGGAAATAAAACCATTCATTATGCATTTTAACAGGAGTGTTCATTTCAAGGACTGTTAAGAGCAGTAACAAAGCTACTGAAATGCTCAAAGTTTGCATGTCCTTTCATGCAGTATTCAGCAGACCACAAAAGTTAGCTAAAACAGCATGCCATTCACGTTTGCATTCCTAAGAAATGGCAATACTAAAGAAAAATCTGTAGACAGTGACCAACATGAATACAGTATGAGAACATCTATTTACATTGAAGATAGGGATATTTTCATAATAATGTTTTAACAAGATCTATGAGAAATGCATAGAGAAGAGTGTAAATACTTTGTGGTATTTATTCTTTCAAACCACCACCCTTTAATTGTAATTAGAGTTCTCTTTAAACACACGTGCTAGTTAAGTTGACATGCTTTTAAATCTCGTGACAGAATGAAGAATTCTAATGGAAAGTGATGGCATTACATGAAAGAACCTCCACCATACTTAGGGAAAAATTGCAAAAGTATTATTTCAGATATAATTTCAACTGCAGTTGAAATTGGATGAATTCCATCATGCCTATCAATCTGTTGTCAATTGCCAAGGAATATAATGATGGACAAATCAAGTTTTGTTCACTAAAAACAACTTATTCCTCCTGTGCCCAAAAACACATCACCTCTGGTAACTCTTGCAGACTTCTAATGAAAAAAGAAGCCAGGAGGCAGTTAATTATATCTGTAAAGATTACAGCAAGCAGCAACTGTGAGCGGAATAACGAACAAGAGTTTTCAGTTCTGTATTTTTGCACGCTATGAAAAGAAGGGAGGAGAGACTCCACCTAAACTATGGGACCTTTGAGTGTTTCCAAATCTTAAGTGGTGGATTCACCTCAACTATATCCCACCCATCTTTTAGGATGAGTCTGGATAGATCCCTCTCCCCCATGCAGAACCCCTTAGGGAAGTAGGCAGCCACAGGAGCTTTAGTTTCTTCCAGAAGTCCCTAGCCACCAAGAACAGCATGAAGACCATGGAGCCTACCAGAAAGCACAAGCTCATTGTACTAAAGTCCCAGTTAAAGTAGGAAAAGGATTTAACTTAATGTATTTCTTTTTTACAGGGCAGATTTTTCAATTTCAGAGAAAAAGTACAACTACTTCAATTTGGTCAAACAACAAATTCATCAACTGACACACTCAGATGTTTAAGACCTTGTAAAGATACAGATATGAAAACTCCCTAGTCCGCTTGAAGCATTTTGAATTTGATCCTAAAGAAGAATCTCTTTCAACCTTTCCCCAAATCCTACAAACAAGAATTTAGTCATATTTTTCTTCCATTGCACAGACATGGAATTCTACTGTCCTTTTAGCAACTTTACAGTATTTAAACTACTTAATAATTAATTTCATATTAGAAAAAGCTGAAGATCTACAACATGCTAACCAGTTTTACCATTCTAACCATCTAGGCTTGAGAATATAATTTTCCATCAAAAAATAACAGTACCAAAAAAATCAATCCTTTATTTTCTTCTTGAACAAAACCATGTTATGTTAGACACAAACAGGTACAAACAACAGAAATGACACATATTAATGCCTTTATAACAAACTAGCATCATGGAGAAGATGTGTCTCAGTCTACATGGACTTAACTAATGATTGTAGGGTTTTCAAATGCAAAAGAAAAATGGTAATTTTTTTAAAAAATACACGAGATATGAGGAATACAGGGCACATTTAAAGACTGAACTTCAATGCTTCTGTGTTACTAGCTAATAAAGAAAAGGAGTTCTTGAAAGGAAACAGTAAGAAGCAAATAAAGAGGCATTGTCACTTGACAGGTTACTTACATGCACAGAGGCCATTGGGAGTAAGACAGCATGAAAAATGTACAGGGGTCATTGAGATATGGCTTGTAATATATTAGTAAAATAAAAAGTATATGCACAAAATAAACTTTACCATGCAATAGTCTAAACACAAGGCAAATAAATCACATTAAGAAATGATAAACATATTTTATAAAAGCTTGGCAATTTTCTGGATTATGCATAATAGGAAGCATAGCTCTAGTATGTTCTAAAGACCATTCTTTTCTGAAGTCCTGCAATAACATTTCAGTAAAATAAATAAAAATATAGCTAGATACACTGCAGCATATCTCTAAGAGCATTTATAAAAATATCAGCAAATCTAATACTGAAAAAAATATTTCATTTTTTCCTGTGGGCTTTTGTTCAAAACTGTCTTTACAATGATAAAATATATGATCATGAAATTGCCTAACACTCTAAAATGAAGCATGGAGGAAAGAAAAACAGGATTACATTTTTCTTGTAAAGAAGAACTCATTTGCTTCTAATTCTAAAAAGTAACTGAAATTGTCTCCTCTTTACTTCATAAACTATGTCTGATTTGCAGAATAATCTCATGTGTAGTTCCAGTAATATCCCAAAATACCACACAAGCTCTCAAATCATTAGCTGGCCACACAAATCTTAGTTGACTATGAAGTATTTTACTAGGTCATTTCTCAGCATCCCAGTTCAGTCTCACCCCTAAGACAAAAATAACATGGAAGTACAAATAGATTACACACTGCTGATCAATTTATTGAATTTTATACTAAGATATAAGAGAAACAAATTCTACTTTCTTGTAAGAGCAATATTTTGACATTGATTATACTTATTTTGGATCCAACAGAGGAAAAGATTTGGGTTTTTTTCTGAGACAAACGCACTGAAAGCTCGCAAAGGCCAGTGTTGGTTTATTTCTGACTAATACCAGCCACCATAGAGTAATTCAGAAAAGGTAAATTCAGTACCTACCACCTTAGTTAAACTTGAAACTCACGAGAGCATTTCAGTGAACCTCTTTATATCCTACATTTGGTGTAATTCCCTGGAATATGACTGGCATTACCTCAAGGTCACTAAGATCAATAAACATTTTTAAGAGAAATCTTGACTCTAATCTGTGCTTTCAATAACTTTGTGACTTCTCAGGGGGAAGGGGAAGAGCTATTCTGTAAAGAACAGGTTCTTGACGGTCACTACGATAATTTTTAATGTTCATGTTTCTAATTTTTGGCAAACACTCTGTTCTGATGTGAGGTGACTAACAGCACTGCTGGTGTCAGGCACTAAGGCAGGAAAACTGTGTGACTCTGTGCTGTCAACCTCCTCCAAAATGTCCCCCCACATCACGACAGGAAAGTCTAGACTACCGTGCTTTCAGGAATTTATTTGATGCAAAGTCTTTGAGCTAGTTTTGCTCTTAAAAGTATTGCCTGCTCCTTCTCCTTCCCTGGCCATCTTCTTCCTTTTGCTTATTCCTCTGTAGCAGGCCGTGCTTACTCACAGTGACATTACTAATATGTATTTGCACTGAGAACTGCATTAAGAAATGCACCTGCCCTAAAGAAGTAAAATCAATGCGTTTTGTTGGGCTGTTCTTCAGTTAATCCAGTTTACAGCAGGGCCTGCACAGTTATACTGCCACAACTGAAGGGAGGAGCAAGGCTTTGAAACCTGTATTAGGTTTATTTAGGTCATAAACCCCAGTTTATTCTCAACAGTTCTTGTTAAGATCACAATTAGTAAACTAATTATGTAAACTAATAATTCGTAAACTAATCCACTGCAATGAAGTGGAAACATTACAACAACCAGAATGTTAAAACAGGAGTAAGAAGGAAACAAGTTTAAGCTTTCAGTCTCTGCTTGCTTTCAGGCTTTCAGGGTAATGAGTAATTTTATATTAACTGTGAACATCTTAAATGCAGTGGTGAATTAAGGAGTATAAATGACAGTTACTGTTATTTGACTTTTTTAGAATTCATTTTCAAATGACTTTTAAGGAAACAGAAATTTTGTAGTAGTGATACATAATGAGTTCTGATACCGCACACAAACTGTGCAAGTGAAGAGAAATGTGGAAATATGGATTTATATTGTTTAACTGGTGTCTTCAAGAATGCAACTGAAACAAAATCCCAGAAATTAATGCAATATACAAAATACTTCCATTACACTGCTTGGGCAGGTATATCTTTTGATTCCAATAACAATCTCTGCAGGTCTCCCAGGAGACCACAACAACATAAATATCACAAAATGTGATAGCAATGCAAAAGCAATAGAAAATTGTTGAAAAGCAGTTGTAGCACATTGAGTATTTTACACTAAAAGAGGAAGAAAACTAAATTCTGCTCATGAATGAAGGAGTCTTCCTTCTTTACTACTAAAACTAAAGAATTCTGCTTGACAAGGGTCTCATACTCTGCACTTTCCTTTCAAAATTTTCTAAAGTAATTAATTTTTTTTCAGCATTCTAAACAGAAACCCAAAAGTCAGTATATTGAGGCAGAAACCACTGCAAGGAGGATAAACTTCAACAGCTTGTTCTATTTGGTAACTGTAAATAATACACTGACTATGCAAAGACTCTTATTGCATTGCCAGCTGTAATGCTTCAAGAAGAATGCCCTTTAGTGATGTTTTCACGTGTATAAACTGTAACTATAAATGCACATTAACAAGGATGCTACTGAGAAGTCTTCTGTAGAGCATAGTACATTATACAGATTGCAAAAATCATATCCTGTTGGCTTCTAGTGCTCCTTTAAACATAAAACCCCAAACAGTGTAAGCCTATATTAGGATACAGTATTGATTTTGTGGCAGCTTGCCTCTCACTGATTAAGCTCTACGTTCAAATAGCAGAGAACAGGCAGAGTAATATTGGCATAATTAGAATTTTACTTCTATTTTCTTAAGAACCTCATTAGGTTTATATTAATGTCAAGGTTTAAACTGCAAAACATGTACCCTGTTAAAGATACCTGCATTTTTTTTTTTCATACCTGCATTGTGCTTTGCCAAATATTTGTCTTTGTACTGCTTTTTTTTCTTTCCAAACCAAGTACAGCTGGCCTGTTGCTCCTGTTTGGTCTTCTCCATGGCAATACAAGCAACTCGCCTGGCATATGGAGGAGGAAAAAAAAAATTGTTGTAATAAAGGATTTTAAAAAAGCTGCACAGAATGAGCCAGAAAAATAAGACTTTTTTTACACAACAAGAGTACAGTAAAACTTTCAAAACCATTTTTCATGATGACTTAAAAGAACACTTGGAATGGGCCATCCAGGGTGGAATCCTGGCCCCTGGAGGTATTTTAGAGGAGACTGGATATGTGGCACTTAGTGCCATGGTCTAGCTGACAAGGTGGTGTTGGATCAAAGGCTGGAGTTGATGATCTCAGAGGTCTTTTCCAACCTAGTTGGTTCCGTGATTCTGTGATATACACCTTTGCTAGTCCCGGTGGCAGAGGTGCTGTTAACCCTTTACAGCACACCCCAATTCTTTTACGTAGCAAATTCTTTATGAAATATTTTGTGCTAGATTACCCATATTGATAAACTTCACTGAATTATGGCCACAACTTTCATGGCCCAGGACTTGATTGCCAGAATTTGTGCTGATGCTTATAACAGTTTTACTAAACAGCTTCTGCAAGAGGTTGTTTAAAGGCTCTGCATTGTTTTTGTGGCACTCAGAGCTATTGCTGTTCACTGAATATGACATTCACGAATCTGTGCATTGTGATTTTGTTCTGATTTTTGACTTTCACATGAAAAATTAAGAGGAAAGAAAACCCCCAAACTCCCTTAATGACCTTTCTGCCTGACATCCTGCTAAAACCTTATTCCTGCAGCACTTGCATGGAAAGCAGTACTAATGAAAACACTGTTTAAAAGCTGAAAGAGAAGTTCATTTGACCCCCTTATGTAAAAAAACCCCACAATACCACACAAACTGGGGCAACATACTTTTTTAAAAAAGAAAAAAATTAATTAAAAAACTAGCTCCACAAAAATGGAAAGCACGAAAGACACAAACAAAATCAAAGCTAAATTCATTTTTTATAGAAAACTTAAATCATACCATTCTTGAAGTTCAGGAGAAGGAATAAGACCTGCAGTACCATTTTTGGAGTTCTCAAGTTTACCCTGCCACCAGTTATGATCGTCTTTGCTAATGATTTGGATTATATCACCAACTCGGAATCTGATGCCAGCTTCTTTGCAAGGAATGAGGTCATCCTTTGCTGGATCATATTCAAACTGTGCTCTTACATATATCTATAAAAGAAGGAGTTTATAAAAGACACTGCAATATTATTACTGGTATGGCATGAAGAGTGCTAATCTGATCTGTGAATGCAGCTACACATACTGGTTGCAACAAGCAAAGGAAGAAACAGAATGGCAAAAGCATAAGTGGTAGTCGGAAGTGAAACAGAACAACCCCCCCCAGAGCAAACGATGGAGACATCTGATGGTATTTTGAAAGCTCGTGGCCTCTGCGTACCGTCAAATCTGAACAAAAAGGTAATAAACTGACAGAGTCCCTCAAATTAATGTCAACTACCACAGATCATTACAGAGTATAAGCCAGCAGCTTACAACTTGTACAGCTGTACTTTCCAACCAAAGTCCCACTGTACATTTTAAAAATTTGTTATGACAGGACATTTTATTGGACAGTATAAAGGACTTAGGCTACGTTAGTGATCTTTGGTATTTAGGCTAAAAATTTTTAAGATTTAAGATATTAAAAAAATATATTTTAAAAACATCAAATAGGAATTTCATATTGCACTTATCACATTCCTCCCCTTGCGAGGAATCTGAGAATTCTCTGCATGGGTTTTCCAGTGAAAGTCAACTTTATAAATGAAGTCGATGATTTGAGCAAGTTATTCTCTAAGGAACATTAACAGAAAGAATTCAGATTCTGACTTCATGATTTAAAATAATACACCAATCCTTTCTTTGTGTGTTAGTGAGGTCTCAACCCTAGAAAATAAAAATAAAAGCGATCTCCAGTTTTGGTTGCTAATTACAGCCTCGATGCAGCCAAAGTATCTTAAAATCGATATTAAATGTCATGCCCTAAATGGGTAATTTCCACAGTACATAAACTTCAAACATCACCCTACAGCATTTCAGGCAGCTTTGTATACACATACTGCTGATTTTCTTACTAAAAACTGACTAGATTAAAAAATCTCTAACAATTACATTGCAAAGTAATACTCTTCGTATAAACTCTAACAATTACTTTTCAACTTTGCTCAAATTTAGCTCCAAAAATAGCTGGTCCAAATGCAGCTTTAGGACTATTCACGGCACTTAAAAAAGTCCTATGGTAATCCAATTTGCAACCCAGCATATGAATAAATGAACTTAAAACGGCTAATCACTTCTATCTTGTATCTGATGTATTTTTAATTGGTTTACAGTGAGAGCATCAGATGATAGTACCAACACAGAACTCAACTTCTAATATACTAAATCTGACCCTTGTTCCGCTGTGCACTGAGTGTGTGAGTTTAGACAAATGACCCAATTTCTTTTAATCACCCGAAAACCAGGATATTTTGAAACCAATCATGTTTATTTAGTAATCTGGTTTCCACAAAGTAATCAATATTGAACCAATGCTTTATTTTGCCTCAGCCTTACCTAATACAGGCCTAGAATCGTCAGCAGTATTTTTAGCATCTCGAAGCTTCCTTGCTTTTCAAGTCCCTGCTCCAGTTTGATCCATTACCCAACCATGCAGTGGCAGTTCATGGCACATTACAGACTTCCTCACAGATAAAAATGGATCTGCCACCCAAGCCCTTAGTGTCCTCAAGGACGACAAACTGCCAGAAAAATATGCTGGTTCAATGGGAAAGGACTCTTAAAAGAATCAGGTGATTATAAATGGCGTGAGTACGAGAAACACCATTACTTTGATATTGCCTTGAACAAAGTCCCTTCTCCCTGGGAAAAATACCCTACGAGAAGCAAAGGAAAACCTAACACAACAGCTTGGAGTGCCTTTCATGGAGCCCTTCCAGTTGGAAACTTCGGAAGGCAACAGAAAGTTGAAAGAATCACATAGCTGTAAACTTTAAAAATGGGAAATGAAGTGAGAGCAATTCATTCCCGTAACAGATACTCCAGCCATCTCAAAGAGACAGCAGTACAAAAAGATTTTCAAAGACAAGAGAAAACGTCATTAATTGACTTTCTGAATGGAATTGCAAGAGCTATTATCAAAATGCTTGGTAGAGAAAGAGGCTGAGTAGACAGAGATGCAGAGGTAGACTCTGGAAAGACTTTATATAACTGGAGCAGTTACTGAGGATGAATCACAAATCACCTGACAGTGATCATTGACGTGTTCATTGGGAGGCTGCAGTAAGGAAAAAAAAAAATTCTTAAAATTGTGATGAGAATGACAGGGAATCCTCTGCAGAGCCCTTAAGGGCTTTCTTGGAATTCTCTGGAGAGGGAAGATCTTTGGTCTGTGATGTACCACCACCAGGTCAAGGTAACAAAGTTAAGGGAGGTTATTGAATCTGGGTCTTAGGACTAAAAATTTAAGAAGCTGTTCTTCAGACTTATCAAACCTTAAGAGGAACTGTCCTTAATGTTCTTCTTTGAAGAGGTTGGTTAATATTAATAATTATAGACCAACTCAAGCTTTAGAATCTTTGTCAGTACAATGTTTTAGAGTATTAGACACTTGTCCTACTAGTCCCATTTCAGCTAAAATACAAATTTGAGCTTTCCTCCAAGATAAAAACCTGCACAGGTCACTGCACAACAGTAGGTCTATTAATGCACTCTGAACTAAAACAAAATCCCCAGTTAAATTTACAAGGAATTTGTAACTCTCACACACAGGGACACATGAAAAAAAATGCTATTTTGAATGAGCCATGAACAAATGAGTTAAAAAGAAAAATGAAAAAAATGGAACAAATTTTCCAAGCTTAAATGTTTTAGTTCAGCACATACAGAATATGAGTGGGGAAATGATAAGCAGGGATGTTTACTAGCAACTAAGTTTACAAAAATTCCCATGGAGGATATCTATTCACCTGTCGTCCTTTTGGTTGTGTTGTCGATGGCAAGTCCTGCAGAATAAAGTCAACCCAGGAGAAGAAATTTTCATTTTACTTTTTAAGGGTACACAACACCATTTGTTAGTGATTTATACTACATAACAGTAAAATGGTTAAGTAAGACAAAAGTATAAAGCATTGACCCATGTTTAGAAATACATATTTTTTTTTAAAGAAATCAAACCCAGGCTGTTTAGCAGCAAGCTGAAGAAAGCAGGTAAAAAGTTTAAGCAGATAAAGAATGTGCTTTTTAATAAATAATTCAGCATCTTCAACACAAAAGCACCACCAAGTGAAAGAGGCTCTTTATGTGAATGCCTTTTCCACCTAATACTTAAGTCTTGCTTTTAAAAGAGAAAGAGGCCATAATAAAATTTAAAAACCTTATTATTAAAAATGTATAATGTGATTAATTGTGCTGAGAATTAAGATTATAACTACTAATCATTTTACAAATTCAATTTAATTCACAAAAATGTCTTAAATTTTTCATCCACACAATTATTTTTCATTCTACTAATTAGCAAGCACTTTACCTCGTGGCAAATGATTTCTAAGTTGCAGGGTTTTTTTTAGTAGTTAAAGGAGTAGTTACTTAGTTTTGGGGTTTTTTTTTGGTTTGTTTGATTTTAGCTAGTCCCGTGAACTCATATTGACAGCACTCACTGAAGGAACTTGTGTGTAGTTACTACATTTGGTCCAAACAACGACAAATGATAAACAACATGAATTTTAACATCAATATACTTTAGAAAGAAAAAAAAAACCCAGGAGATCGACAGCACCTTTTCTACCTGAATACAAACAAAACAGAAGTACTTTGTGTTAAAGATGTGATGGTAATAGCTTGGTTTGTAGTGCAGTTTAAAGCCACTTCCTTTTGCTTTCCATATCCAGGCAAGGCTCATGTTTCACACAGTATGTGCACGTACCACGACAGCAGAGAGCACACCAATTCCTTAACTCAGATAGCGGAAACCAGTACACGTTCCAGAGGGCTCTCAAAACACAAAACTTTAAAAAAAAAAAAAAGGAATCTAAAGTGTCTCGGGATACCAACTGCACAGTTAAGTCTTTCTTCGAACACTGCTTCCCAAGATCAGGGTGGAAATAAAACTTCCACTTTAAACCTCTGCCTAGTTTCGAGGAAGCTGCTGACAATGGTTTAAGGATGACTGAAGTGTCACAGTACAGTTATTAACATTGAATTCACTGTATGGCTTCTAATGAGAAGAAAAATGCTGGAAAAAACCCTTAAAAAAAAAAAAAAAAGAAAACGGGGAGTTACATATGTAATAACCTCAGTTCTACCATCAGGACAAAATTTTCCACTGACCACACGATAAGTATAACAGTAATGGCAGATGAGCACCAACAAAACTTTCACAGTTTCTCTGTGTGGAACTGGAAATCTTACCGAAACAGAATTGTTAGTGCTGCTATGACCATTAGCTGGGGACTGTCTGGATGTAGAGGGGGAATCTCTCTGAAATAAGACACAAGGTTCATTAACAACACAACACTATCACAGGAACACAGAAATATTTCAAAGAACAGTTACATCCACAGCCTTATGACCATTTTCTTAGCTGCTTCATTTGTGAAAGTTTTCACCCTACAAACTCTGTAAATCTGAAAAGACTTCCCATAGTTTAAAGATTCAGGTTTGACATTTTGATGTGTCTGGTAATAACTATTTTTATGTTGCCTTAGCAATCAAACAGCTTTTTAATTAGTGATATTTGGGACTTCTGAGATGTCACGTGGCTCACAATGCTCCCAGCCCTTAGTCATACACCAGTCTTCGTTAAAGGTAAGTACCTGAAAGTGATATGCTGAATAATACTTGGAACAGGATGAGGCACATATTCCACTTCAAAGATGCTTCTAAATATTTTTTCATCTATGAGGTGGTTATCAGTGCTGATCAGTCTCTGCTAAGCAAAATGCATCTCTCTGCAGTGCCCCAAAGACACTGAAGTAACACCTGGGAAGGAAGCTGGATCCTCTCTTTTCCCTTTTCATCCACGTTACATCACACTGAGGGTTTTTCCTCCTACATTCTTACGGGCTTAGAAGTATTAAAGTTTGCCAAAATACAACACCTTAAAAAAGCCACTTCTCTTGACTCAGACTACCAGTGTGTTCCTACACTTCAGTGAGGGGACAGCAGACACAGGGTGCATACTGGGAAATTCTACAGGAAGGATAAAAGGAATTTCTGACTGTGTTTTTCAAAGGAAAGGAAACTTGTAGAGCAAATTTTTTCCCATGCCATTTTGATTGTATAGTACTTAATCCCACAAGGTCAGATAATGGAGCCATCTCCCCCAGAAATAAAATAATTCACTCACACATTATGAAAAAAATAAAAACCCTTTCTACCCTCAGAGGAATTTTGGAATATAATATTCCATGTCAAAGGTCGGTTTAGGAATGCCTGCTCATTCTGCATAACGTCAGGGACAGCAGACAAAAAGGGCTAAAGCAGTTTTCAAAGCAAACAAAGTTAGCCCTGGCACATTTTCTGAATAGAAGTGCCCTTGGTTAACAAATTAAAAAACAGACCTGGAGCTAATCTGTTCATGCAACGTTAATCAGGGAAAGTTCCTCTACTAATATTCCCAAACTTATACTAATTATGTGATAGCACTCATAGCTATTTCAAAGCACCAAGGAAAGTTAAAATGACAGGCAATACTTTGTCCCTCTTGCTGCCTGTACATTTGATGTGCAACAAACTCATGCAGAACTTCTGCACCTTTTTGTGGACTCCTTGGACAAGATTTAACAGAAAGTTCCATATGTATCTGTGTAGATCCTTGCTTTGACTTGAACACAGCCGAGGACAGACGTGACAATTACATGGCTGTAAAATCATTGTGGTTCAAAGGATGTAGGTCTATACACACCTGCTACAGCCACAAGACCAAAATTTGCCTCCCAAAACTATTTGCAACTGGGGGAAATCAGCCCTCATTCTAATTAAAATATCATGCCAGCATAACAAGTTTAAAATACTCAAATGAGAGCAAACAAGCTATTCATTCCTGAAAAAAATATATATGAAAAGGAAAGCCTAAAGGAATTGTTATTCCCTTTTTTTCAAGCATATGAGATTAACAGCATCACCTTTATTAAAGAGTACCTAGGAGATACTTTTTTCCAAAAAAGCAGTGACTTCCTTGCTTTATAAAGAGATTTTCTGCTTACTCAGCAATTTAGTCTCTTCTATTTTCTCACTTTAAGAAAAAGAGGTGAAAAATTAATTTAAGTCTTTTTTTTTTTTTAAATATGGTTTGTTATGATTTATTGTCAGTGGTGGTTTAGCAAGGAAGCAAGGGAAAGCTTTGGAAAGTAATGCAAACACCCAAGTCATTTAAGGAAAAACAAATGTAGAGAATGCCACTATTTCTGGACTGTCTTGAAGGTTTCTCCCTTGGAAGGAAATTTTCTTGGTTTGAGAATGTTTTGATTTGTATTCCTTCAACAATTCTCAACAGAAGACAGCATATTATTCAGAGTAAATGTTCATCCTAACATACTGAGAAAAATACACATTTTCAGTTCTACTGATTTCAGTACTGTCAGAAATTAATCTATCCAGCTAGCCAAGAAACACACGTACAGTTTTTACTCAATTAGGCTGTTCTGCCACAATTCAAAGGCATTTAGATACTTAATTTCCCAGGGACCAGGAAATTAAGATTTTCTTTCAAAAACTATCAGACTCAAAAGTAAGGAGAAAAAACTGTGTTATGCACAGTCTAATAAGACAAATCAATGAGTAAGAGAGGTCCTTATAAAATGCTTAGAACTGGCCTGGACAACTTCAGCTTTGGTTGTGAAGTTGTTTCTCCAGTAAATGAGTAGAAGCCCTGGTTTTCCTGGGGATAGGAGCAGGAAAACACTTGGAGTGATTCTGAGTAGTGTGGAAAGGTTATAATCATGTTTCAGGAAACTTGACTATCTAGACTTCTACTTGTCCGGCCCCAAGCCAAGGAACAAACAGAAGTCTTTGGGATCCTCCCTATTCACTGAAGCACCACAGCAGGAGCCTTAGAGGAAACAACCACAAGTATTTCCAAACAATGGCAAAACCAGTTTCCTTTGATTCCTTGTTCTTGGGTGTTGATTATGGATGATAAATCAATGCATTTGAGATGCAAACCTATAGCAAAAGTCAATTATGTCTACTAGATACGGCCTGATCAAATCAGATACTGACAGGAACAGCTGGATCAATGACATTGTTGCCAGATCTACCAAAACACCCCCGAAATAAAAACCACAAAAAACCCGAAGAGACTTTCCAAAAATCTGAAAATACTTTTACATTTCAGTCTTGCTCAAGCAACATTTCTGGAAGTATTATTAATAAAAATGTAAAGAAAAGGTTTAAGACTATAAAAATTCTCACAGCTTGACTACTAATGGAAACCATGTAAGATTAAAGAAAAAAAAATCCACAATGATTATCACTAGACTTTTAAAATCTCATATATGTAAGGGCTTTTGTTCTTAATGAAACAACTTAAGTGTTTCACGGAGACAAGCTGAAACATAAAGGATGTTTATAGGAAATTTTTTGCAAAAAAAAAAAAAGAAGTACTTCCCTTATTCTCACATATCTGACACTATAAAAAGTTCCTTGGGGTATCTTGTCAGTAGAAAGTAAGAGTGTAAATGTAGCCAGAGCAAAATGCTTACTCAGTGGGATAAAACTGTAGCATATAAAGAACTTAGGCAGCCATCAGCCATAGGAAGAATGTTGCAATAGTTACTTAAGTTCATGCTTATGTAAGCCTGCAGCTTTCTGGGTGTCTGATGAAGAAAACAAAATATCCTGGCCCCGTGTTATATAGATATCTGTGTTAAGTCAGGTCATGTGCCACACCAAAGACTAAATAGGTCACTTCACGCTAGATCAGCTGATCAAATTTCTACACAAGGGAATCCAAAAGTAGCATGTTTCCAAGCAAACTCTACCCCACGAAACAGAAGGCCTGGTGACTGAATGGAAGGCATGGGAGCGGGAAAAGCCACAAATGCCTTAGAAACTTGAAATTATTCAGCTGAGATTTTCAAAACTGCCTAGTGACCCTGAAGTACCATTACACAGCACAGAGAAGAGACTTCCCTAAATATGCAGCGCTGTCTTAGTGTTTAGAAAACATCTCTACAAACACTTATTTAAATTTTAAATGACTACAGAAGAAGAAAAATACTGCAAGTGAAATTCAAATCTCAGTTATCCAAAAAAATAACATCTCACTCCCCCCACCTTCGTATATAAGGGCCGAAGACAGATTCTAAATAAAGGGCACATCACCTCTGATTCTACTAATATTTAGTTTTTCTTATCCTAGATTACCAAAAATGTTTTGCCACCCAGTGACATGATCATGGTAGGAGCCTTAACCCTTCCTAGTTCTCCACTCTGTTTTATATTCCTCTGCTGACAAAACTATACTACCCGAGCACCTGTGCATGACTGAGGGGAGGGGGGAACTAAACATTAATATATACTGAAATGATGCCAAAAAAACCCTTAACTACAAAGATTATACTAGTGAAGACAAAATATCTCTCCATTTATCCTGCTAGAAGGCACAAGAAGCAAGCTTTCCGTGTCTTAGTAATGCTGTTCAACATTGATTATTGTCTTAATCAATCTTTATTGATGGTTAAGAATTTGATTAGTCATCTGAATAACAACCCTGAAAAATTCTATGAAAAAAATACCAAAGGCCTAGTGGGTGCTTTAACAGGATGATCTGAAAATGGTGGCTTTTTGTGCACACTTCTAGCAGCTGAAACTCTAGCTGAAGTCATAGTGTGGCTGAGCACAGGGAACAGACTCAGCCACCTCTGACTAAATGAATGCTAAATGCCATAAAGTCTGATAATTAGACATAGCTTTTTTCTTTTTTTTTTTTTTCCCCTGTCTCTGATCATACACTTCTAGTTTAGCTATTTTTTTCCAAAGAAAGGTAAATAAATAGTCAAGAAGAACCTAAGGACACAAAGCTAAAGAAAAGAGATGATCTGCTATTACTAAAATGACACCTAATGGTATTAATTTAAAACTGTATACCAAGCTTTTCCAAATAATCATCTTCCCAGTAGGTCTACAGTTTCACCAGTTTCTGTGTTCCAATGTTGGGAAGTGAGATATCTTTTATTATTACTTCTGTTTACAGCACAGAAGTCACTGCATAAATTTGTCAGCACACTGTAGAATTTCTATTTAATTTCTTTTAAAGACTTTGCATTTCATGGAAAACTTCTGCTTTCATATTTATACCTTTTAAGAAAATTGGCCTCATATGAGAAAATCCGTCAAACCTTCTACCTCTAAAACCTTTTAGTTTTTGTTGAATTCTGTTAGAAGTACAGAAGGCAACCAAAAAGCAGTAATTCTTTTTTCTTGCAAACAGATTGTTCTGACAACCACAGTAGCAGTTTCTGTGTATTCTAGCATCTGCTGAGACACAAAAACAATTAGGGTGAAATCACAGCTCTAATTAAGATAAGGTGCTTGACTTCAACAGGGGTTGTGATTTCACTCTCGGAATTCTAATTTGGGAACTGTTTGCGCAGTTAAACATGTGGCACAGAGAGACTGGCATCATCTACACAGTGCATATGCCATCTCTATGCTTAAATTGGAACAGTGGCTCTCAAGTAGCTATTTTCTACAATTTAATTCCCTTCAGCTGCAATCTGGAACATAACTTTGTGAGCAGAAGGAAACTAAACACTGCTGTGCAAGAGCCACAACACCAACTTTCCAGTTCAACAAGAACTAACTCCAAATCTGTTTTCCTTCTGTGATGACATATACCATTTTTTCACGGAAACGTAATATCAAGCCACATGTAACTGTTACACACAACCACCACAAATTTACCTCAAGGGGGTTATACAGAAACAGGTTCTTCAATTAACCCTTAACAGCCCAAAGCAGCAATATAATATTTAAAGCCTAAAAACCAGGAGGATTGTTCCTCAGCTTAGGAACTTCAACGGACTTCCTGAAGAATGAGTTTAAATGGTCATTTTTTTAAAGGGGCTTCCTAAGTGCATGAGCTGAGGATCCCCTTTCCTATTTTTTTTTTTTTTTTTCNTTTTTTTTTTTTTTTTTTTAAATAGGCTGTAAAGAGTTAGTTAAGGTGCTGATGAGATGAATATGAAGGCAGGGCTGAGTAGGTAGGTGGGACCTACTCGTGTTCCGTTATCTTTGTTGTAAAATTGGTGTGCGTGATCTAACAGGACAGGCAGAAACAATTTCCCAGAAAGCAGTAACATCCAGCCATCAGCAGGCAGTTAGTTACAGGACTGAGGGAGAAACGGGATGGCTCATTAAATTCATTACCTCACAGGATGAAGACTGTGTGCGATAACTTGGCACGATCTTAAAGGTAATACTTCCACGCATTTCCCTCTGCAAAGAGAGAAGCACTTGTAAGACACTGAAGAGAAAATCTCCAAATCACTATTGCTTGAAAGGAAAACACCGCAGTTAGAGAACAGCAGCATGTCTTCCTAAAGTAATCATTCAGAAAAGCTAAAATGCTCCGGCTAAGTTGCCATTTCACCTATAACCAAACATTTAAATCATCTCTCATTAATCTAAAGGATAAACATACATTATCAGTTTGTTCCCCTGACCAGGTTTTCAATGCCTAGAACCCAGAACTCTATTTCAGTGTGAGAGATTCAGAGACGCGCAGGTTTCTTCCATGTCGATCTTTTCTTTGTAGCTATATTCCCTGTGATCCACAGAGGCTTTGCCACTAAAGTGACATTTGCTTCCCTTTCATACATGTTAAATAGCAAAACTGTATTCACAATTTCTGGAAAGCTTCGCGTTGCAGTAGTAAAGGTAGAAATGTCAAAAATAGACTTTCATCAAAACAGAACATGGAGTCTGCTAGTTTGCATTTCCTATAGTATAAGGATATTCATAACAAGTAGCAACTGCAGAATGGCAGCAGATTGTGGCAACATATTTTCTTAAATAGCAATCTGAATGTTAGTGCCACTACATGGCTGACAACTGCACGACTTGACCTGGGCAGAAATCACTTCAAGTCGTTTCAGAGTTTTAACCCCTGTTCTCTTTGGCTGGCTTGGTGCGACCCCCAGAAAATGCTATTTGCCTGGACTCCCTTTAAGCTTGTCTATATGGCTCTGGACACAACAAAAGGATTAGTGATACCATCCAAGATCCCAAGGTTAAGGTTGCAGGCAGAAAAATGTACAAATATTATGGAATATCAAGCTGACTCTACCAGCAAGGGCCAAGATGGCGTTTTCCTGGAAAAAGACATTGTCTGAGCTCAAAATATCATTTTTTCCTTTGTAACACCACTTACCACGAGCACAATAGTTATAAACTGAAAGAAAAGGGGGGGTTCCAGCTACATGTAAAGAACACATTTTTCCCTATGATGATAACTAAGCGCTGCAACAGGGTGACCAAAGAAGCACCTGTCCTGTCAAATGCCTGTCCTTGGATATTTTCCAGGCTTAACCAGGCAAAGCCCCTGAGCAACCTGGGCTGTATTCAGTGATGACCCTGCTTTGTGCAGGAGCTTGGACTGGAGACCTCTTGAGGTTACTTCCAATATTAATGGTTCTGTGATTTATTGTCTCTGTATTTGTGTAGCAACGATACCAACAGTGCTCATTGCAGGGAGGTTGGGCTACCTGACCTTTAAGGGTCCCTTGCAACCCAAACTATTCTGTGATTCTATGATCCTTACAGACTAACTTGGGATGAGTAATAGGAGGAAAGCAGTAGTTTTGCTGTTATGATTACAAGAGACAAGAGAAGAAACTCCTGCATTTCAATGACCAAAACTTAGACGTTAGGGAAAAACTTTGTAAAATGTAGAAGAGTTATACGTGAAAGTCAATTGCCTGGAGAGTTTGGGGAACCTCCATTAGTCAAGTTCTTTTAAGAGCTGGCTAGACATACATCTGTCAGACATGGCTGGGTGTCAATGATCTTTTCTGTGGGACTAAACGGAATAAATAAAATTACACCTGAACCAGCCCAGGGTAAAAGGTTCAAAAAAGCCACTACTGAAAACAGGGGAGAGCCTGTAGAAGGCTTTAATAGCTGAACACATGAACTCTTTTGTTATACATGCCTGCGTAGTCTACCAAGAACAGAAGAAAAAGGGGAAGTCAGAACACAATTACATAAAAGTGTTGTCTAAATAAGACAGGCACTTTTACAGAGAACATGAGAAAGATTTCAGGCACTTACAAGCATTTTTTGTAGTTGTTCTACAGTTTGATTTGCCACACTGATTCCGTTTATTTCTCTGATTTCATCCCCTACATGTAGCGTACCTGCAGAGGCAACAAAACGCACAATCACCTCAAAAGTGCTTTTGCAATTTGAGATAACTGTAAGACAGTTCTAATATTCACACAAAGGCATAAATATAAAACAACCTTAGAATAATTTTTTTGTTAGATTCAGAGATGGACTTCGTATTAGCTGCCAAAGATTACAAATCTGTCTTTCAGGGTGCAGTGAATACACCAGCAAGAGAGGCGCAGGCACCCTGTAAAGCCCATGGGTAAAACATCAGTCCCTTACAAGGACACTCCAAAAACCCACACATTGAGAAGGAAGTCACCAACAACCAGTCAGCCGGAAATATTCAACAGAGGTATTCAAGCAGTGTTTTATCAGATGATTACTTAATGAAGTTTGGCTTCTGCACATAGTCTTGATTTTATCTGTCAGACCTCTGCATTTTTTCATTTCTCTGATTTTGATTTGCCATAGTTACTGCATGCATTTTCTGTATGTACACTTGACTTAAGCCTGAATGCAAATGATTGGTGTCAGATGATGAAATAAACACCTGCTTGGCTTAGGCAAGTCATAAACTGACCTGCTGAAGCTGGAATGGGAATGGGATGCTACAGCATGGCTCCAAGGCACTACAAAAGCTCAACAGGCAGAAGCAGCAAATGAATTATCCTCAGGATTATAAGCAACCTAGGAGGCTTTTTGAATGATAATTTCTGACTTAAGTAGCTCATAGCCCCCTAATTCTCTAGCAGTTCTCACAAAAACCCTTCCATGGTTTATTATTTAGCCAGAAGAGGTTTTCCATGCAAAATGAAATATGACAAGACCATTTACTTCCTTTCTGCTGTCTGATGTAAAGAATTTGTGCAACTATGCTCTTCTAAATACTGCACTTCATACAATTAATTACTGTATCTATTATAAATAATCTTACTCTGGAAACAAGGAACTGGCAAACATTTCCTAATAAAACATATCTACAGAAAATTACCTGAAAAAAAAGGCCAATCAACTACAATCCTGAAAAATCCTTAAAATTCTTTTTCTGAACCAAAACTGTTTTTCCAAAGAATAGCATGGAAGCTAAACTGGTACAAACATAAGGAAATCAAACTGTGTGCCTGCTAAACACAAGCACAGCCTGAACCAAGGAGAAGAATCCTGAAAAGCTCTGTTGCTCTGATTCCCACTGGTCTCTCTTCTGTGAAACAGAAGCTCACTTTGCAGTGCTACAGGAGAGAGCCCAGAGTTTACAAAAACTTTCAGTACTCTCAAGAGTAACTTGTTCAGCCAAATCAAATACTCTGAACAATTCAACAGGGGCTGATCTGCTGATAGTGAAATTATTAAAAAGGACTAATCACAGTTTTTCTCCTGGTTTTCTCTTCAGTGGAAAAATTATCACAGTTTATAGTTCACTGAACGTGAATCCAGCAGTCCTGCATCCGAATTTCAAATTAATCTAGTTCACATCTAGAATATTAATGACCAAATCTCTAGTGAAACACTCTGAAAGTTCAGTTTTGTCAGACTTTCTGAGGAAAGCATTCAATACTTGATTCTTTAAAAATTATTCTGAAAAAAAAAAAAAAGGGGGCTATGTGTTGACTTCATCCTGCCAAAATTTAACTGTGTTTGAAATAAGTGTAATTGTTCTCAAACAATAATACTGAATCAGAAAGACCATAGTATAAGGATTCCTTGACATTATTCAGAACGCAAATCTGATGGAATATTAGAATGAGAATCAGATTCAGCAATATCCCCACATCAAATCATTGCAATAATACACGTAAATAAAATTCCCTCTTCTGGAGCATTTCCATTTCTGCCTCTCTGACAGAAGTGAATATTGTCATGTTCATGACTGTAGAGGAACACTATACATAAAAGTTTGGAATAATGCATGGACATTAGCAGTACATGGTCATTTTTTTTTGGGAGGGTGAGTGCACTGATAAACCACAGGAAGACCTTTTCCGTCTGAGGGGAGAGGGGTTTGTCATTTGCAGAAACATTTTACTCTTCAAAAATATTGTTGTTGGAAAAGTGATCTTGACATCTTTGAATAAGGAGCCTTCTCTAACATTTGTAACTCCCATGATACCTTTGCTTAACCAGATTTTAGCTGGTTTTTGTTCCTTCTCTATTGACAGTGCAGTGTTTATTTACAACTCAAAGTATTCAGGACTTACTGGTATATAACACATCTGTAATAGCAAAGAATGGATATATCTCTGAAAGTAAATTATTTCCTCCTTTGTCTTTGCAAGAAAGAGTGAGAACAGTTTGAGCAAATTCATTTACTTGTCCTAAAACAGCAGACAAGTCAATAAAAAGACAATTTTTAATGACCGAAACTGGTGTTTCATTTTCATTGAGCTGAATCCTCGGGAAGGTGCAAGTAGATAGAATCTTTAAAAGCCTCTCTTCCCACTTTAACTCCCCCACCTTTTGAATAAGAACAATTATAATCAGCAGGCTTAGATACAGCTGCCATAGAGATAGGAGGCTACTTTACAGCTGCTATTTTGTGATTGGGAATTGTGCAGTTTGTACTTAATATTGCTGAAATTACACAGTTCCTGTAACCCTCCCAGTATTTATTATTTATCCACTCATTGCTGTTACTGCCTGGCAGTTTTCCATATAGCAGACAGCAGAAAAAATGTCACAACACCCCCCAAAAATCACTATAAGCCACAGACCTTATCATCAGTATTCAAAGGCTGTGCTCAAGATCACTGTCAAATTACATTTGCATTGTTCTATTCAATAAAAATATTCTAAATAAAGGTATGTTGAATGAAGAAGAGAAGCGAAGAGGCATTTAGAGCACTAACAAAATTGGAAGCATTAGACAAGACTGAGATGACAAGACTGCAGTACACTTCATTTTCAAACTAGACCTATGGACAGGAGAGCTACATTAGTGAGATGAAGCACATAGGGAAAATATTTCCAAAATCTTTAGAAATAAGAGACACTGCATAATGAAAAAGAACAGAGTTTTAATGGGCACAGTTGGATTTTTGCTCAGTTTTAACAGGTTTTAAAAGTTTTATTAGCCTCATTATGGAACAGTCATGTGAAACAATACTCTGCAGAGCATCACCACTACCTAAGCAGAGCTGAAAGAAAACCTTCTTCCTGTGAATCTTAGAGCAATCTCCTTTTAAAACTCACTTTTAGATGCCAAATCAATTTTGATTTAAAAGATCCTCTAAAAAATATAGGTCTATCTGAACTGCATCTTTGCTTATATGAAATCTTTTCTCTTTCCTGCTTCTTGACAGGTTTTACCAACATAAATGAGCCAAAGTGAATGTATGTTTTCTCTTCCTAATTGCCTGCTCCTGGGTTCCTCTGGAGTAGAACAGTAGGCTAGAGGGACCCTTGGGCTGAAAAGCGATGAAAACTTTTGTGTTCATCAAAAGATAGCAGTCGAAAAAAGTTAAAGTAACCCTTATAAGAGTGCAGTCCTAACTTGCAGCCAACAACACAGCAGGAAAGTTCATCTGTTTAAAGCAGGAGAAAACCCTGTTATTTTTGACATGTGATCCGGAAACACGAAATAGAATAAAGGAGAAAACTGGAGATGAGAAAAAAACGCATGTTTGCACAGTTTGTTATAGCAGTACAAACTGAAAATAAAGAGTCCAGTTCTGGGCACAAGTAATATTTTTATTTCAAAAACCAGTTTTGTGAGCCTCAACTTAAAAAATACAAAGACCCTCAAGAATTGTGTGGACAAAGCTCTTTCATTGTTGCAAGGAAAAATATTGTTAGAAGATAAAATAAGCCCAGCTCCATCCAGAAAGTATTGGCATTTCATTGTCTTGATGAGCTATAATCAGTAATAGTATAGTAATTATCCTAATTAAGACCTAAACGAAATACAGTGGGCCCTGACTTCAAAACACTGGCAGACCTCTGGAAGGTACCTAAAGCAGTTAGCAGAGTCCATGAAGATACAGAGGCGCACTGCTCTGGAACAGCAGCCATCAAAAATGAGGAGTTATGTACCATTACACAGTTTGTACAGAGTTACTGTGTCTGAAGACAAAACTGTTCATGAGACAGGATTACCTTGCCGGTGAATCATTCCTCCGTGCATAATTCTTGCCACAATGCAGTGGTTCAGCTCATTCATTTTTAAAGTGATTCCCTGGGAAAAAAAAAAAAGAAATGTTTATACTTTTAAAAATAAACCACTAAGCGCTGTGATTCTCGAGTGGTTAAGAGTAGTTGCTTTTCCTAAAAGCTTGAAGGCACGGTATAGATTAGATTTTAAGGTTAAAACAAAATCTTTGTAACTCAAATATGAGCAGTGAAGATGCAGTACATTAACTTAGAAGCAGGTAAGATTCTGGTTTGTTAAAGGTGTGAGTTTGAAGTGCGAAGCGTCCAGTTTGGTTTAAAGCGTAATTTGCTTCTGTAACCACTACAAGGTTGATTTAAACAAAACCAGCTCTAGGGGTACAGTATGAATGCACACACAGCATTTCAAATTAAGAACACAGACAGGAGGACAATTATCTCCAGTGGCTGCTGAACTATTCCAGTCTATCGGCAACCCTACTTCAAAGTGCAGGAACTGCCATCAAAATCATCGTAATACGGGTCTTCACCAGCACAGAGCCGAGAAAAGCACCGAGGTTCCGTCCATACCATTGGTTCATCCGTGTTCTTCTGGAACTGCACCAGCCGAACCCGCGTCACGTTCTCCATATCCATGTCGCCGTTGGCGCTCTCGGGAGAATCTCCGTTTAAGTATGGAGAGGTGGGAGGAGGGGTGACCCTCAGCGCTTCGTCACTGTAAACTTCATGTGCCACTACATCATGAGTTTGAAGTAAGGCCTAAAGGAGATTACAGCAACAAAATATCAGACTTGCATCAGCTCCTATGTCCCCCACTCACTGCTTCTAAGTATTTTTGAAGCTTTTCAGAAATTAAAGGAAATTCAGGGTATTTGTGCCTCACTTTCTACACAGGAACTTTTGCCTTGAAGGAGTCCAAGATAAACTTCATCAGACTGTAAATGCAGGCAGAAACACCTAGCACTTAAAATCAGCACGAGTTAACATCGTTTTTTACTGCAGACACATCAATGAGAGGGACACTGCCTCCCTCTCCCTCACCTTCTCAACAGCTGCGAAGTGCCAGAACAAAGCCATCTCTATATGCACACAGAATTAGGAATTTACCTTTCTGAGCAAACTATTCTATAACAATCATTCTATTAAAATGGACAGGTATTCAGATGCCATGGTATTTCGTTCTAATAAAGGCAGAGTGTGAATCAGTACTGACTGGAAGAATGAGATACTGGTTTTTTTTTGTTTACTAGCATAATTGCTTCCGTACTCTCCCCCACCTCTAGAACACGGACACAGCACCATCCCACAATGTGTTCAAAATGCTTGACAAAAACTGCATTGTAAACCAACAAACAGCTCAAATACTACTTCATTAGCTTTGTTGTTTCCTGATGCAAAGAATGATACAACACCTAATTGATCAAATGTATTGAAAAATCTTTGATAAGCAAAACAACCGTGTAAGAACTCTAAGCTATGGGCAAAGACATGAAGATGGATAACTCTAAAAAGTGTAACAAGTAATATGAGATAAAAGTTGGACAAAGCATAAATATTAGCAAACCAGGATTCAACAGGACCAAGCTTTTTTTTATGGAATATTCCACTGTTCTCCAGGATATCTTCAAGAGCCACACATCATATCCATTTCACATCTGCATTCAACTCTTAATAATGAGTATATTGTAGACAACTTGCTTCTGTCCAAAACCTAAATCCAGTTTGTATGTGAACATGCTGGCTCTACTCCTACACTAATCAAGGACAGAAATAGATCTGCCTTTATACCCAAAGGGATGGGTTTCCCAGATAAGGACTGACAAATCCAAGTTAGTTCCTACAATATCTCCATAAAAGTAGAGATATGAGCCACCATTGCTGTTAGGTCAATCTATATCATAGTTAACATCTTTTTAATTTTCATTTAAGTGCTCACAGCTCTTAGCTTGCAAAACTCATCAGTATTGCAAGGCTTGAGATCGACCATCTAGAATTTGTTCTGGCAGAGAACTCTAACTCTGCAACATTTTAGTCTTCAGTTAAACTGTTTATGCAAAACACTGAAAACACTGAAAAAAGTACTAAAACAATCCCTCGAAGATGTATTTCTGAAGCGGAACTCAAGGCAGAAATGGGGTTTTCATGGCCCCTACAAAGTCCTAAATTTGTTCCCAAGGTAGCACTTCTGAAGTGTACCATGTTTTAAAAAATAATTTCGCTATAGTTGGGAATTCAGCATTATAACGATGGAATGGAGTTCCCTAAACTAACAACGCTCTGCCCACATTCCCTCCTCTTCTTCTAGTCTTTCAAGCCCACCTACACAACCACTATTTTTAGTTAAATACTAACCTGTATCTGCACTTTCTATTTTTCATCTTATTTTGACAACCACAAAGCTAAAACTTGCAACAATTCCTCTGCATTGGTCTGCACTACTGAAGCAACATTTTATATTAGAGATCTGGGCCATATATGTAAGTTAAACCACTTCAACAAGATTTACTTAAAATTTGATTTATTTAATTGAGTGTCAATTTATGTGTGAATTACTCCAATGAATTTAGGAATTTAGCTTAATTCTCATTCCAGTATCTGAAAACTGTTTGCTGTTGCCCCAAATAGGACGAGAGCTGCAGTTACAAAAAGCATCCATTGTAGGAGTGAGTGTGGTCTTGGCTCTGCAACAGAGCCAAATGATCTTCTGTGATTCCTTCAGCTCAACCTACTCAAAGATACTTATTCAACTTCACCACCCCTGGAGGTATTTAAAAGTCATGTAGATGTGGAGCTTAGGGACATGGTTTAGTGGAGGACTTGGCAGTTCAGACTCGATGATCTTGGAGGTCTGTTCCAATCTAAACAATTCTGTGATTCTATGCCCCCTGTAAATGTTACACTCTCCATGCTTTAGAATTACATTTCTTATGTAATTCATTTGTTTCACATCAAACATGTGCCTTGCTTGGTATTATTTTTAGCAATAATATGCACCTTGTAGGAGGTTAAAATAGGGTACTTTGAACATTATTAAAGGTTGGTAATTATACTAGATCACTTCTGAGTGTGTTAACAAAAATTAACACAAAGTCAGAAACATCAGACATTAAAGTACAGCAAGCTCAATTTAAATATAGGAAACATTTAATCAAAAGATGGCTATTGACTTTACTTAAAGATACTTGTTTTCTGTTAATTTTGGTAACTTAGATTTTATTTCCTGTCTCTTTTTCCTTTGCAGAACATGATAATCTTGCTAAAAGTAAGTTTAATGAGAAGAACAGCTTTCTACCATTTGCAGGATCACTGTCTGCAGAGAAGAGCGTAGGAAGGCACATGATGATGGATAAAACTTCAGTATGTAATTAAGCAAAAGTCTCCTAGAACAGCAAATGCTTAAATTGCTGCAACATACCAAACATACATAATAGAATCTTCTAGAGATGAAACTGGCATGTTTAAAAAACTAGTGAAAGTTGTGTAATGGAATAAAAGCTCCTTGAAATGTGTACGTGACAAATGAGGTAGCTGATAATATTTTAAAGAATTCTTGAATTAATTAGCTGCTGAAAAAACCCTATACAAAATTTACACACATTTCTTTAAATTGTTAAGTGTGTACAGCTTAAACTAATAATTTATTCCTGTACCCGTAAGACACATGAGGGTAAAAGAGAACCAAAACCACAAAACCCCTTGAACTCAAAGATCTCAGTTAAAACAAATACTTTATTGCCTTTGGTTCTGTAAAGACCTGCACAGTCCAACTCACTAACACTGAGCTTAAGTAAACAGGACAGATTACACTCTTTTGTGCTCTGATTAGGGATACACATTAGATAATAACACAAATAATAGTAAAATAATCTGTTATCATACAGGTGTTAATGCACATGATCCTACTTATTACACCTTATTGCCTCAGTGTCTGTGCATTAATAATGAGAGTACTGCCCTGCACAGTTGCTCTGTGCCTGGCACACACGTGGAGTGCAGGCTGTCAGTACTGTTCTGTACAATTACTCCCTTTCCTCACAGTCTCTGTTTTAAAGGCTTTGGCTCTGAAGGGAAGTTTGGTAGAACACAACAAACACAAGCATAACTCTGTTCAGGTCTGCAACCCCCGTAAAGGTGTATCTGGGAGCTGCAGTGGGAATGATGAGACATCCGGAGACTCTGTGGTATCTGCACTCTACAGGCGTGGATCCCCACCAGTTTATGCTGGTTTAACTGCTGCTTTACACTCCTCCCTAACCCAAACTGTTTCTGTCCCCGCGTCCATTCTGGCTCTGGCAATATTCCTGTTATCCTAAATTCTTTTTGCTAAGTGGATCGGGGTGTTTTGAGCAATTTTCTACTAGGTTAGCACAGTGCAATGCTGAAGTGAAGTTCCAGGTGAATGCCAGAACAACTGTAAGGGAGAGGATGAAATATGGGAAGAAGGGATAACGTGATTTCAAAAAACTAGCAATTTAGCTTGGGATGCCACAGACTAATTTGCTGAAATTGCTACTCATCAAAAATAGTTGTTATGGAACTGCAGCTTATTCCTTATAAAAACCCACTTTTTATACAATTGCAGCAAAAGAATTCTGACAGATGGTTTTAAATTTATGAGGATTTCAGGAAACAGAGATAGCTATAAAAGAGGATTTTCAACTCAATTTTCCTGTCACTTGATTTGATACATGAAATTTCAACATACCACAATCATTTTTATTGATGCCACTCCAAAAATAATTTATACTTAAAAAATGCTCTTTCTCCACAGTGCCTAATGTTTTTGCCAACAGTGTGGTAATTACACACAAAAAAAAGGTAAATCAAATGAACCCATCAGCTTCCAGATAAAAAAGTTGAGTATCAGTGATGGGGTTTTTTCAATCTTTCTTAAAGTACAGCTGAATACCATTCCATCTTGGTTTATATTCTATTTCAAGCAAGTATTCCTGTTAAATGTTGAACCAGAGCTGTTACAAACTTCAGGACAGATACCATCTCCAGGGAATAACATCAGTGTGTTGCTGACTACACAGAGAAAAGCCAGTGCCTGCATTAGCAATTAGTGCAATGAAATAGGAATGAATCCAAAAGTAAAAGAGCTGGATTACTGAGGACCTGATGTACACACTGAACACATTGCGGGGGTTTTTACTTCTTCCGTCTTGCCCTGTGGACTGAATGTCCATCAGCTGCTGGGTTACACTGGCTCCTGGCACACATCTTTGAGTGTAATTTTATCTGAAAAGAGTTTGCATGCTCTGAGACCCTTACGTGACACAAGCCAAAGCACTGTAAGGGCAATCAGGAGATTCACTTCAAAAACACACTCCTTCCTGACCCAATTTAAAGTACCAAAATAAATGCACCCAAAGCTACAGTGGCCACCAAAAGAACACACTGGGACATGCAGCTATCCAGATTTCATCTGATACCTGAACAGGAGGTTGGTTTCAGCTCACTTTTTCCTGGAAATTAGGTTTATCCTTCAGACTTAAAGTAATTCAGCTTTCAGGTGAGCGAACTCCACAAAGCCCCCCGCATATAATCCTTGTGTTAGGCAAAGTCAAGTTCATGACTTAAACTGACAAGAGTGTACAGCAGATTTAAGCAAATACATTTATTTCTGAACTTATGAACTTGATCTACAGCACAAACAAAAGAAATCCTTCCAGTATTTTCACCAGACTGGACTTCAGTGACTTGAACCAAGTCATTAAAGCAGCCACATCCCTGAACCTTACAACAATTACTGCCCACAAATCAGATTTGGGAAACAAACACAGTAGAAGTTGATAAGTAACACAAACTCACCAGACTGTACGAGCTATTGATTTATTGTAAAATAATATTAAATAAACACTTGTTTTGCAATGAATTCACACACCTTTATTCTAAGAAGGCCTTGGGAAAAAGTAAAAGGAGGATCCCAGCTCTACCTATGGGTATTCGAAAGGATTCATTCTTCTTTGTATGTGCAACACAGCTCCCCCAAAAGACAGTGAAACTGCTCCATAATCAGATTACTCCAAACTACTGACAGTTTTCAGCACAGTAATGAGGACCAATAGTAGCAGCAATAATAATTATTTTGCCAGACCAGCAGATAAGAAATACTTATTAATAGGTATATTGTATGCAGTTTCATCACTTAGAGATTTTAAGGAGAACGTACCAAACTTAAGTTTTTTAACATTAAGAATATAAAAAACAAAAACCAAAAAAAACCCCTACCCAACAAACCAACAAGGGTAGAATTTGCTTACCATGAAATGAGGTTGTGTTAAAATACGCTTTAGCTCCTTTGCATCATTGTTCTCTGGGTAACATGAAATTTCTTCCAATACCTGCAAGATAAGCAGGAGAAATGCCCCTGGTAATTTTCTTTTAAATAAAGTTATTGAACAGATGAAACCCCTCACTGCTCAGTCAGAGTATCTCCAAATGACTATACAGAACAACATTTTTTGACAGGAAAGGGCTTAAGAGAATCTGCCCCCACCCCGCCCCAAGAGAATAAAATACCAGAAATTTGAAGGAAACATTTTTTGTTTGTTTGTTTGTTTGTTTTTGTTTTGTTTTCCCCCCCCTCAATTGAAAGTATTCCTCCAACAGCTAAACATATGGAGACAGAAATGAAGTGCTAATAGGTGACACACATGACCACCACCAGGTGTTACTTTCGCACATGGTCTCAATTTATTAAAACAATCGGTTTAAAAGCAGAATTAAAAACACGCATAAAACCAATTGTTAAAAGGCACCAAGTGTAGGTGGGCCATCTGCTACCCCACCTCCAAGCTCCAGATTTTATAAAATCTGAGCCATACCTCATCGCTGGGGAGGGAGTAGTGAGTAAATGAGCTTTAACCCCTTTGCCTGCAACCTGATTTTTACACCTTTATTTTCGAACACTTGGACAATAAAAGCAGAGTATTTTGCTTCTAGAAGCACATCCCAGGATTAACTGCCAGAAAGTTTTGCAGAACAGGACTTCAGGATATCTAGCAGTGTGAATTCAGTTACTACATAGAGTTTTAAAGTCTTCCTGTTCATTCTCTTTCGATACCACTATAAACGGTGTTTCCCTATGACATTACCCCCAGCAACCATACTAATTTTTGCTGGTAATACATAATACAACTTCTCTTTTTTAATACTTGCCATGCATGAACAAATTAAATACTATTTGCCAGGTATAAAAAGTTAAGAACATCTGTGCCTATTCATCTTTGGTTTTAATGGGCCACTCTCCTTGCACTTCCAGGTCTGCTCTTCTTAGGCCTACCTATCACAAACTTGTTCTTTCAATTTAAAAAGCTGATACTTTTTTTTTTTTGTGACTAAGCCATATAAGCATCAAACTTCCTGCTGCAGATGAATAACCTTAACATGAAAGATGCTGCAATTACCCAACAGAAGGGTTCCTTTTAACACTGCTATTGTTGTAGCAAAGTTTAAATGATTAAACTAATAATCATAATCCTTACAGACATAATGCAATTCTGCAAGTTTATGCAACTTGTAACTTAACTTTAGTAAGCAGTGGTAGCATTCCAGAAAAAAATACAGATAATGAACCAAAATGCAGATCTTAATGAAGTAAAATAAGTTCCACTCTAAATACAATCAAACTTTCAGAGTAAAAAAAATGTGTTTTAAAGCCATTACCTCTTTGGCTCTCTGTACAGCATCACTTGGAGGATTCCTGATTTGTGGTGAAGATTTTGTGTTTATTTTGTCATAAAGCTGAAATAACAAGAAAACAAACTACTGAAATCATATGCTACTTCAAATAAATTCATGAGTGCTTACAATAGCCTGCTTATGTTACCAGGATTAGGATGATTGTTAAACTGCAAAACCCACAGATGTTTTGTATACAACATCTAGCAGCTTAGGGTTTTGGCTTTTCATTTTTAAACATTTCCTGATTCGAACAGTGCCATAGATTCAGAGTTCATAGGATGACATGGGAAAGTTCATGAGGTTAAGGGATTCTGCAAACCTCCCATGCTTTTTCCACAGATTTACAGAAACTATATTCTTCTATTAGAAGTGTTCCTATGAATCTTGAATAAATGCTGTAAATCATACATTATGCTGTAAAAACAAATTAATCTGCATATCCCACTTGTCTCAATAAATCAAACCACTGAACATTTTGAACAGTAATCTAAATAAACCTCAGGATATGGGAAAATGCTCTTGAAGACAGAACCCTACAAAAGCCAAAGACCTGGAGAAGAGAAAAACAAGCCTTCCAAGAAAAAGTGGTCACAAAAGAGAGTACACTTATTTTACTAGGATTTTCTATTGGACAGAAGAATGCCAATGTAATTAAATAGGCTATTGTAAACATTCCAGGTTAATTATTTTAAAAACCCCAACTTTAAAAAAGCATTCAACTATGCAAAATACAATAGGAGAAAGATTTTTCTTCAGTTTCAAATTGGAGACAGATACTACAGGTTCTTTTTCATACCAACCTAACAGACTGTGCATGCTTTAAAGGAATGAATGTATACTTAAGAATAAGCAGGAACAGTAATAAGTAGTGTTTTCAAATAAAAACTTTTGGCTTATATTTCAAACAATATAAAGATGGTCATGCCTGTAATTATTTCCTATTTATGTTAGACTACTTCTTAGAAATATGAGACAGAAAAAAGACACAAATAACTGTTTTTAGGAAATTACAAGAAATTTTTATCACAATGAGGGTGGTGTAGCTGCAACAAGTTGGCCAGGGAAGTTGGGGAATCTCTCTACTTTGGAAATACTCAACATGCAACTGAAATTAAAAACAATGTATGTAAACAAACAAATAAGTAAAGACAAACTACCCAACTCCAACAACTCCAAGTTATTAAGCAGCACACTTATGTACCTCTTAGGAAACTGCATCAAGCACAGTTTAGGGAGCAAACTGCAGCAGAAAATGCACGATACCCAACAGGAATATTATTGAATGCCTTTTTCTTAAAGTCACACATACATACTATTTAAGATTAATGAAATCATAGAAAAGTTACCATGAAAATATTTTTATTAGTTATTTCTAGCAAGGGTTGAAAATCTAAGTCACTGAAGTTGCTGATTTCCCTCAAGTCATTATGTTACTGTGATCCAAAACCACCAGCCGTTTACAGAAATAATTTTCTCTCAAGATCATGGGAGAGTTATCTTTTGAGATTAGGAAGGAGGCAAAAAAGAAAGTAGAGAGCAGAGTTCCTCTAAGAATGTTTAGAAAAAAAAAATCAAGGCCAAGTTCAGACTAAACAAGGGTGCATTTATTTTTCCATAGTTCCTTCATGCTGAGACATGGCAATTAAATCATCTTCCAGGACTGCTACTTACTGAGATTTGCTTCCAAGGCACCAAACTATTAGGAGGGACTCTGAGAGTACTTAAAAGAAAAACCTTCCTATTTGCATTAAGGTTTAAAGCCAATACATTACCTAAGTCACATGATTGTGGAGGTAGAAGAGAGTCTCATCTAGAGAAAGGATGTGTTTCTGGTAGCTTCACCAGCACAAGCAGATATCTTCATTTTGAAATGGTATACTCTTAATTCAAGTTAGTTCATGGAGTTTTTAGTTTACAAGGGGGCCAGGATACATATGGTAAGAGGAGTAAGGCTTACATTATGCATTAATGCACCAGAACTGCTGAAGCAGTCCCACCTTCTTTGCAGTCTTTGAAAAAAAGACTGGTTTTGCAATACTTTTCAATGTTTTTTCACTTAAATACTAGCTGTAGCAGAAGCAACCTAGAATAAGGAATTTACTGCCATAATTCCTCTCTGAAAACTACAAACTTCAAATCTTTGAAGGTAGAGGTTTCATTTAGACACATTAAAAAGAGCATTAGTTTGCTTGGGCACAAGAATCCAACACACCTTTACATGAATGTTTTACAAAATGTATAAGAAAACTCAGAATAAAACCTTTTTGCACACACCATAGATTAAAGCTTTACATACTCCTGTGGTAGAGAGTACACATTCCCATGTGCAGTTAGCTAAACAATTTTAATCACAGAAAGCCAGCCTGTTTACAATGCTGTCGCCTTTCAGCAGCCCTGCAAATTTGAGTCCTTCAGGGACCGCACCAAAGGTGGTTTCTTGTGGAACAGAATGAACCGGCATTTCTATGTAATACCAACACATTTACAGCAGGACAAAATCTGTATTTGCCCTAATTATGGGCTTTCTTTTACTGGAAGTGTCTATTTTCCAGCAAATAACTCTGCCCCCTCAGCCCAGGAGCCCAAGCTCCGAAAATTTCACTCAGCAATAAGCATAAACATAACAATTAAAAAATTCTGATAATTAAAAGAAATTGTTGTAAAATACAACTGCATTTGTAACATTTGGCATTTACAGACTTCTGAGTACTTTGCATCTCAGTCTCACTCCTCAGCATCAGTTATTCTGCATTTGCTAGAAAGAAAATCAAAACCGAGAGCTTGCTCTAGATGAGTTTAACAATCCCAACTGATACATTAACGAAACTTGATATAACAAACATAAATTGACATTATAGCTAATAAACAACTTAGTACTGCTTCTTAAAAAGACAAGCCTTGATTTAAATTTTGCATGCCAGAACACAAATGAAGAGAATACCCACAAGTTGTCAAGCCGTGTTGCTATCAGCTCCCCAGCTTTTGCAGAGTTGAGACTTTTTGTCTTCTGCCTGTATAAAGGGAACTCGTCTCTGCTGATATTTAAAGCAGACAGCCCAAAGCCTAATCCACAATCAGGCAGGCGAGACAAAACAACAAACTCCTCTTCTGACTAGTTTTTCAGATGTGCAGAAATTCCTTTTTAACCATTTCCTGTAAGAGGAGTCAGAATACTGGTCCCAACACAACTTCCATTCAATGTCACACTGAAAAATTTAGATATGTCACAAGTAGCAGAAATTTAGCCTCACCGCCTCATTTAGTCTTAAATGTGGTCCAAGTTAGATCACACAGCAAAATCAGTAAGTATTCTACCTATCCAAAATCTGGAAGTTTCTGTGAGGCAAATGAGAAACTCGTTAAAACAAGAGCTACTGAACTGCTAGAGCAAAAAACTCCATGATCTTTCAACACAAATGCACATTTTGTGGCGATTCAGTTGCAATTCAGATAGATACTGGGTTGCCAACCTTACATATTAAATCCCCAAACTGAAACATCTACAAGTAATCATTAAAATATGTCCTTATATATTTTTTTGCTTTCTGAACAATTTAACCATATGCAACACAGTGATATTAGAGGGCTCTTTTTCATCACTTTAAGGTTTGTACCATCTAAAAAATTCTCATGTGGGGGTGCTGCCTCTTGCACAGAAACTTTTACTAACAAACAGGTTTGCTGCTACTTCCCACAGCTCCCAATCCTGGTTCTCCATTTACCCCTGAGGTTTCATGTCTTGCAAGTCTGAAAGAAATCCACGACCCACTGAATGAAATAATATTCACAAGCAGTAGTATCAAGGAAGGGCTAAAATTAAAGAGCCAATTAGATAACTGCTAGACCACTCTTTCTTCTGCCAGTTCTGTTTCACAGCTCCTTTTCCATGCAGAACATTGTAACATTCCCATGGGTGCCTCTTTCCTTGGGATTTTAAGCTCTCAAAGAAACACGTCCCTGAAGCTATCAATTCTTACTGGAAAACACACTGAGTAACAAGGTCACAGTCACCAGAGGCTTTATCTTCAACTTCGTTTAAAGACAGTTTGCTCTTTTAAACTCTCTGTTTTTCACTGCTAAGGATTGTGCCTGAAGCTCTCTGGTGCCACTTTAGCACCCGAGACCTAACATTTACTTCCCAGCATAATTGCACGGCACACGTTACAGTCCCACCCCATATCCAAGTCCCAAGGCATAATCAAGACTCTACTTTGTGCTTCTGTAGCATCACAGGTTACAGCCCTCCACAGCTTCAAACCTTTTTCTGTGTGACACACAAGTTGCAGAACAGGGGCACGACCAACCTTTGCATTCCAGTATCTCAGTAAAGTGCAAATGATCAAGGTTCGTTCTACTGAGGCTGAACATAAATTAAAGGACAGGAGGTGAGAGATCTGGTATCTGTTTAATTAAGATGGAAACATGAACTGATTGTATGTTTCCTTTCAGAGGGAAAGCACATGCCCCCAACCCCTGAGAAGTGCACAGACTGTGCAGCATTGCCTTTGCAGTAATCCAGTGGTTAAAAAAGAATCCAGAAAGCATTTTTACTGCCTTCACAGGGTCTGTCAATTAGTGACAATTTGGTTACATGACGGCTGGAAGAAAAGGGCACAGCTCTTCACCGGTGTCAGCAACAGGGAAAGATGCTTGTGGCATTACATGCACTATCACTCAATATTTTATCATCTAAATTTTGCATTGACAAATTTTGTATGCTTGGAAACACCAGGGGAACTAGAAGGTCAAGGTATAGAACACTGAGAAGATTTCCCATTCTGTTACATATCTAAATGTTTTATCTATCATTTGATCAAAACCTTAAAAAGTGAAAACTTGTCCAAATTAAATACTCTCAGTAGGTTCTAATGCTGTAGTGAAACTGCAGGCAGTGCTGAACTGTGGGGAAATCACACAAAGTTCAATCTGAAACTAAGACTATACAAATCTATGCAGCTCCACACACTGAACCCACTGTGCTGATGTACATGGGGGTAGCCTTTTTTTAACTGTTATTTCTTATTTTGCTAGTTTGGGCAGGCAGCAATTTTAGCATTTAAAATGATAAAGCAAGTATTTCTACTTATGCATATTATGTGGCTTTTTACAGTCTCCATAGAGCATTAAATATTTTTATGGTTTGTTCTAAATCAATCTTTGATCTAATTTTATTTTTTAAACTGATATAGTTTAAAGCAGATTCAAAGACACATTTATGCTTATACTAGTTCAGACCCCATGGTCAAGTGTCAAGAGGTTCAGTAATATCTGATTTGTATATTCTAAGTTTTTACTTTCAGTGTAAATGAACTACAAACAAATTTTAGCTCTATTGTAGAATATATTCCTTTTTAGCAGAAACTATCAAGTGCTATGCACTTACTCTGTAAAATCAAAGCCTTAGCACTTCAGAGGTAAAAGATCTGAAGAAAGGACTATATTTTAAAAAAATAAATGGCAGGGTTCGTGCCTTCCCCCCCCCCCCTTTTGTTTTAAATTGTGCCTCTTGATTTGGTTCACATTTAGCAAGAAGGTTTTAATTAACCAATTTATTTATGTATTTCAAGTTGTCTCACAGAAGTGTTGATAATGAACAGTTATGCTACTCCTCAAAATCACACAAGATGTTATTTCATCCTATTTAATTTCAGGTAGCCCTAAGTACCTCATTCATGCATATTGAATCCAGACTCCAGTGGCTGATAGCGTTATGTTTCTTTATCAACTAGGACTTTACCCTAGTAATTTGTCTCATATCTTAAGAAAAACCCAAATTAATTTTCATCATGAAGATTTTATTGACTACAGAAGCTGCAGTACTCAACAAGTGACAGCAGATATTAAAGACATGCCAGGCCTGTGTAACATAGCTTGCCAAAGTGGAAGAGGTTGCAGTTTAGCAAAATTCTAGATTATAAGTGATACACGTAGGAAAATGTATGTTCTCTCAAATTGTAAAGTGTGGAAGAAAAGCCCAGGAAAATTTTAAATAAATACACTTTACATTTTAAAACCAAAGTCACAAAACAAAAATTATTTAGATTTCAGTAGACTGAATATAATGTTTTCCTATCTCCTCAAAGGAGGTGAGACCTCTCCAACTTCTGCTGCCATGAGCTGATTGCAGATACCCAGGGTACCCTTCAGTCCTCCACTACACACAAAACACCCTCAGTACGCCACCTAATCCCTTCTATTCCAGGAACTCTCTGCCACAAGTCCCTCTGGCTTTTGTTTTTTTTTTGAGTCTCAACTCCATTTCTGTATCATAAACCAGATTTTAATCTGTTCACATTGCAAATGTTTTAACTTCTGCAAAGATGAAATATGTAAAACTAGGATGAAATAAAGGCAGTACTGCTCTGCATATGGCAGTGCCACGAAAACTAGCACAGCAGTTGGAAAACCAACACAGCGAAGTTCAAAGATCCCAATAAAAATCCCCCGACTCCCGTTCTGGAATGTACTTGAAGTACTATTGTGAAAGATGGGCTTACATCATTATTTCACAAGGTACTTCAACAGATTAATAATTTCAAGGACACAAAAATCCCATTATCCTACTTTTCTGCATCAGATATCTAATAGAAGCTGATCTTAAAAAAATCAAGGCAAGATAGCTTTTAAAGACGACACCAAGCAACTGATCAGAAAAAAGTAAATGAAAAAGGCATTGAGGTGCTGGAGCATGCCCAAAGAAGGGCAACACAGCTGGTGAAGGGTCTATGAGGAGCAGCTGAGGGAGCTGGGGGTGTTCAGGAAGGAGAAAAGGAGGTTCAGGGTGGACCTTACTGCGCTCCACAACGATCTGAAAGGAGGTTGTGACCAGGTGGGAGTTGGTTTCTTCCTCCACGTAACAAGCGGTAGGTCAAGAGGAAATGACCTCATGTTGCACCAGGGGAGATTTCAAATGGATATTAGGAAAAGTTTCTTCACTGAAAGGGTTGTCAAAAGCACTGGAACAGGCTGCCTGGGGAAGCAGTGGAGTCACCATCCCTGGAGGTATTTAAAAGATGTGGCACTTGGAAACGTGGTTTAGTGATGGACTTGGCAGTGCTGGGTTAGTGGCTGGACTTGATGATCTTAAAGGTCTTTTCCAACCTAAATGATTCAATAAGCACCAGGGAAAACCAACCCCTCAATACAGAAAGGCTTTAAAAAGAAGTGTGTTCCGTCGACAACACCTTGATACAACCCACAGAATAACCTTTGCTCACATCTTTCCCCCCACTTCCAGAACAGACTAATGACCAACGGCAGGAACCGCAGACTCAGGTTACGCCTAGATGGGCTTCATTCCCAATTCAGTCAGTTGAATTAACTCGTCAGGATTAGTTCATCACCCTGAAGAAAAGGATGCTAATGACCACGAACCTCATTTCAGGGGGACAGAGAATCCTTAAAACTCCACAATGATTACAGCAGGTTGGCAAAGAACACAGCTTCTCACCTGCCCGTGATACGGAGCGTATCTTGCACCAGGAGGTGATAATGCTGGAGTTAACAAAATTTCTGTTTCTCCCTATTCATGTAAATTTTTTGCAATGATATACAATAATAAAATAAATAAATGTACTGCAATGAGATCACTAGTACTTAGAAGAGCCAACATGCACCAGCCAAGTACTTGAAGAACTGGAAGTAGGAGGCAGCGAGGCCTGACTCACTTCAAAGGTAGGAGCAGAGCTTACTGACCTGTAAGTACATGGCCTTTGGATTTTTTAATGTAAACTAAGTGTAGACTGAAGTATCATTCTGAAGAAAGCTCCCAGCACTAACAAAGCTGAAGTACTATTCAAGATTTGTGGACTGTATCACAGGTGCTGTAGCCCTTCTTTATTTTTGTAATTTCTCAGAGTCAAGTCCCAAGCTCCTGGAGAAATAATAAATCTGAAAATCTGAAGCTTCATAAGGAAAAAAACCCCCAAACACGACACACAGCCCTTAAAGTTAAAAAGGAACTGAATCTAACTTGAACTACACACAACATAATAAGAAGTGAAGAAAATGCAGGAAGTTACATATGATAATGATTTTTTTCTCTCAAGACAGTATCAGCGAGGTTAATTAAATGTTCTACAAGTGTCAAGAGTACAATTTTAGTATTCCTTGACATATCAGGGCCCAGTAACTTAAAAATACAATGTAATCATGGGAAGTTTTAATTCCACATACAAAAAAAAAAAGTCTAGGGATTTATGCTTATGGAGAAAGATATGCTGCTGCACACAGACACACACATTCACAGTCACAATGACACACTACTTACACAGGGGAGATGACATTATGCCAAGAGCAATGGGCTAAGTGGTGCAATTCCCATCTAAAGTACATACTTTATTAGGCTGAATTTCACTTGATGATTCACCACACCAGTATGAAGCTTACAAATACTCAAAATGACAGAACATTAGGTAAAAAGAAAACAGGTTAAGTGTAGCAAAGTAACTATCACACTGTCATGCAAACTGACCCGAAATTTTGCATTGCTGAAAAGTGGTGGATAAATAAATATCTGAGAGATTATTCTCAATCAATATGAAAGTTACTGTTGGCTCTTATTTGTATTACTCTTGGGTTTAAGAGACCAACTCATCTATCACTATTATATATTACAAAAATATGGAACAACAACACTTTCTGCTCAGAAGACGGAATGCAAGGCATTTAAATTAAAGTGTATAAATTTGTACGGCAGAGAAACAGGAAGAACAAGGAAATGATGAGATGATGCCAACTGGCACAGTGATCTACCTGCCTACCCAGTAACACAGAAAATGAAATGCAGACATATGGACTTGAAAATGGAAGGTGCTTTAGAGAATGATTCTGAAATAACGCAGAAGAAATTCTAGAATAGCCTCTGCTTGCAGTGTTCTTTCATACAGAGCTTCTAGAGAAGTTACCTTTCAGAGTACAAACGGACTGCACTGGTGATGATGATCCAGCCCACCTGCTGAAGGAATTCTTCAAACAGTTCTCCCTAAGGCTTGGTCATTGTTCCTTCTGCACTACTTGGGAAAGGAGTTTCCACTGCACGGTGGGACAGTCCCTCCCACTCCCTGGGGCTGTGCTGCCTCTGCTGGCCTGGGATAAAAGCCAGATTTGATTCCCCAAATAGCAAGGTGCTTTTCTGCCAACACAGTTTCTTTTTCTTTTTTTTTTTTTGGCAACAAGTATTTTCCATTTGCTTTTGTCTTACAAATATATGAAATAAAGGATAATTAAAAATAAGGTGTTTTAAAAATGATAAAGAATTCACTCAAGCACAACATGCTCTGAGGGAGTTTAAGCAAGATGTGTAACACACTTTCTGATCTGCTTTTGCAAAAGAAAAGAATTCATGATTCACTAAAACATGTTCCCCTTATAAGTTTTAGCGTAATCAGTATTCAAGAGAGTAAGGACCAATGTGGATCCAAAAAACCTTGAACCACATTATATGATTCACATAGAAAGTCATCCTTATTCAAATCAAAACACAGTGAAATTAGATGACTGGTGAAAATACTTAAGCTTTTTATACGCAGCTGCTGGTTTTATCTTCTATATAATACAGTAGATATTCCATCAGTCTGTTCCTGATTTATAGTAAAAGAAAGGAAGAAGGAAATGAAAGCATCCTGAAGAGAAAAAACAAAATGTTTTTTTGCCTTTTTTTATTTTATTTTTGTTTTTTATTACAAAGTATATAATAAAGTTGTTAAAATAATACACTTTGCTCAGAAAAGAGCAAATCAGGGAAAGATACATGAAGATTTTAAAGCATTTTTAAGCAGAGAACTTCAGTATCAGCCATGGCTGGACACTGCTGAATAACTGCAACTTTTACAAAAGACATTCAGATTTACTGTGCCAACATCCAGCATCGAGAGGATAAACAGAGCAAACCAAAATAAATCCAGCAGAAAGCTTTAGCCAACCATGTAAGAAGCTAAACTGAGGTTCCAGTAACATTCATTATAGCACAAGGGAAAATATGTTTCCTTAAAAGTCTGGACTTCAGGACCAAATCTGTTTGGGTGACTGACTTCAAAAGAAATCCTAAGGAAACTCTGAAGTGTGCACAGATGCCTGTTTCTTTGAAACATTACCACTAGCAACAAGGGATAACAGACATAAAAATGAGTATGAAAAATCTTGAAAAATCAGTATGCCTTAAATACATGCACTTGAAATCTAAACTAAACTCAACATGAAAGAAGTGGCTGCACATACAGATATGATACAGATGGCTACTCCAAATTTTGTTTAACCTCATTTAGCTAAAACCATACGAGTGTAATGTGTTAAGCCAGCAAAAGGTAAAATAAACTTTCTTAAAAGCTCACAACCCTTCTATCACAGAAACACTTGGAGAAATAACAACACCTACCTTAACGATTCCACCTATGTAACAAACTTCTTAAATTAACAGCCAAAAGATACCAGCCTAGAGAACTATCTGCCTGAGGACAGACAGATGCAGACAAAGCCAAGAGCACAGAGGCCCCAGTCACACAAAAGCTGATACTGTTCTCCTGCTGAGCAAAAATCTCCCTTGTAAATCGGACGACATCTGCATTCAGAATCACCCTCCGAAAGCGTCCTTGGAGAGGTGATCAAATTACTTGACTCAACGGGAGAGTGATTTCTCTTGTCTCCTTCAGTGTAGGCAGCTGCATAAAACAGCAGCTTCTGGTTCTACATTTTAGCAAACCTGCCTTCCTTTGATGCACAGATAGAGACGAAACACAATGTGGAAAGATCTCCCTCCTTAGGCACAGCCTTGAAGCCCGCTACACTTTTCAAAACAAATAATCATTAAAATCTTTTGTCATGACACAGAACAACAAACGCCTCCAAAATCAGTAACCTCTTCACATTTCTTTCCAACTTCTTTATCAGTACTGCTGACATAAGTCTGCAACGTCTCCCAGGATCTCTTTCATGACAGTCAATAAAAAAATAATTTAATTCAAGCATTTGATAAGGCTTCTAAAAATCTGTCAGGGGTAATAAAAAACTGCTTCACTATTTAAATTTGACTCTGTTTTTCCATAAAGTTATTTATATACTTTACTACATTCTTTATCATCTAAATTGGATACCAGAATGAAACAGTCTATAAAGCTTTATACAGTCATAAACGCAGACAGTTCTAAGTCACACACAGGAATGTCCTACAATCATTCATCAAAATTTTGGTCACCACACTTCTGACAGAATCAAAAAAAAATAAAACCCACCCCAAATTAGTCTTTTACTTTACAAGAAAGACCAATTACTAAACAATAAATTTTTTAAGATAGTATTTCTAAATGGTTGTTTCCAGAGGGGCCTTTTCTTTACTCTCCTCAGTAAACAAAATTTTTTAATAATGAATTGTGTAACTTCTGTGCACAAAAAAACCACTCAACACAATAGGATTCTGTAAAATGAAGAAAAATACACACAATGAAACTATTCAATAAGCCTACAACAGTACATGCTGCTGTATTGCGGGATTTGGCCCAGAGTGAATATAAACTACTTTCTAAGTAGTTGGCATCTTTTTTCCCCTTGTTTTGAACAGCTTTGGCACTCAAGTAAATTGGAAGAGAGTCTTAAAACAGCTATCAGAACAAACATACAGAAAGGAATCAACTAAAAACAATAAATGGGATGATGCCTTCTACAGCTTTCAGAGGTGCCTGTCCTCGTAACACCTCAGTTTATGAATTATTGAGAAAGAAGACTTTTATTTTGTGATCTGAAAAAAAACCAACACGTGGGTAAACTTGCACCCTTAACACAAAGACTGTCCTTTCTTATTTAGCCTTCAGGTAAAAAATGTTAGTTCAGAAGCAAAGTAAGGTATTTCAGTAGCAGGCACGATCTACCCTCGTGTGCCTAATCTAAAAATAAGGACAACTCTTGAGAACGAGTAGGAACATGAGAACAAATTTAACTGTGGAAAATGGCCACGGAAGAGGAACTGTAGTTTAACGCAAAGTGACAGCCACAACTTCACAACAGATTAGAAAATTCCTACTTAGTGGAATATAATGCTTCCTAGATTACTTGGGCTGGTGGCTTCAGCAGCCCCAAATACTCCGAGAGGAATAAAGAGTTTCCCTGACGGAACTTCATCCGAGTGCAACTGATGTTTTTTTCACAGATCTGAGCGAGAAGCTGGAATATTATCAATTAATAAACAGAAAACAATCTCCCACATTCAAGTTACCGACATGAAAAAGCTAACCTTCCAAATAATACTGTCTGTAATTTGCTTCAGTCTTTCAAGTATGTTTTTCGTGACACTGAAATCTTTTAGAATTTTATTTTCTATTATTCTAATGGAAGTATCTTTGGAAAGATTCTATCATCCCCCTTCCACATGGCATAATAAAACAAAAATGTTTTTTGAGAGCATTTTGCTCTCACAGATATGTTATTATAAGGGGCAATTAAATGTATCCCTGTCTGTGCAAGAGAATGACCATGACAAAGAATGGGAAAATTGTACAAATTCATTGCCGTTTCTTCTTGTTTAAAAAGCTACAACACACCATCACAGAAATAACAGGCCATGAATGAAGTACTATAAACCAGACTGGTGTTGTCAAGGATAGAAAAAAGTAAAAGCATTGCAGAAGCATGAGTTAATGTCTGGTAGACCTGTCATACAACAAAATACTTAAACTAAGGCCATGTAGTTTACAAAGCCAAAGTAGTTATATGATAACATAATAATGGTTAATAAATATCTAAAACCTTTCTGTATGAGTGACCAAAGTGTTTTGGTTCTTATTACAATCATGTTATTCTACTTCTGTCTAGATTATTTTATTTCTTGCTCATATTGCCTGATCACCGTTCTATACTGCAGTCTGCAATATAAAAACAGTAATTTAAGCATCTGGAATGCAAGTTAGATGACCTTACACTAGGGAAAAAGAGATTCAAACTTAAATGCAAATTGCAAGTTGAGCTGTTGGAGATGCAATTCAGGAAAGTCATGAGCTCCTAGTCCCCTCTTCCTGCGTGCTTCATGTAATTTTATCCAATGACTGTTTAATGTAAAATGCATAAACAGTTATCAAGAACAAAGATTAGAACTGTAGAGTTTGCCAGAGCAATGCCCTCATCACTTAACAGCTAACTAACTATCTCTGTTTCCCCAAGGGCAGCTGTGGTGAGGGGAAGCTTTACCAGCAGCCTTGTGTTCCCAGACAGGCCAGTTCAGAACCCAGCAGCTGGGCCTGCTTCCAAAAGGAAGTATGTGTGGATGTGAATCCTTTAAACTTGAGGAATTCACAGAATTCAAGTGACCCCACTATTCATTAACGAAATCATAAGAAGCGCACAAATCATCTACCCCATTTTAAAGAGTTTGGACACCAAAGGACCTACGGCACCGTTTACATTCAGACCGTACCCCTGCAAAGCTGCATAGAGGAATTATGGCATTCAGCAAATTTTCAGAAATCCCTTAAAGTCTCTACAACCAGAATCATCTAAAGGCAGATGAGAGAGCTGGAATGACTCCTATTCCTGCGAGTCTTCCACGGGGTAAAAACTACAGACTAGTTAGATTTGTGACACTCAACAAGGTATCCAAGCCATTCAGCTTAACACACAGTAATAAAATGCTCACTGTCCACATGGGCATATGAGCATTTTTGGTTTGATTCAGGACTACATTTTTGGAATTAATCTTCTGATTATGCCCACCACCTACCACATTCTTGTTTTTCACCATACAGTGTTACCAGACCATATTTACTCTCAAACAACACTAAAATAGCAGATGCTGTTCACCTACCAGTCCACAGGACTGCAGCATAGCCAAAATAAAGTAAAAGCTCTTAAAATATCCGAAGTCAACAACCGCTTTGTTCTACAAATCAGCTAGTGTTGTGTTGTAGTACTTGCTAATGTGGACATAGCCTGTGTCTCTCTGGATTTGGGTCCATCCTGAGTTTTTTCTCAGTGCATTGTGTATATTGGTTTAGAAAAAGTTGGTCACGTCTGAAAGAGAGTCCTCCGTCTTCAATATTCCATGTATCTCAGAAAAAACATCAGGGGAAGATTTTTCTCCTACTTTTGGACCTTTATTTTAGACTCCAACACTGTGTAGATACAGAAATCACCGACAGCATGATGTCAATTTGTTCTTTGGTGAGGGTTTTGGCACCGCTGTCTTATGGAGTAATAGCTCTCATGAACCACAGAATAACAGAGATTTAAATGACAGCCTATGACATACTGTGTTCAAGTGCAGCAGAGGAATGAGCACACCCAGGTGCTTCACACAAAAAATGTCATACTTTTAAGAATATCCCTAGAACTGGTCTCAGGTTAGTATATTACTTAAAAATAATTAAAAAAATAAAGCATCTGTATAAAGTTGCAATTCACCTTTAAAATAAAAACTAAAATCCAGCCCTTATCAAAAGAAAAAAAGCTATTCTGATGAATTGTCTTAAAGCAGATCTATTAACTCAAATCATTAGCCACTTACATATTCTAAAATATTCTGTATGCACAGTCCTAAATTGTATTTTTGTGTCAAGTGGTAGTTGATTGTTACCTTCTACACCTAAATAAATTAATTCTAGTATGAAACAAAAAAAAGATAGTATACTTGGATTAAAACAAAATACTACCCAATGAAAAACAGGTACAGGAACACATATCAAAGAAAACTTACATCTAGTAGTGTGTGAAGATGCTGATCCTGGAAAACACTGTGAAGAAAATCTAAGTCTTTTTCACTGCAGTCTGTAAGCGCATGAATTTCTTCTAGGCTGTCCAGCACCTGTGAGACTGCTCCTATGGGGCAATAAACAGGGAAAAAAGAGAATAAAAAAATCAATAAAGCAAAGACTCACGGTAAACTGAACTTTGGAAGAGGAAACTTTCACTTCACCTGGTACAACTGGAACAGGAACTTAAAAAAAGCTGGAGTTTTTACAGGAAAAACTCACTGAGTAAACTTCACCTACATCAACAGTGCCCATATGTAGTGTAATTACACATAAAAAAGGTTTTAACAGGAGAGAGTTTAAAACCTGATTTTATTAAGCTTAGCTTTGTTCTATTTTAGCCTGTTTTCCAATGATGCCTTCTTGAAGTGACTTGGATTATGGGCCTGCCCTCACAATTCTTACCCCAGCCTCTCTTCCTTCACTTTTTGAACTGCTGGCCAATTTCAAATACATATTGTAAAATTCTGAAACATCAGTAAAAATGATTTTGAAAAAAAAATAAAATTTGAAAAATCAGAAAAATTTTGAAAGAACCAACATCTTCACAAATTCTTTTAAAATCAGCATCTGGATAGAGGAGGGAAGAGAAAGACCTGACTGCTGTGTCCTCCAGAGGACAAAAAAGGGCTGTAACATGAGCTCTGGGTTTTGTTCTATTTGTTCTGCTGGCCTGGTTATCTCAGACCCAGTTATAGCACTTGCTGCTTTTTGACCAGTGCATTGTTTTGGGTCATAGGAAGATGGGGGTGAAAAGAGAGGCAAGAGCTATGGAGACAAAAAAGGAGAAATGGGAGGCTTTATGGAAGGTGGAAGTCCATGAGGAAAGTTGAACTCACAGCAGGGGAGGATACAGAAACACAACACAAATCCATAGCAAACCAGCCCATAGTGGTTCTGTGTGAAAAACCTTGTTTCAAAAATCTGGTATCACCTGTGTGCACTATTAGAATGCCGACTTTGACTTATCTGAACACCCACAGACCATGTCTTCAGATTTTCCACAGTGGTATAAGCATCTGAAAAGAGGATAGCACACCCAGTCTGTGTACAATGCTGGGGTCTGACAGTGAACTGCTGAATGCTTTTCCATAAATAGATTCTTAATTTGGCATACAGAATCCTACACATTCCTTACTTCACTAATTTCTCATCAATATGATTATTCTGTTTACTTATTTGTTTGCCTGCATCCTTTTGATAAGGTAGATAGTATTTAAAAAATTGCTGTATTTGTTGAAATTCCATCCTCCACTGTATGAACAATTCTTAACAGCCCTCCTTAACTCAAACTCTCATGTATTGTATTTTCGGAATGTAACAAAAACCAAAAACCCAATGCCCTCTCAACCACACAAGAAAACAAGTTAAATTAACTTATTTCTCCGAAAACCTTGAAAAACTGGAATAAACAAAAACCTACTATACTAGACTTGCAACCTCATGGCCTAGAAGGACGAGTAAGCTGCAAATCTAGAAACTATTGCATCACACTTAGTACAAATCTCAACCTGGAATTCTCCTCACAATTCCCTGTACTCCAAGGCTTGAGAACCACAGTACTCCTCTCACTCACAACTCATGGCTCAGGAGCAATAAGACTTCTTAGTTCTCCCCCTTTAAGTGTGTCTGACTACTTGTATCCAATTGATACACTGATTCATGTTCCTTTTAAAAAATTGTGGCTGTCAGCAAAAAAAAATTAATGGTTTGACTTACAGTAGTTGCCTGTGCATGAGGTTGGGTGCACCGAAAAAGAAAAACCTGCCTCTTGCTTGGTAAGTGAAAAAGCCTGCTCAGCTGAAAGGAACCTCCCATGTTCCTCTGCCAGAGACACAGCAGGAAACCTGAGAAAATACAGGGTCTGGGAATCTGCTGGTAAGAGGATGGAGAGATCACAGCTCGGCCTCAAAGGCAAGGAATAAAAACATTACCTAGGGATCCAAAAGGGACTGCACTGTTTCCTCTGCATTTTCAGAATGTCAGTATAAGGCTGATGAACGCAGAGATCTCCAAGCATGAAGCAAAGTGTTTGACTCTCCAGAATACAGCTGGCAGAAGGAAATTTGTTTGAATTCTCTTTTATTTCTACTTTTGTCATGCTCAGAGTTTAAATTACTTTATTTTCTAGCAAAACTTTGCTTTCTGGGTTCAAAGTCCTTTCTGTGTATTCAGAGTATTTAAGGAAAAGCTCGGGAAAAGATTCGCTTCAGAGGCTTGGATATCTAAGAGTCTCTAATAATACTGCACAATGTTGCTCATAACCACAAAAACTCCAGCGAAAACCAGAACCAATGAGAAGTGTGTTCAAAGTTGTTTGCGGAGCTGTATTAGTGTGAAACACCAAATGCTCTGGACCATCACGTTATTTATTTGACAGTATTATTTTGCAAATTTTATTTTGTGGAATGCTCTGAGGGCTTTGAAATAGAAATAGGAGTTATGATTTTTTTAATATTTGCATCTCAACAACCTCTTCAATATTTAGGAATTCCAAAACATTAAGCTTTGATCATTAGGTTTTGGGGTTTTTTTCCTCCTGTCACGTTGAACAGATGACTGTAAAAGGAAGTTTCCAAGAACGCCCTTAAGGAATTTTACGAGAAGTTCTGACAGTGACTTTGCTAATCCCTCAAAATCACACTTTTACCTTATGCTTTTCTTTTTTTTACCTATGATCTTATGCTGCATCTACTGTCATGCCTTCCATGCATTTACAGACAACGTGCCACCTGTATGAGAAAATGGCACAGTAGCAATGCACTGACAGCATGTTAGTGCACAAAAAAAAGCAACAGAACAATTCTACAGGCGTTTTTGTGAACACCTTAACTCTCTCTGTTATCGACAGCTGGTTAAAAAAGCTTAAAAGTACCTTTCAGAAGAGTTTTAAATTCAGAGAAAAGATACTACATAAAATAAAATTAACCAACCTTTACAGCACAACTGTTTCTAAAAAGATTCATATTCTATCATATTTAAGCTAAATTTCCAACCTTTGGAAAAGCATGAAAGCAGTCAGTAATTATAATTAAAGCTTGTATCCTCTTGAAATAGGATTTAATCTCCTTTCAACATTGCAAATGCACCCATTTTAGCCTCAGCACAGACGATAAAGGAAGGATTTAAGTGGGTTATTACACAGTCATACAAGCTAAAAGCTCAGATTTCTCATAGTCTGTAGAAGTTCCAGACAGAATCTATAAATATGAAAATCAAAATGCATAAATATTAGTAAGGAAGAAAAAATAAGGAAGTTGACTAGCTAGACTGTCTGTGTTAATTTGTTTTATAAGACTCCCTAAAGTAAACTTCATTAGAAAATGCTGCTTACTGCCCCAGAATTTTCAAGTAGCCACAACCACTTGGGTGAGATGAATCTCACCCAGCATCTTAAATTACTACAAAAATAGATGCACACACGATTTCACAGGAAAGGTTGCAATTCCAGTGACACAAATAGAAGTTTCTTCTGTGAAGAAATAGTAACAAAATCGACATCAAACTTCATTCTGTGAGAAGATTGTGGTAACTGTGGATTCTACTGTAAATGCACATATGATCCCCATGTCCAAAGGAGCAGTGATACTCTGGGCCATGCACACAACCTTGTCTTTCCTGTATTCCCACAAAAATACCTCAAAAAGGATGGCTGCAACTATTTACAGTTTCCTTGGGGCTACCAGCTCTAAAAAGTCAAAAACTATGGGCTCTCATATATTACAAAGAAGAAAAACCACATCAGAATGCTTATGACAGTCTCCTGCAGTCAGTACTAGTACATTCAATGCTTTTATTGTCAGTGGAATTACTTCTAAGAAGACAGCAGTTTTCTGCCTACAGATTATTTATCAGAAAGCATTATTTGCTTTATAAGACAAAAACTTGGGACTATCTCTTTGCCCAGTGCATAGTCAACGTTATCACAGGTAATTTGTGCGGGTTCTGTTATCTCCTTTATGGAGATGGTCACTCAGAAATAGGTCTCTCTTACAGCTGAATTCTATCTCTAGACTCTTTGTAGTTCTCATACAGTGCTCTTAATACCACCTGAAGTTGGTATGGACACTGGTTCATCCAGCTGGAAGCAAGCAAAGCTTTGGTAAAACAGTGCTGTTGTTACAACACGGCATCCAGATATTCTGGTCTGGAACAGGTGGTTTGACCAGAGAAACTGAACTTTAAAGGTATGGAGGAGTTGCTTAGTCCTCTCCAGAGAGAAAAAAGACAACTATAAGTACTATTCCAAGAATTGCCTATGTATTGTCCAGTACTAATACACCTTCCTCCACCACAAAACACCCCCAAAGTTTGCTTTTCTGAGGCTCAGCAAACCAGGCAGGTACAACCGGCTTCCTCTGTTATGTAACAGGCAGCACAGAGAATTTGGGGTTTTTTCATGTGATCTGCAACAGTGTATGACTGAATTAGTGTTCAGGTAAAGAGACTTAGATATTGCTGCAAAACACAGACTGCATTCTGACTACAAACACATTCCGAGAGAGAGGGCAAAAGAATTCTTTGGTTTATTTTTTAATACTGAAGATTACAAATGCCTATTTAAGTCTTGGTCAGTCATAAACCCTCTTCTGACTAAAGAAAATGTTTTAGAGGAAGTCTGACATTTTTAAAATACAAACCTATAAAACCACAACCTTTTTGCCGGTCTCCTGCAATTAGTAAGTCAGGAAATAACTCTGCAGAAGAACTTATAATAACAGCATGTTTTTATTAAAGAGACACTGACAAAATCTAAACCCCTTAGATTCTTAGAACCATATGAAATGAAGTTCCTGACACTCGTTTCTATCCTATTCATTACTTATTCACTATTCTTTATGTTGTGTAAAAAGGTAAGTAACTACGTCTTGAAGATTTTACAGTGGTTTTTAACTGACTAACTCAGGCTTTGCTGTTTTTACAATTTCTTTATATATCACAATTCAGTCCTTATGCCAGTCGATCTACAATGAACAGAAGCTGATTTCTCTCAACCTCACCTCTTGGCTGCCTTCTTGTGTGCAGCTGCTGGAAACGAAACTAAAAAACAATTCTGGCTCTTAAACCACAGGCATTTCAGAAGGCAGGATTTACATTTCACTTTGTGAAGTGGGCTGAGGCTAGTTCATACAGCAAGGGCAGAAGAAGAACCATCAGAAATTGTTAAGTTTTTAGAGAGATCAAATATTAGAGTCACTGGATTAAATCTCAAAATAAAAAAGCCAAAAAAAAAAAGCATGGGCATTATTATAGAAACGCAGACCTTTCCACTACTTGTGCTGATGTAACTTCTTAGATTAAGAGGAAGCCAACTGAGTATCAGATGCTCTTCATCACTTTAATCAACATCTGTAAAAATCACTGGAGTTGAGATGCCTCTAATCTCACACAGTGATTTGTTGCTCTTTGCTGTTCACTGTATTCCAGAGCAACTAACAAAAAGCCAACAGATGACAGCCAAAGCAGGTGTATACAGATGACTATAACAGTTTAAAATAAGGAGGGAGATGCCTGTTTCACATATATACAGCACTGTAATTAAAATGAAAGGCAAGCAAGGACTCCATCCTTCTGAAATTTCAACAGAAAACAAACAGCCAAGTGTAGACACTCCATAAATCTACAAATAGGTTCCTACATGCACGCAGTTCTCTGAAAGCTACTGGGAAGCAAACAAGGCAGTAATAATATATATATTTATGTATGTATACACATACACGATGTATATCTATATCTAAAACAATCAAGAAGACTCTAAGGAGAGAACTGGAAAGATGCAGGTTTACAGAGATGACAGTGAAAATGTAGAAACACAGCAGTTGGCGCGATGGGAGGGTACTGGGATTTACAACTAAATTAAAGAAGGTAAGAACACCTATGGAATACAAGAAGGGAAAGAAAGGCATGTAAAAGCCAGAAAGAAACCAAAGAAAACAGATGCAGGAGAGAAAAATAGGGAGAAAGAGGAAAAGACTAAACAAAGGAAAAAATTTCAAAGAAGAGAAGAAACCCCCAGTAAACAAGAGATAAAGTGTTCCCAAACAGAAGGAGGAATGCAGAGGAGTGCACTATGTAAGGAGAAACAAAAAGGGAGGGGGGAAGGAGAAGTGGATGGGGAGAGAGCAAAGAAGAAAGGGAGAAACTGATGCCTGGTCTTGAAGATGCCTTCCTTTTCTTCTGCATGCACAGGGGCACAGTGTCATGCATGTCTCCAGCTTTCCCCTGTCTCCAGGCTTGAGACCTTCACACGAAGTTTGCCAATCCTTTTTCCCAGCTATCCCTCACTGTAAAACTAGTCTCAAATATGAAAGAAAGCAGTCGAGCGTGGGGGTAAAGAAATACGCAGTGAGAAGGTACTGGTTTTGTTTTTTTTTCAGACCAGACCTACATGTTACATGTAAGTGCACTCACATGCAACTAAACAGATAAATATTTTAATAAATGAATGCCCTTTCTTCCTCATTGGAAAAATACATGGAGGCCCTTTTCTGACCAGTATGATGGCAGTACACCCTTAGTAAATTTGCTGAGGGAAGTCTCTATGGATAAACAAAAAATAAAAATCATGGCAGTGGCTCTGAATGAGGTTTCTTTTTTTCCCCTACAACTGTAAAAGTAATACTATTGCAAAACTCTCTATAAAAATCCACTCAACTCTCACTCTTGCATTACTGGACAGGCATTCTGAGATGGGGGAGTAGGGACAAAGAACAACTTCCCCCACAACCTGTAAGATCAAAAGAATAAACCAAATAACAACCACAAAATCCATGATTTTGATCAGAAATGGAGACATGGACATGTGTCTTGCTGCCCTGACCTATGAACGAAGAAGAGCTGTTAGCCTACAAAGTCTTAAAATGCAGCTGGAAACCCCCCACTTTTTACAGCTTGTTTTCGGAGATGCTGAATTTGTTGTTTTTGAAATGGCTGTGGTTTGAATCAAAGGGTCTAGAATTTCACACCTTCTCATCTGTCTAGCACAGTCTGCAGGTTTTAGAAGAGCTTGCACTTTCAGTCTCTCACGATGCATGCAGTTAACTTGCAGCAGAACCTCCTCCCTACGTGTCAATAACATTCTTTCATTGAGGAGACACATGCTGGATAGTTACTTAAGTCAGGTGTATGCATATACACAGCGCATATGCATATATTGTGTATCACATCAACACAGAAGGATCAAGAAAGTTCATGCAAAAGTAGAGCAAGAACATGACATATGATTAATATTACAGTATATGCTCGGTGTTAAGAGAAAAAAGCCCATTAGTCCATGAAGACAATTTTGGAACAAAAACGCAAACCCCAAACATTTTATCCTCTATTAATTTAATGAAAATTAGATTTTATTTCAGTTTTGTTGCAAATATTAAATACTGAGGGGAAAAAAAACCTGAACAGGTAATTTTAATACTGCCTCTAAACTAGAATCTTCAGAATTCCCTGGAAATCATAATACTTCTGGTTAATTATACTGTCAATTATATCACAGATAGATTTAGTCAAAACCATACAGGCTATTTTTTTTTTTGAACAGGCAGTATTAAAACTGAAAAACAGCAAAGAGAAGCAAAGAAAGCAGATTTTTTAAACATGCAAAGCCACACACCATAGCTGAATGATATGCCTTAAAGGAAAACAAAGGGATACCTACTTTCTGCTGCTAGAAGTCCTAGTAGGAAGGCAGCGTTTGGACAAACAACAAACAGTATGAAGATTTCATCACAAGCGATTTATAAAGCTGCATCCTAGCACACTAGTTTAGCCACAAAATAGTATGAACAAAGTCACAAGGACCCCCACCCATTTGTTAAATATGGTTTCTATGTGTGTGAAGCAAATGGCACTTGTGGGCTGGGAAGGGAGGGAAAAAAAAAACCACTTGGCATTGGGAAGGTAGCACATCTATGCAGTGTTAGATATCTGTAATACCAGACTTCTCCCAGCATTGATTATTCAAAAAAACTCACGGACAAAAAAGAGATTTCTAGTAAAAAGGTGGACTGATAAACTAATTCAACATACTATAAACAACGTAAATTAATATCATATTAATATACTTGTACTTACTAAGAAGAATTTAGAAATATTATATTGAAATCAAAAGTTTCAGTGAGAACCATTATGAGAAGCATTTAGAAATATAACCATCTTATCATTGCTTTTAATTAACAGTGCCTTTATTCACTTTTTAAAAATCTAAACATACCAGAATAAAGTATAAATAGCTGAAAAAAATCATAAAGATAATAATGGAGTATTGGAAACATGCAAATTCACGATCTCAGAACTGGTAGTTTTGCTTGTAATACTAGAGAAGGAATTAATAACAGTAAATTATAAGGTGAATGTAATTTTTTTTCCAAGCACTCACACTTAAAAATGTTACACAACAGCCTTTGCAAATATTTACAAAATCAGTGGTAATTTTTGCATAGTAAAAGTATTTCTTTTTCTTCTTCATATTGATGAGACTGATGGTTTTCAAGATGGGCTTATATTGCCCATATTTCATGGAATCAATCCCATAAAACTGCTAACCACTCTAACTTTTGATTTCAGCTAGTTCCATGTAGGTTCCATGTTGTGATCTTACAACTTGCCCATACACGTGCTGTTTGATCTCACTCTGAAAGACCAACAGGCTCAGCCTTTTTCCCATCATTACTACTTTCAGATTTGAAAATCAAGATCTCATGCTGTTAAGAGCTTCTCACTCGACATGACAATACAGAGTCTAACAAGATAAAACAGAACAAGAATTTCAATTTACACACAGCGACCCTGAGACAAAATACCAAAATGCATTTGCGAAAATGCCGTATGAAATCACCGCCCTGCAGCTTGAGAACACAAAGGCAGAAGCACTGAGGTGGCCTCAGCGCGGCTGCTTTTCTGTGCAAGGCAAAAAGCTCTGCTTCTACGTTCATCCCCTTCCAGAGCCACCACAGAGCTCGGAGAGCACACACACACACATGTGTGCAGGAAATACTGCACCAGTGCCACGTGTCACCAGGGGTATGTGAGTACCTTTGGTCACTCAGGCTGCTGTAAAATGCGCTGCTGCGCTCGCTCTGTGGTTACATCGCAAGACAGCATCAGAGGATGCCTTACAGGAACCCAGAACTGTTTGTGGCAAAAAAGCCACTCTGAAACCTGTTAGTCACATTTCAGTATATGTGTGCTACAGACCAAGCAAGTCGAGCAGACATTATGGAGTTAACAAACACCCTTTAACCGAAAGGTGAGGTTTGCTTTAACCTGAAAGTCAGTTAAGCAGTTTTCCAAAGGCTACGGACTATCCACTGGCTTAACTCCAACACTGACTTGGTAGTTCTGAAAATGTGGCTACAAAATGGTTTTGGAAATGCAAAGTTATAAAAAATTCTTGGATTTATTGTTTTTTCGAACTGTTGGCCCGAAAACTCGAACATTCTGAATCTACTTAAAACTCCAAAGTAGACTAAACAGCCTTCCTCAATTCAGCTTCCCAAGTCAAAATGTCAAACAATTCCACAGCCTTTCCTTGGGCTGCCACAGAATGGGGAAAGCTGAAGAAGCAAAAGGAGGGAAAATTTACACTGGTGATGTTCATTCTTCAGCCTGAGGCACTGTTATCAAAACACTTAAAAACTAAATGCCCGTACTCTCTGTTTGGGGACAAATGGTCAGCTTGTGACAGTAGTAGAGGAAATCCTGTCTTGAGGTAATGTGCAATCAGGAGATAAGGAGGGCCGGGGCGCAGGGCAGGAAAGGGGAAGGGCAGCAGACTGAACTTCTCTGGCACCTTACATACTTCACGGTCCACTTCAAATACTCTCTACTCATCCAATTTTTCTCTTGTGTCAGATTTATCCTGTAGGGCTGCTGATTGCTAACTTCTGATTTATGTTTGTTTCAGCATATTAAAAATATCCAAAACATTTGTTGCCTTGGGAAACAAACATTTTACAATGTCCTGAAGACTGGCAACGTAAAGTCAAATGTTTTACATTCTAGAAAAAAACACTTGCAAGAAGTTTGTCAGTTGAGCTGTTTAATGGCTTTACTGAAGAAGTTACTGAACACAGCTTATCACCAGTAATCTTACAGTTTAAAAATACTCACCTAATTTAAAAAAATATTTTAAAAGTCTTTATCACACTCTTCCAAAATTCAGGAAGACTGATTTCTGCCATGTTACCAACAGAATGATAGCAGGATAAAGTTAAGATCTTCAGAGGATGGTTGCTGATGTAAAAGGAAACCAACCACCCAGAACAAGCAGTGGGAATCAAGAATTATCAAAACTCTGTATGAATTAAAGGAAGATGTGTACAGAAAAATACCTGGTTGACTTTAAATGGAATTTATCTCTGTTCATTCCCATTTAATGTAGTTAAGCAATTTGCTGACCCCCCTTTGAAAGCTCTCTAACAAGAATATCCTTTGTGATTCCGCATCTACAAAGGCCATCTGACTTGCTACTTGTAGAGCTTCATATCCCAGTCTAATATTCTGGTAGTATAAGATGCTCAAAGGTTCCAGCAATCCCAAGTTCACTGAACTTTGAGGAAGAACACCTCTAGATTAATTTGGAAAAAAGACAGAACTGAAATTTTCTGTGTTTGGAACAGCCTGGAGTGCAGGATATATAATCTGCATAACCTAACAAGCATTTACACTTTTGTATGAGAAATATCTCTGAAGGAGTTCCATATTTGCCTCTTTCAAACAAATCATTTAATTGCAATAATAAGCCTCATGAAATTTTATGTGAGGATTAAATAGGCAACAACACTTAAAATATTAAACACTCTTCATTAGAGTTTATGATCTGGAATAACATTTTATGAGATGATGGGAAGGAAATTTAAATTACCTTAAGATAGTCAAGCTTCTACTGCAATTTGAGAGTTTTATGTCTAATTTCTATAAACTAGTTGGTTTTAGAATCATCACTAGAGCTTTACAAGCTAGAAATTTTGAAAGTTTTATTAGTCTACTTCCGAAGAGGAAATAAAATAGATTTCCACATCTAGCAACTTCAGAAACTGTGAGAGTTGTGGTACCTTTGCTTTCAAGCCTCAGTGTTTATCCTGCAATATTAAATATTTTATCAGCTAATGTCAGGCAAACATCATGAAAACCACACACTTAGCATTATTTCCTGATCACTGTGATCTCCCATCAGAGAGATCAACAACGTTATTTTAGAGGATAACTACCCTTTCCTGAGAAATCCAAGCGAATGTTTCAGTTATTTCGGAGACGAACACAAGATAACAGTGGATCCAGCCCAGATATTCTGTAGAATTTAACATGTGTACTGGATTCAAGTATTCTGTGAGCATTAAAAATAGAGCTTGTACATTTCCTCTATACCGATATCTGCAGTTACATCACTCTGAGGAAGACACATGTCCTGTTGATGTGAGACTGAAACTGGAAAGAGGAACTGCAGTTTTCAGATTAGGAAAGTTGCCACTGCCAATCATGGTGGTGGCTATTCCCTATTCAAATGGGGGAAGTAGATGGAAACAAAAATAAAGGCGCTGCAAAGTAATTCTAGGTGAAGTAAAACCAACTTATTCTTTCTTTAAATGCAGAGGTGGATCTTTAACTACAAGTTCATCAAGTATTCAAAAGCTGTCTGCCTGAACATAAGCCACGAGGCTGTGATTATCCATTTGCTATAAATGATCTGAGATTCCTATTAATTTACTTGAATTCCAAGAAGTGAAATTGAAGAATTTCACCAAAAACCAATTTACCCCCACTCTAATATCAATGACATTGAAATAATTTGTAATAATTACTTGCTCATATGAAAGAGAAGCAAAGGAGTAATTAATATATGCAGTCAATAGGTAATTTTCTCACCTATAACAATACTGGGAAAGAGAATTATCACACAACAGATCAACACATGCAATTAAGTTCCTGAAATGTGTTCTAGTAAAGTCAGTATACAGATAAGATATTCTGCCAGTACTATTTGGTTATTTAGAAACAAAAAGACGAGAGAGTGCTTTTGGTCTTCAGTTTTTCTCAAAAGTTCATTTAACTTAATCCTAAATCCTAATTTTAGATCAGATAGACCAACCCAGTCTTTTGCACTGCAAATGTTTTAAGTAATGTTATGTCAAAATTAAGATACATAACTATGACAGGGCTGTGTTAGTAAACAGAGTGGAGGTTATTTCAATTCTTGAATAAGGACTGCAGACAAAAGGATTGCTTGAGTCAGATCCAGGCCCAGCTCAGAGCACAGCACAGGTATTATCCCAAGCATTTTGGGAGGTCCCTGAAGTACCGCGTATTGTCTCTCTCTGAAGATGTGGGGGTCAGAAATACTGTCCAACGTGCTTTAAAGAGAAGACATCTTAATCATATTGCTCCCTAAAACAGGAGGTCAGGAAAATTTGGTACATGGTGGTTTCTTTTTATATATAACTATTAGTAAGGCACGAGAACCTTGCTCCTCCCTAAGAATTCAAGTCAAAATTTCAATAAGCTTTTGTACTCAAGTAATAGAAACGTGAGGTTATTCTGTTATTTGTAATAAAATGTACACACAAGAACAAATAAAAAAAAAATCAGAATGTCTGTGGAAACTTACAACTGTGCAGAGATTTTCTGTTCAGTTTTGCCAGTCACGAACACCACTAAGACTGAAAATTATTTGTTCTTTCACATGTAAACGTTAACTTAATAGTAAATTTCATGAAGTCTCAAGAAATTATTAAACACTTGCTAGTCTAGTCAGTATAGAATCAAGACAGGTTGACTGCAATAAATGTACTTTCTGTTTAAATACCTGAGGAGGTGGGGTCTTCAGAGAAGTCTGGCAGCTCTTCAGGGGGGTCACCATAGAAGGAGTTGAATTTGTGGCTTGACACAGCTGCTAGTACTGCCCCCTGAATAAAAATACCCACACAGCCTAAATTACACAAAGAAGGATAAGGAAACATTTCCAGACGCTCTGGATCACTCAAGCTCCCGAGGTCTCTTGTGTATTGACCTTCTCAGTGAAGAGCAAATAAATTTCACAGTCTTCAGCTCTGCTTCCCTGTTATCAGTGACCACATCTAAGTGCTGGTCATACACTAATACAGTCAAAATATTCTTTGTGAGGGGATACATGAGAACAGTCCTTTATGCAAGTAAACCTTAAAATAATAACCGTGAGGCATAAAATCCCACAGAACAACATAACAAAATAACTAATTTCTTTCTCTTTTTTTTTTTTTACCTAGACTGAGTGGCTTAGCAAGTATAGAAATTCACTCTTTAAAGCAAAACAGTATGTTTTTATTGGAGAAATTTTCAGAATCTGACACTGACAGCACCGTAATAAATCATGTAATATGCCATAATATATCTATAAAAAAATAGTACAATTATATAAATAATCTGATGCTCCCAGAATGAGTGTTACATAGGAAGTTACAAAGCCAGAAAAATGGTTGCCTGCTCTGACATATATTTACTTGTTCAGGTTAAATACAGTTTAACCACTCATGTTTTAATGCCTCACAGTTGTGGCAGAAGCAAAATGGACAAATGCTTTGGATAAAATGGTATAAAAAATAGCAAAGGTATAAAAGCTCTCAGGAGACTAAATATAGGGGCCTCCCCAGGAAGAAATCTGGGAAATATCTGAAACTGTGCCTAGAGCAGAAAAACAGGACGTATTCTAAAATGTACTAGCTAATATTTTAACAAAAGTACTACCTGGACATACAAAGCACCTAAGAGAAGTGCTGTTTATCATAAACTATGGCAACTGGTGCATCCTAATCATCAGCTACAGTAAACTTTTGCAAAGCAGTAACTCCTTGTGTATACCTGATTCTGTGTTTTATTACCAACTGTAAAACAACTCATGAATTGTAATGCTCTATGTTTCTGTTAGAATTTTCTCAACCTTCCAGTGAACTTAAAAATGTTCCTGCTAAACTTTCCAAGAGAGGAACTGAAGAGAAACCATGTTGTTTTGGGCTAAAATGCTAACAAGTCTTTTCAAATCAGCTAGGAAATAATCTTGTGTATAGTTAAACATAAAGAGAATAAACTGAAGAATATACATTTGCTCTTCTTGAAAAAGACATGAAAAATTATGTTCCTGTTATTGTAAATGTAACACAATAGTAACAGAAGCCACTGTACTATTCTCTCCTCTCCAGTAATTCCTGTTAATGAATTGATTAAAGATGAAGACCTCATATACCCCTTTGTTGATACCAGACAATTTGCACTGAAGATTAGTTTGAAAACTATGCAGTAAGAAAGGATGACCATCCTTAACAACCATCATTGCAATAAGCATCTGTAAAGGCCTGTTACAACTTTTTATTTCATTGCCAACTTCGTAGATTTCTCTTAGCACTTTGAAAATAAATGAAGTATCACACAAAATTCAAGATACACAATTATACTTTTTTAACACTACATTCAGTTTACCTTTAGTTTTCGTCTTGCATTGAATTTTCTCAATTGTTCTACTGTTTCTGGAAGATGAATCTTGTATGCATAGCGATCTCTTTCCTTAAAAAAACCCACAAAAAACAAACCAAAAGAACATTAAATACAAGCTCTTCATATTCTATTGACACTAAGAAACCAGACAAAAAATGTACCAGGTAATAAGTACCCTAAGGAGAATGAGGATTTGCTGCAACTTAAGGAAAACTTCAAGAAACTAAAAGGGATTAAAAAAAAAGAATTCTTAACTTGGGCCAGGGATATTTTCTTTCAGTAATTTTGTTTCCCACTTTGTAGATCTTAAGTCTTTTGTTTTACTGTTGTGCTGTTAGTCAAGTCTCTGGCTAGCACTGAACTTGGAAGCTGGCAAGCAGAAAGCAGTTCTGCTTCTTGGGATTCACAAATCCCAGTAAAGCAACATGTTCGAGCCCCCTTCTAAGGGGTGCTTGATACTTCAGGTAAGTTTGGGAGACGGGGTAGGATGGCTGGTGACACCAGGTGATGGCTTACAGGAGAATTCTCCATTTTAGATGCAGATAAAAAAAACTGCCAATGAATAACCACAGTGACAGTAAGGACAAAACTTGCAGCAGCTGGCTACTGTCTTACTCTGGCTCCAAATCATCACAGAAGCTACATACACTTATTAATTTAACATAAATGTTTATCACATGCATCTCCTGAATCAGAGTGAAATTACTGTCAGAAGCAATTCAGTCACTCTACAACCCTAGAGATGTCTCTGTCTCATGCTGTATTTGGATCTATAAATAGTTCAGGAGAAAGCTCTGAGTCAGCAGGGAAGGATGTTTATCATAGCCAAAAATGAGAGGACTGACTGGTAGAATGCTGGCCTGAGCTTGGAAACAAAGTTGTCTCAAACTAAATGTTCTCTTTCCTTGCATGAATTTCAACAAATAATGACAAGACCAGAAAGAGACCACAGACATCAAAAGTGCTAAGCTATACAGGCAGAGCTTGCACATTCACATTGCAGAATTGTCTTTTCAACAAGCCTGATCAGCTCAGTTGCTCAAACAACAAAAAATAACAAGGTTTTCTCCCAAATTAATCCTCAGTAAACCCCTCGCTTTGGCATCTAGATGTGGGTAAGCTCACAAAATGAGGAAAAAGTTAAATTACAAGCAGGTAGAAACAGATCACCTGTGTTAACCACGGACTGGAGTACGATCGTTTGGGATTCCCACAGTGTCCCTTTCCATACTCTTTGATATTTGATACACTATGTAAGCTCCAGATCAATAGACAGAACTTTGGCTCCTTTTATGTGAAATGGTTTGAAGCTGCAGTTTCCCAATACTCAGAAGAGTTGCCTTAACCACTTATTCCTGAGAGGTGCACACTCCTGAGCTCCTTTTATAAGCTAGACCATTCTGCAGCTTGGGATACAAGAGCCAGAGCCAGAAAGAGAGCAGAGAAAGGCAAGGATGACTCCATTCACTAGTGGTTATACCATTTACTGTGAGACAGAACATATGAGCCTGTCTTTCCCAGGTTCTTTCTTTGTGTCACTATTTGTCTCATGTAGAGCAAATAAACAATCCACGATAGCATCCTTTCAAAACAAGTGCCTTGTTTAAGTTAATGATATTATGATTCTTTCTACCCTTGACCTACACTGTAGGAAAGAAGCAGAGGATAACAAAGAAAAATAGTTAATCCATCACCTTCTGCCCAAGAAAATACCATGTTCTGAACCAGGACTTGCCACCTTATAAATCTGTAGCACACCCATCATTCTCCAACCCCAGTGTTTAGCACAGACTACTGATGGGACTGCTGAGAAGCTACAGCTGTACATTCTCCTGCTCCTGTTAATCTTCAGTGTTGAGCAACTACTCCTCTGCTGGCTTAAACTGTGTTGATAATTCTGACACCACTGAAAAATAATTTGATTATCAGGTATCATTTAATTTTATTCAGTCACAGTGGCCTTTGAGCAACACTCCACTCCGTATTTCCTTCACTCTGGTGGGGTATTTCAGGAATGTAATGTAAGGAAGCAGCACAGTTCAGTACCATAACGTCCTGCAACAGACTGCATGGCTACAGGCATAATCGGAAAGAAGTTTAGGACTGAGCAAAAGACCAGAAATTATTTCTCTGGAGTTTGAGAGCCACAGAAAGACACATTAAGACCTTCTTTAAGTTTTATGCCACACAGCCCTACTCCCTGATGCTGTTGAAGATGTCCAACTGAGTTCACTCCTGCTTTTAAGAGTTCAAGCCTGGCAATTACCAAAATCTCAGGCTCTAACCCTACAAAGCATTTAAAGCAGATTCTCCCACACTTTGTACAGTTCATGTCTTCTTTGAAAAGCTCAGAGAAGCAAAGAAATAAGTCTTTTTCTCCCTTGAAGCGGAAACTGGTGTGTAAACAGCTGCTTTTACTACCTTTAACCAGGGATGATTCAGTGCTTCATATACTGTTATCCTTTCTGCTGGATCCAGCATAAGCATGCGGCGTACCAGATCTTTGGCACTTTCAGAAATATGGCTCCATTGCCTAGGATTCATCTGGTTACAAGCAGGAAAAGAAGACATGAAATCAGTAACGAGAACATAGAAAAGAACATACTTTTTATGTAAAGTAATTGCAGGAATTTGATAGTGGTTGGTGCTTGCGAACATTTCATTGCAAAAAAAAGTGTAAAAGAAAGTTTCTAAGTTTTTTTAATAACTCATAACAAACCCTACACTGGTTGCTATTGAAATGGCATAAAAATTGAAAACATAAAACCTGACGTATTCTTCGTATTATGTTATACTTAAAGTATAAATTTCTAGCTGTTCTACATTTTGTTTAGGTAAAAGTGACCCTTCACTAGGGAAGAAAAAAAAAAAAGCTTTGTCTGACTGTTAACTATGCATAAGATAAATGTAGAAATTAAATCTACTCCTGAAACCAATATAAGGAATGGCATGACAATCTATCTGTATCAACCCACAGTTTCATGCCAGCGATTCTGAGTAAGATAATGCCTGTTGTGAAACACTCTGGTCTTGTCTCAAAGATATTATGAACAATGGCTCTTCCCAATAAATTCCTTTCAACTTTACAACAGGTGACCATCTTCAGCCACTAGGAAAGCACACTGTGATCAACAATACAAGCAACTGCAACACTTTCTAGTGCAGAACTTTATCCTCAGGGGACACCAATGTAAAGGATCATTTAGCATATATTTTCTGCTTGTGTGCAACCAGTCAAAACTATGGATGCCCAACAAAACCATGCTAAAGTAGAGAAAATTATTCATGTAATATAAAGGATTATATCCTTACGCTATTTCTAGGATTTCTTTAACTTATGAAGAACCTAAGTTTTTTTTAATGATACACTGCTAACTTTATAGGTACTAAATGAAAATTCAAAATTATAACTAGCCTCTTTTCAATGTTATAATCTGTTCATTTAAAGACATACATTTTATTTAAAATCAGTCTTTACAAAAAACAATCACTTTAAATTGGAGTACTCGGGAACATGAAATCCACATTAATAGCTGTGATTTGTCATTTCGTTTTCAGCTTTAATGAAATGAAGTAATTGCAAAATTGCAGCAAGACTGTTTTAAAATCCCTGCAGTATTTTCACTGAATAGACATATTATTGTGGAAACAGGAACAGAAAAGGAACTAAGAGGACACAATGTGCTGGCCATAACTTTTTTTTTAAAACAAAGAGAAGTTAACTTGTACACTTCCAGAAGGTTTTAGCTGCCTAAGAGAATCCATAAAGAAATCTGCCATAAAATGACACTGGAACTTCTACCAGCCTATGCAATCCCATGAAAAAATGCTGCTGTTTTTAGGAATACAAAATTTAAAGACAGAAGAATGTGCTCCTCAACAAGTGCAGTAACACTGCTGTCACTTACATTTTGGCAGACTACTGTTAAGTTCATATAGTAAAATACTTCCTAATATAACACTTCGTATTAGAGACCATCAGACAGCTTTAGGAGTTTCCGGTCGTAATCTGCTAACGCACAGCTCATGTGTGACCTTGGTCACAAGGCAGAGCAAAGCTCATCTGAGACAAAACCGCAAAACCAGTGAAGCTGAAGCTTTAAAGTTGTCTCCTTAGCGGTCTGGGATGCTGATGCTGTGAAACACACTTCTCCTGCGTGCACACCGACCTGCCTGCGGCTGCAAGTGGCTCCTTTTGAATCATCAGCTGCACTTCAGTACACACTGTACTGAAAAGAAAAATGCCGAACTGCATTGGCACAGCAAGATGCATTTTGTTTTAAATCAAGGCAATATGATGGCCAATGCTTATGATAGTTCTCCTAGGTGAGAATTTAAATAAAAAAAATTTAAATTCTCTATAAAACTAAGGTAACATGCAGTATGATACAACTCCACAGATAAACCTCAGGTAATCCTGCCGGGCTCAATGTACAATTAGGGGCAAGTTGTTACATCCATTTATTATTTCATCTGAGTAAATATTTCTGTATTCTAATTTCTAACATTGATACAAAACACAGCAGGAACAAGAGAGACTGGAGAGAGAAAATTATCTCTCTTCCTGCATAACAGACTTCTATAACCTTCAAATTTAAATCAGGCTAAATACAAAAATCAACTTCCAGAAACTTTAGCAGCAGAGCTCTTCTCACTGGAAAAGGAATCAGGTATACCATCACTTACCTTGTATTTGCCTTTAATAATGCCTTCAAATAATCTTTCCTTGGTTCCATAAAAAGGCAAACAACCGCTTAGCAGGATGAAAAGGATCACGCCACAACCCCAAACATCTACAGGCTTCCCATACGGTTCTCTTTTTACCACTTCTGGGGCCATAAAATGAGGTGTTCCTACACGTCCTAAATGGAAATAAAAAGAAAATTTAGTCAAAGTGATGTGTATCAAACATGGAAATAAAGAATATCACGCCATTAAACTAAAACAGTTTTAATAAATTTTGTTTATGGGTTAAGCTTTTAACACAAAGCTTTTTTCCTTAAGTTTAGTATTTATTAAATATATCCAGTGAGACAAATCATTATTTTCCCTTTTGCTTCATTTATATTTTTATGAATTGAGGAATATTCTATCCTACCTGGCAGACTGTGAAACGAGACTTATATAAGAGCACTAGGATTCTTCAGTGAAATGTGGCATATAAAAGTAAACCCATCAATTTGGACAACCTTTGAAACAGGAATTATTCATCCAGAGAGCAAGTATAAAGGTATTGCAGAGTTCTAGTCTACACTGCTAACTTGAAAAAGCAACATCTAACTGGCAAGAGCATAGTTTGGTCTGATGCTCTGCCTGAACAAAAACGCAAAATGCCAGCGAATGTGTTGTTCATTTATTTGAAGCAGGCAATGTCTTGCTGCACAAAAGAAGATAATGCTGATTTGTTTCACAAGGTGCTTTCAATTACTGTCACTCAGCAATGATTCTGGGAAAGAACTCATTTTGGATTGGTAATGAATGTACTCCCACAGAAACAAAACTTATTTAGTACTGACCTTTTGAGTGGATAAAATGATTAGAATTACTTAATTTTTATGTAGCACATTAAGCCAAATAAAAGCAATTAACATTTTATCTCTGCATATAAATGTTTCTCATTTTAAAGAATTTTGTTTTCATCGCAAAAATTAAGCTTTGAATGCTCAGGTCACCACTGACACTTACAAACACTGTAGTCTTTGGACTACCCTGGTTCTATCAAGTACCAACAGGAGAAAACCCCCCCCCAAGTGCAGCAAACTGTCACCACTTGTACCCCCTTCATAAACCATTTTTGCTCACTGATAAATACAATGGACTTCAGAGGCTCCATTCAAGGCTTGCAGCATCTCCCTGCAGGCCAGGAGAGTTTCAAACGCAGCCTAGAGAACCTGAGGTGTTTGCAGGGCATGTATTTAATTCAGTTTTGTCTTGTAAAGAGATTCTTGTTTGACTAACCTATCCTGCACACCACTGGCATGGGAGTTAGCTAATTCACAGCACCGGTAACAAACACCTAGGAGACCATCTGGCAGTAGCTTAGTAAAGACCATCGTTTGTTTACCCACCTACAGCAGGAATACAATCTAACCACGCTCTGTTAACTAGTCCCACTCACTCCTTTTTCCATCTAAAGGATTAAAAAATTGACAGAAAGATGGCACCTTTTTCACCATACTATTCTTAAGGACAAACACCACCATTGTCAAACTTCTTCACCTTTGTGTTAAACCTTCTTGTTCCCAGTTTATGAGGCAACTCCTCTGCCAAGCAAACGTTAGGGATCTGTCAGTGACAAAGGAATGTTACCTCATCACTAAGCTAGGTCAGCACCTTAAAACATCCAGACTGACCTGACAGCAAAGGGGCGGTTCCTTCCCAGGCCAAAGAATAAAAAAAAACCAGCAAGATGCTGCAAGTCCAGCCCATCCCTCCTATCACTGGGGAAGGAATATTTATTCTGGGCAGAGAAAGACAGAAACGGATGTGGGGAAAGATTACTAATTCTTCTTGTTGTCTATATACAATTTCTAGGCTTATGACGTATCTTTCAGCCTAACTGATAAACCTTGAAGACAAATCTTCAAGATCACAAATATGAGGTAAGGAATTATCTCCTTAGATGACTCCCTCTCATTTAGATGCCCGGTGATGGGGAAGGGAAGGCAAATGGAAGTTACATATAAATCCAGTATGCACGAGTTGTTGATAACTCAGTGTTTTTGCTTTTTCTTAGTGCCTATAAACTTATGAGGGCTTCCTCACTTTTCTTCCTCCTAGGATGCCATCACTTGTGACAGCAAAAGCATCAACATTTCCAGCTCTGCCTCAGGCTATGCCTGTGCATGAGCAGCAACACCTGCCTGTTCAACCAGCACTTGCCTATCCCTTAGACTGCTCATGTGACGTTAGCGGTGTGCTCACCACAGATTTCAGTGCAGAGGATCATCAGAGACCACAGAGCAGCCCGGCTCACCCAAGTCTTGTTTATCTCAATGGTGACTTCCTGACAACTTGGGTGCAGAGGGACCCATTTGCCATTTTGGAGCAGGTGTAACCTTTTTTTATACGCTGAAAAAAAACATCTGTGGTGCTAAAGCTTGTTTAAATATTTTTAATCAATACGAATTGAAAATCATGTATACTCTGAAAACTCTGCCTTCCCACCACGCTTTATAATTGCTATTATAAAATGTGGCAAGTCTAGAGGAAAGTGATTACAAAGACAAACTGGAGATATCAGTAGAGGACAAGATAACACAAGGACAAAGAAAGCTATTTAAAAGAGACATTAAACTTTAGGAAGACATATTTGTCTGGATAAAGTAGCTAAAGAAACTATGAATCCTCCGTATCAAGTGATAGGTATGTTGATTTATTGTGTATTTCCAATAATTAAGTAGGACTCTTCTCAGCTCTGGAACTTCCTTGTGTTTCAAGTAAAAAACTGCAGACACGAACATGGTACAAAAATGACTATGTGCTGTGAGAGCTATGCTTAAAGGTTTGGGGTTTGGCCTTGAGGTTTTCTTGTCAATGCATTTAAGTCTGCTGGGCATTTCAGTGCAGAACATCTTGTGTCCTTACAAGCAACTACCCATCCTGCATTTTCTCCTATGGCGTAAAACAGCACATTTAGCAGCAACACAGGCTACATAAGCAATCCAACAGCATGACTAGGAGTAGGAGTTTATGTGTCAAGGTGCTGGCACGGGGGGCCGGCCGCAGGGGTGGTGTCTGTGAGAAGCTGGGAATAACCTGTCCTGGACACAGCCGGTTGCAGTGGAAACCACTGCAGAGCACATCTGAGCCCAAGAGTCAAGACAGTGGTGCCTCAGGGAAACTGTGTGTAAGAAAGGGAATAAACACTGCCCAGGAATATAGGAACTGACATCCCTCATCCCCCTGAACCTCTTGGGATTGGGCGGTACGGGACTCAGGAGCGAGGGAGTGAAGTTGAGTCTGGGAAGAGCAGGAGAGGAGGTGGAGTTTTCATTTTTGTCTTTGTTTCCCACCACCCAAATCTATTTGATACTTCAAGGTTCCTATTTTGCTTTATCTGCTGACGTCACACCAGTATGTGAGGCTGCATGTTCACTTGAGTACTCAAGTGCTCTTACAAACTGACAAGCTACAGTTAAAAAACACCATCCCTCTCTGATCATCACACATTTCCTTTCTCTTCACTTGGAAGTCAGAAGGTGTTTCTTCCATTCCAGGTAGAACTGGATCTTTCTTGGCCTGATTTAAAACCAGTATACCATAAAAATCCACTTTAATGAACTGCCTGATGTTGAGCAGAAGGAACAGAGTGGTTCAGTAAAAGGAAACACACCACAGGGCTGTTTAAATCCCCAACAGACTGATGCTATAAACTAGATGAAAAATGGACCTTAACAGCAAGCTGAAAAATCAGTGCTACTAAACCTTAATACTGGCTTTTACATTTAAAATGAGAACTCCATAAATACAAGAGAAATGAGAAAGAAGACTAGGCTAATGTAATAGAATCCTGCCGTTTACCTTCGCTAGATAATAATTAGTGAAAATAGTTTCAGAATTATTTGGTTTTGTAACCTTTTTAGTGCTGATTGTAAGATTCTGGTACTTTAGATGAGGGAGTGGTGGTAGCAGAAATCACAACTTTATGTCCATGAAAAAGCAAACCCAGAACAAGCAGAAACTTAAGTGGTTGAGAATGAACTGTGTCCAGTCAAGCAGGATAAAAAAATGTATATATATGTGCACGTGTGTATTAGAAATTTAAAAAGCCTAAAGTTGGCTGTCACCCTTGTGACCACTTCACTGGGGTCATCAAAGGAGCAAAGGATGACTTTGAGGTTATTCTAAAAAACTGACCTGAGCAAGGACTATTGAGCTGTGCCTCTGAACTGCACTTAGCTCAGCACAGTGAACGAAGTGCACACATGAACTTACACAGATCGGGACTTTTCCAATGTTGCAACTACAAGAACTGTAAGGTGAATATCAGTAACAGGACAAATACAACCTATAGACAGCAAAGTTGCCTAAAGTCATGGATACTCACTGCTTTTTAGACCAAGTATCACTTCTGCTGAAAATTATCCAGTAGAAAATTTGCCTTGTAAACACACCCAGTGTAAAATTTCAAAGTTGTTCTCAACAGTTCAATTATTTTAAAGTATTTTAGAAGCTTTTGGGTTTTCTTTGGCTTTTTGGGAGAAGCTCTGCATCTTTTTGGAGCCAGAGTAAGAACAGTAAGTAAAGGCATTTTCCTCTCTTTAACAGATAACTTCTGCTTTCCACAGGCCTTTTACTCCTCAGGATATAAAAATCACGGATACATTTGAATGACTGCCCATGACATTTAAATTAAATATATATCACATGCATGCATAAACACATGATTTTTAGTTGTCAACTAAATTGACTGGAATTAGCCTGTGCTTTCAGGTTCTTCTTACATGTTCTAGAGTGGCATTAACTGAAAATCATCACTGTATTAAGACTCAACAGTGGTACATAGTTAATTGACACTTGCCTCCATCCATCTCACTGTAAATATATGCCTACATCAAAGTGTTTATTGATTTAGGAAGCACTCAGTGCCTGGATAGGTACAGACATTAGACACCTTACTTCTAGCCATAAACTTCCCTATCAGCCATTTTTGAGGCATGTTGGTTGCCTGTAAATTTATAAAATTGCTTATTGTGCTAATTTTTCCTGTGGATAAACAGAGAGCTTCAGTCTTCAGGTGCTGTCAATCTGATATAATTTACAAGCACTAAAGATAAATTTTGACTTACCTTGGACAATTTAGTTTCTATGACTCTTTCCATATTATTCCAGACAATAGGGCTATGCTTTCCACAAGAAGAAGAGTATATACAGAGACCCAATCAGATTTTGTCATCCCTAAGGCAGGGGACTGATGACCAAGATATCAGAAGGAGAGTCTTTCAACAGCAGTAGTATCTGAACGATGTATAAGGAAACAACTGGAACAAATAATTTTTAGGAAAAAAATGTGAGGTACTAATAAACATCACCATCTGACCTCTCACAATAGTGTAATAAGAATTATGCTCATAAATTAAGGAGTTTCTGAAAGAGTGGGATGTCCAGAATAATGTGGAAGGAATCGAAGAATCACACATAACAGATCAGAGAGGTCAATACTTTACTACTCTTAATTCCTTTCCACATTACTCCAGACAATAGAGATTTTAAAGCAGGTGTACAGAGAAGATGAACAGATTAAAAAAAAAAAAAAGGTAAAAAAGAAAGGAAAAAAAAGGGCAATTCAGCTTCAGCACAGAAGATTGTCTGAAGGAAATGTATTTTAAAAGATGCATCAGCAGACAACCGGACAACTTGATATCAGTGTCCAGAAAACGAACAAAGCAAAGCTCACATATTAATGAGACAAATTATAATAATTGATTCAATGGCCTTTTCAGCCATACAACTATGATAGAGGAAGTAAGCCTAAATGACGTTTTAACACATTAGCCTCCTCTCAGCACTCTCGAACCAGTGAACTGGAATTTCTGAGAGACTGTAAAACACACTTGTACCTTTTAAATATAACGAAGGCTCTTGGAAGCAAAGCTTTGAAGGGAGTAATTTTTTTTTTTTATTTTCAGAAAAAAAAAAGTTAAAACATTACCATTTAAGAGAAAGAAGAATACTAGTGTAGGACCTCAGCTTACAAAAGTTTACTTCTCCTTGGAAAACAAATGAAAGCTTTGCAATACTATTCAGACACTGATGATGAAAAGGAAAAAAAACTATGCAGTGTAAAAAAACTCCAGTATTTAAAAAAAAAAAAAAGGTTTTTTAAATTGGGGTTTATAAAATCACCAAGAAGATCCAGTTTGGTGAAACACTGAAAAAGTTGCCCAGAGAGGTGGTGCACCATCCCTGGAAACATTCAAGGTCAGGTTGGACATGGCTCTGAGCAACCTGATCTAGCTGAAGATGTCCCTGCATATTCCAGAGGGTTGGACTGGATGACCTTTAAAGGTCCCTTCCAACCCAAACCATTCTGTGATTCTATGATCATTTTTACATTGATGAGAACAAAACAAAAACAATGAACTTAAAGGATTCTGCTCCCCTTCCCCCTATTCCATAATCTTATTTAGAGGGAAATTTATGGCAATGCCTTCCTTTGCTATTTTTGTAGTAAGTCTAAAAGGCCAAACGACAAAGAACCAAGAGCACGTGGTATTTATGTGCTGTACTTCTATTAAGAACATATAAGATGTTTCCCAGTAAGATGATCATTTATGTTAGGATACTACTGGATTTTGAAGCAACCTAGGGGAGCAAATTAATAATACAAAAAAAATTAATATTGGGCTTGATTAGCATCATGGTACCTGTGACATTTTGCTGCTAAAGGTACAAAGTGAAAGGCAGTTTACTACCCACAGGTGAGACTTGACAGCTTGTATAGAACTGTGTATCACTTAGGTCTATACAGTTATCTTTTTTCTGCACTAGTTGAAACCAAGAGAACTTAAGTAGATTAAGTGGAGGAAATAGCACTTGTGAAGTCAATGGGTTTTGTTCCTTCAGACTTTTATGCCATATACGAGCTAAAAATCCCAAGACCTAGCATGTAAGATATTTGATAGGAGCTAAATCTGACGTCACATTTATTTAAGAAAATATTGTGGCAGTTCATACCATGTTCTGCAAGAAAAACTGTCCAAGGAAGAAGACAGACATCATAATGTGAGATTGCTCTATTAAATCACTGACTTCCCTGAGGTCATTCTAGCTGCATCATAACCATGCAAACACAGGCTGTTTCCTCTCTATGTGCTGTTCCATAAAAGAGTTCACTTACAAATCATGATGATCTGTAACTACCGTGGATACTGCCAGAATTCCATCTCAAAGTACCTGCTTCAATGCTTCAGGTGAAGCACCTAGCACAGCTTTCCACTTCTGATCATAAGAAGTGCAAGAGCAGACCTGCAGAGATTGGCAGCTCATGAAAACAATTTCCTGTAACACAGGCTTCTTTCTTCACTGCATTGCAGCTCATGGGCAAACAGAGTGGAACGAAGAGTACTTCCTCGCATTTTCCCTTCTGGTCTTATGAGAAAGGAGTTATGGTTATGTCCTTTTTTTTGGTACTTATTTAGTAATAATTAAACTTTGATAAAAATAAACTCAACTGAGGTTGTTAGCTGATAAAACGCAGTCATGATCCTAAAATCTATTCCACAGACATTTCCATTAATGACATCTTAGTATGATGTCCTGGCTTGCTGTCACGAGCTCCCTTATATTTCTGTTAAATAACCATCTACCTGCTTGGAAGAACATTATAGTTACAATCTTTCTCTACCACACAAGTCTATCTTTGGACTTACATCAAAAGATTGGGATTCATCTACCTTTAATATCCAGGGCTTAGTTTAACTTTACTGCAGAAATCCTTCCCCTCACCCCCAATGATTTAAGCACACTGGAAAAAAGATGTCTTTCGTTAGGTTAAAAAAATTTTGCAGTCCCAAACAAAGCAAAAGCCGTGTGCTTGAAGGATGGCCTCTAAGATGTTGAGGAAGAAAACTCCCTTCAATTTGTTTTTTCTGGGGCTACACAGAATCTGGCCTTGCCAGGCACAGGTGTGTCAATGCACAAAGGTGAGCAAAACAGCACAAATGAAGCAACAGGGGGTTTTAGGTCAGTAAAAGAACTTTAGTGCCGTAATTGCTTTTATTTAATAAAGAATTTCTTTTCTGACGTGTGGACTGCCAAATACAGGAATTGCCACGCCAAAAGGGGAATAACTGAGCATGTCAAGCTGAATCAATGTTTTTCACTAAAAATCAGAAAAGCAATGTGAAAGTGGATAGGTCGGTTACGATACTGCCCAAACTTCTCTATATGGACAGTTCCTATTTCACTTATGAGACAATTGAGAAAAAAGAAATGTTAGTTACTACTACGACAAAACTTATCCATAGGGAATACTGATAACATTCTTAGACAAATGTGTAGACCAACGTTGTTTTGTAAGAAATGTACAGCCTAGTTCAGTCAGTCAGTTATTGCTAACTCTCCTATAACAAATATGGGTGATATTGTAAAGTTGAAGAAATAAAATCTTGCCAGTGCTGTATAGGGGACTGCCAAGTAATTTGCCTTCAAGTAGGATTCTGGCAGGGAAAAGAACGGCCAGATAACAGATATGGTATAAACACTGGAAAAGGAAGGTGACAAGAAAGAGAGAAGGAGTCTGTTAAGGAGAAAACTTGAAACAAGCAGAAGAACTAAGACCTTCCATGGCATATAAGTGAAGTGGAATTACTTTGTGTATCCCCGAAAGTGAGTGAAATGTGAAGCTGAAAGCAACAAGTGCTAACGATTATAAATGCAAATTATAAATGACAGTTGAGAGAGGGGGGAAAAAAGCGTACAAAGGCAGACCAATATGGCATAAGTGGAGATGAAGGAGGCAAAAGATACAGAGAAATATTATAGTGAAGAGGCTTGAGAAGCTTCTGTAATGCTGCAAACAGAACCAGCAGCAGTGTAACTGCATGGAGGTTGGGCACAGGAACAGTGAGCGGGACTGCAGAGCAGGGAAGGGTAACAGGAAGGCCACGACAAATTTGGGGAAAAACGCAGCAATCTTTTTACAAAGTTGAACTTGATGTTTCTTGCAAGACAACTAGTAGTCTGAAAGAAAGTACACTGTATCTCACTACCTGCAGAAGAGTAGCTGAAACAGAAGAAATGGATAAAGTTGCTCAGTGAGAACATAAAGAAGAAAAATGAGAGAATCTTAAACGAAAGCGTAGAAACTATCACTTAAAAAAGCAGTGGCTGAGGTACAGATAATCTGAGTAACACAAGAGAAGTAAAGAAAGGAGTGATGTTTTTATTAAAGAAACAACAGTAGCTTAACTGAATGGGTATTTGTTTTGTAAAGATGTCTCTAAGTAATAAGACACTTGGATATTTCCAGGGTATCAGAGACATCTGGAAGGGAATTGAAGCTGTTGGTATGTTTATACTGGATTTACTTTTTTATTTAAAAAGCATATAAAAGCCAAATTGACACAGAACTTAAAGTAATTGAATCAGGAAATCTGAGTTTTTGAAGAAGCATAGTACTGATAGGAAGTTACTCATTTTGAAGAAAAAATATTTAACAAAATTTTTTTGTTGTGGTCTCCTACTCTGGCAATGAAAGCATCAGAAAATTGATTGGGTCTTCATCTGTGCAGGCTGATTAAAGCATAACCCTATTGTCTGGAACAATATGGAAGGCAGCTAGAGGAAATAAAATCCACAGAAAACAAAACACACTTAGTCAAAAAATATACATACGTATCAAGATATTGATGTCTTATGCAATAATTACAATGAAATATTAAAACACAGAAAAAAGTCACATGTGAAAACTGGTAAAATTTTGCTATTAAACAGCTCAGCATTCTGACAGGAATTGCCTATGAAACATAGGGGAGCACTGACAATGCTGCACTAAGTCCTCACTCAACTGCTTTGACAGACATTTCAACCCTGACAGCATTTTTATTTGCTTTGCTTTATCAGGCACAGAAGAATTAAGCCAAAGATTGTATTAAAGCGGAAAATTATTTGGGTTTTTTTTTCAGTTTTACTATGATCAAACCAGCGTGAGCTCATGTTGAGTAACATTCAGAGGGATTTAAGACTCAGTAACTAAGTGCACAACCATGTTACAGGCTACTAGCAGTTTAGCTAAACTGTGTGCATATACAATGCTAACAGAGTTTTTAGTGAAAGATTATTTTTGAGCTCTTGTTTTGCAGGCCAGGTTATGTCAGAACAGAACTCTGCAGTACAACATGCATAATACTAAATAACTTCGAAGGAAAATTTCTTACCTCCAGCAACTAGCCCAGACTCTCCTAATTGAATTGCTACCCCGAAGCCACCAAGCTTTACCGGGGCTGAATTCTCTTTTGAGGCAAGCAGTACACAGTGAGGCTGAAAAGAAAAAAATCCACACAAATTATTATATTGTTTGAGAAATACAATTTGTATTTTAGAACTTCTTTTCATAAATTTGCAGACAGAAGCTAGAAGTTTGTGTTGTTTGTTTTTTTTTTTTTTAAATCATGTCTTAATTTCAGGTTTTTTTTTTCCTCTCTGCCATAAACTCCTCTTTCTGCGTTGGTTTCCTTTCTATTGCCCCACGCACAGCAAACTCTTTTCAGGAATTACAGAACTTGCAAGGAATACAAAGTGAAATCATACTAAAGTGGAGATTACAATTCATGCCTATAATTTCTTAACTGGTATTACTTTTTCTTTTTAGCTTCCCCCTTAAGCCTTACACTGTTTCAATTCTCCAGCAGAAATATCCTGACTATGATAGACTTCGTGGGATTTTATCCTTCACAGAGAACAGAAACCACTCCTTTGAGCCTTAATCACAGAATTCAGGGATCACTTCTCAAATGCAGGAAAGCAAAAGAACATCCCTGTGATGTTTCTAATAAATATTCTAGTGAAGGATGTTGTTTAAGTTTCTAAACTGGATTCCAGTCATCCACACCTTTGATTTTCCACAAATAAGAGTGAGGTGTAATGTATAAAAATGACATAATATTATACCACAATTTGGATAGATACTGGCCAGTGTAGGAGGAAGCAACATAGAGATAAAATCTATGAGAACACAATTTAGTATTTAATACACATACCCAAACATTTAGTATAGAACAACTTCCTGCATTTACTTAAAGCCTCCCTTCTAAATACCATATTATTTAAAAGCAAGAATGTCAAATTTGTGTACTACTTCCTGAGAATATGTTACTGCTTAAATTACAAAACTAGGAACTCAGTGCACAGGAGCTACGAGAATTTCAATCTGACTACCTGTAAAGTCATCAACTGTAACCACCCACGTCGTCTTTTACAAAAATTTCAATCGTACGAGAGCTAACACCTTTGAGACAATGCTCTTGAGATCTTCATTAAATTTAGGCTTCCCTATGCCAGGTCTTCTAGAATCCACTTTTACATGTCCAGTTTATAAGTGTAATTTTCAATTCCTTACACCCCATTTAAAACAGAATTACCAGGTGGTATTATTGCCGCATATTGTATTTCACTTCTGCCTTACTGAAATGGTTAAGCTGCACACTTTGGGCACTTTAACAATCTCTCATCGCTGTCATTTGCAGTAAAAAAGATCAACCTCAAATTTCCATCTCCGGGCAAGGAGCAAGATAGATGGGAGAACTACACCAACAAAAGCAAAATGTACCATGTCACTGTAGTGCTGACCTATCTTTACCCTACACTTGAAAAAGTGACACTCCTTCCATGACAGTACTGAGACAGCAGGCCGTACCAACACCATTATCATCCAAAAAACCACTGACAGTGCTCACCAGAAACAAGGCTCCTGAGAAAAAAATTAAGATCTCCAATTCAGAGTGAAACTCAGAAAATTTCATTACAGAACCTCTCCCAGCAAAGCCCAGAAAAACAGAGTTTTGCTTGTTAAAAATGTCTTTTTAAAAAAAACAACCCTAGTTGCAACACTAGTTAAACTTCCCCTTGTTGCCAATTGTACCGTGTCAGCTGATGTTCATCACTTTCAGAGAGAAGCTTTCTAATAAGAGGACCTGCACGTTACTCCTCCCTGTCTTCACCAGCAGTTTTGAAAATCAGCAGTTCTTCTTAACGCATAAATGGTAAGTGGCTTCTTTTATACTTAAGCTGCAGTAAAGCAAATTTCTGTTCAAGTTTCTCTGAACTGCAAAGGTGCCACTGACCCTCAAACCCTTTCTTAAATATAGTTACACTTGAACATGCTGCTTGCTTATGGGTGAGACAACCTATGACAGTGAGAAGTTCTGTTTCCAATGCATCTGCAGTGTAATCGATGCTTCTCTCTTTCTTACTGATCTAAACTCGTCATTGCTTAAGCATTTTTACGGGAAAGCAACAAAAAAGAAATGATAGGAGCAGAGAGATTTCAAGATTATCTTTGAAACTGCTAACATACTCTATCAGTTTAATGCAACTGCATGGTCAGACAACACGGGATGTTAAAATGTTTTAGATTGTCCTCTCAAGAGTTCAGATCCTGTATGTACATTCTTCCTAAGAATTTTACCTGAAGTGCTGCCATTTTTTCACTGCTGTAGCAGTTTGCACTTAAATGTAAATTTGCATTTCTAAGACCTAACATGCAAATTTGCATAGCCTAGACACAGACCTAGCCTAAAAACTATTTTAAGGTTATGTATATAGCAGTGTTTTCTTGTGGTTTGTTTTTTTGGTTTTTGTTTTTTCTTTTTTAACAGTTGCCAGACAACAAAGTTCAGAGAACCAAAACCACTTCTGAAATTTTTGTGAGATTAGGGGAAAAAAACCCTTTCCTCTGTAAAAAATAAAATTCTAAAGAAACTTTTTAATGACAAACAGGTTGAAGAAAGAAGTTGTACCATTACAAATTAGTCTAAATCTCTCTAAACGGCATTCTGTTCTAACCACACACTTTTTTGGTTTTCCTTCCTTGGGCAAAACTGACTTTTATCTTCCAGATTGCACCTTCCTAGTCAGCAATGAGCTTAGCGAAATTAAAAACTTTGAAATGAAAAAACAATGAAAACAAGAAAGATTTGAAAACAATCTGTTATTGTATTAATGTAATTCCCAGCTAATACTAGTTTATTTGTGTAATATTGATTTGTGAACAGTCAAGAAAAGGAAAAAACCACTTAAATTTATATGAAGATATACATTATTAAAGACAAGTTACTGTAATAGTACTGGCTCACAGGGTTAACAGATTACATAGCCAAAGAAATATTAATTCACAACGGCTTTTCTAATTGAAAACTACTGACTTGCATGTGTGAGGTCCTGGGTACTTATTTAAAACTAACACCAGTGAGTTTAGACTTGTTTTAAGATATTTCTATGTACTTTGTATCAACACCGAGAATACTTCACTTAGCTATGCTTACCTGTCCTTGCATCTTAATAAGTTTTCTTAGAAAGACTAATCCCAAAAACTAAAGTTAAAAAAAAATATTTGTATTTATAGCTAAAACAAAAACAACAACAAAAAAAAGATTTCTGGAGTTTGCAGCAAAACTTAACAGCTGACTTTTAAAACAACACAAGACACTAATAAAGATGCAATTCCAACACCAGTTACCTGTTTGAGTACTCTATACCCTCTGTTCTTGCCTACAGATTATTGTAGACTTACACTGTATCATGATGTCTGGCTGCAAGTCCTTCTACTCAGCTACATCAACACTTTGGAGCATTTACTTCCTTTAGTTACTGCCTTTTATGTTTACATCACATTAGACTGCATGCAGTGAAGCAAACAGACACAGGAAGATGATCCTATGGAGATCTGATTCTTAAAATTTCTCTTTGTTTCTTTACATGACAGCTAAAAAACCCTCACAAATGATGGCTGCAGCTTCAGCTGATTCGCTGACACACAAAAACTTCTGGAGTAACCAAACCAACATGGCCATAAATGCCTCAGAAATTCAAAACAATGGCAGTTGTCCCTTGGACGACAAGTCGCTGTCACTCACTTTGATAGTTTTTTATTCTATTATTTTTGTCGTTGGATTGGCTGGAAATATTACAGCCCTGTTTGCCTTCCTGTGCATTCATCAGAAAAGGAATTCTATCCAAGTTTACTTGCTAAACGTGGCCATTGCAGACCTTCTGCTGATCTTCTGTCTTCCATTCCGAATACTCTATCACCTTAACGAAAACACTTGGATGTTTGGACGGATTTTATGCAAGATTGTAGGAACTCTGTTTTACATGAACATGTATATTAGCATAGTACTGTTGGGACTAATTAGTCTAGACCGTTACATAAAAATAACTAAGTCTGTGAAGCGTCCTAAAATGATAACTCTGACACGAAGTATTCAGATTTGTTGTGTCGTGTGGGCAATTGCACTAACAGGATTTACAGTAGTAGTTGCACCATCTTTCTTAAAGAGTGAGGACAGCAATTCTACTCTGTGCTTTCATTACCGAAGTAAACAGAAAGCAAAGACAGAAGCGATTTTAAATTATATCATAGTACTAATTTTTTGGGTAGTTTTTTTCCTCTTGATCCTTTCATACAGTAAAATCGCCAAGAGCCTTCTGGAAATTTCGAGGAGAAGATCAAATTTTCCCAACGCAGGAAAATACACCAAGACAGCAAGAAATTCCTTCATTGTACTCATCATTTTCACTGTCTGTTTTGTTCCTTATCACATGTTCCGGATTGTCTACATTACATCACAGTTACAAACCCCTCCTTGTTACTGGAAGGAGATCATTCACAAATGTAACGAGGTGATGCTCATATTTTCATCATTTAACAGCTGCCTAGACCCAGTTATGTATTTCCTGATGTCCAGAAGTGTCCGTACGGCTGTATTCCAACTTATTTGCAGAAAAATTTATGGAGATTCAAGTCTAAATACAGAAAGCACTTCAGACATAAAACTTGGACAATATACACAGGAGAGACTATCTACTATCACTCCCCACTCAAGTTATTCAAGGAAGAAGTTTGTGGTTTGATGGTTTAAATGAATGGATTTCTCTCTGTTGCTTCAGGACATCAACTGCAGATCACAAAATGCTTAAACTAATGCTGCCTCTTTCTTCCTGGTCAAAAAATGAGAAGTCTTGCTTCTGGTTGTGAAAATGAGAAGTTACTTTTCAGAAGTATTTTGCTCTCATTTATCAATGAAAACAAATTAGGAAGTTCTTGGACATCCTCTGTTGGACTAAACCAGAACACTAACTCTTTAACGAGATTTCCATGAAGGAGTTTGGACCGGTATAAGGAATCTTGTATATATACATTAATATTAGTAACTTTTGTATGTAAATAAGAGATGAATTTTGCAAAAAGTAAATTGTCTTCCTATTTGAAAGATCCATATAAACCATTACAGATTTTATATAACTCTGTTTTAATAGGTTTCAGAGAGATCGGTATTTTGAATACATTTATAAACACATTTTTTTGGAAGAAAATATTTTAGAGTTTAGCAGCATATGTGGCTTGAAAATGAGGTGAAGAATACAACAGCCATTAATTCAGTTATAATTACAGAAGATACACTTAGTTTTATTAAACAGCTAAATTAAAATACTCAAGCCTCCTAAACCCCTTCTTATATTTTCAACAGTTTAATGAATGTCAAGGTCGAACACCTAAGGAAAAGCAAGCAATGCTTTCAGAAAATCAGAAATTAATGAAGGAGAGATGACATGGAGGTATTTTCAATTACCTAAGATTTCCTTCAAACTCCGACAAATTTGGTGGCTGCAGCTACACAAAGTAGTTCAGCAAGGCACACAAACCCAGAGAACTGAGCACAAAGAACAGTCTGGCTCAGTCACTGTTCTACTCACAGATTCCCAAAGCCACACATTTCAGCTGCATGCTTGTGATTAAAATAATCTTGGTAACTGCTGATGCTGCGTGAACAGCAATGGAACAGCAATGCCCCATAGATACAGCTGTACTCTCAGATTAAAACTAAACAGGCTTATATATTTAGGCACAAACAAATCCCAAAGTGCAACATTTTCTAAAAAACAGGGAGCTGAAGGTGGGGGTTGTCTGGCCCAAAGATGACTAAAGCAGCAGTTACACCATGAACAACTTAAATGTCTGGTGCAACAGGACAGAAAGGTGAACGAAATACAGACTAGGCATTAAGCTCCATAAAATAAGGATTTATTATCTTGACACACACAAAGAATATCGCTCAAGTAAGCAGGTGTAAAGAAGTTGGTTTTAATATGACTACCAGTAACTTCTCTAATGGATCATGTGACTTTTAATGACAAATCTGTGCCCAAACGTGGATTTTTACTAATTCATTACAATATTCTGGTTTTATAGAAGTTATTCGTAATACTCTTACTGAACAAACTAAACATAAGACTTCATCTCTGCTAGATATAAACTTGATTTAATTTTGATGTGATTTTACATAATTTAGATTTGGTGAAAAGGAGTATAAACATGTTAAACCAATTACAATGGTAGTTGACTAGCCAGTCTATTTTGTTTTTATTTTTTTAAATAAAAAATTGTAGGTTTCTTAATCTTCAAAAGAAAGATTCCTATAAACATGTAATTTCATAAAGGTACAATGATAACTGCATTTTTTCTTCAGCACTTCAGCATACAATGAAGGCATTTGTACAGTAATTTCTGACTGATTCTCACAATAATTGCATTTCATGATCCTTTATCTATCATCTTGTCATCCTATGATATGCATGCTTCTCTTGGTTCTCCTATGCAGCACTGCAGTTGTACATATTTACATCAACTTGGGTAAGTCTAGTAGAGTTTATAAACCATAATTTCACAAGATTTATATATTATCTCATCATTCTTTGTCTATAGTTATTCTGTGAGCAGTTGATGGATGACACTGATCAGCAGGCTGGGGTGAGAGTGTGGGCTGGGGAACACAGAACACACACAAATGACACAGTGCAACCTGAACAAAATATGAATTCTAAAATTCTTTTGAACAAAGCATTCAATTTAAACCAGAATTTTCATTTACAAGGACTGCATTTCATGGACACAGCACCATTGCAAAACCAGACTTAGATATCTTCAGAAGATCAAGTAACAGTACGAGGTTTTGATGCTGCAAATCCAGGCTGCATTAAATAAATCAACTCCACAGCTCAGAAATGAAAATCTGGAAGGGAGCAGGTCTATAAGAAAGTCTGTAAGAGCAGGTATGGTACAGAAGAGGGAAAGAGTTATGACTTTATGATCTTGACAGAGTAGCAGTCAGAACAAAGAAACAACCCCAGAAAACAACCAGACAAGGGAAAACCTTTTGGATTTCTGCAACTATATAAATCAGTGCTTGAAGATGTTAAAGGCCAGATGTATCAGCTGGCTCAGAAAGGGATCTGAAACTAGACTGCACTGTCACACAGGAAGCAATTACTACTGATCAAAAAACAAAAGCAGGTATCTTTGCTGTTTTTAAAAAATCTTTAATCGTTACGTATTTTTTCTGCAATCAATTGTCACAAACTTGAGGGTAAAATGCCAGGCTTTGCAAAACAGTATTACTGAAGAGCAAACGGTCCTGAAACAACTTGGGAGATCTGCTCAAAGTTACACTGTGACATGTCAAATGACCATATAATTAGTCACTTTAATAGTGTGTCTTACTTCTCCTCTTAGCAGCGCTACCTAAAAATTATCAGGGTCAACTACAGCAATTACCTGAGTCTTCAGGTGAATTTCAATATGAAAATAATTCTATTTATTCTTCTGTTTGTAATTAAAGCCTAACTCAATGCACATCACATAATCTCCACGAAACCTCATTTCCCTCTTTATTAAAATCTCCAACATCTCTGAATTTCACTTCCAGAATGTCACTTCTTTTTTTAGTATGCAAATTGCATGCATATTCTTCATTAGCATAAATACTAGTTAGAAAACGTATTTAAGGTATATATGCTGCCTAGCTACTTATCTACTTTTTAGACTTGACATCTACATAAATAGCTACGTTGTGTTACACATATTCCTTAAACTAAATGGAAAACATAAGCAAAGAAACTACACTGTTTACCAGACACAAGTTTATAACTTGAATCATAAGCCTGCTAGAGTGTACCTGGTTTGAGTAAACAGCTGCGCTGGTTTTGGCTGGGGCAGAGACAGTTGTGGCTGGGATAGATTTCTTCACAGTAGCTGGTACTGGCTGTGGTCTGGGCTTGTGATCAGAACAGTGTTAATAACACAGGGATGTTTTAGCTATTGCTAAGCAGCACTTGCACAACATCAAGGACTTCTCCGCCTCTCAAAACACCCACCAGAGAGGAGACTGGGGGTGTACAAGGAGCCGGGAGGGGACACGGCCGGGACAGCTGAGCCCTACTGACCACAGGGATATCCTCAGAGCACCTGGTGTCAGGCTCAGCAATAAAAGGAAGTTTGCCAGGGCTGCCATTGCCCAGGAATTTGCTGGGCATCAGTCAGCTGGGTGTGAGCAATTGGGGTTTCCTTTTATCATTTGTTTTTCTTGGGTTTTTTATGTATCTTTTTTTTTTTCCTTTTTTTTTAAACTCATTAAACTCTCTTTATCACAAACCATGAGTTTTCTCACTTTTACCCCACCAGTTCCCCCTCCTAGCCCAGGGGAGAGAATGCAAGCGAGCATCTGCATGGGGGTTTAGGTGCCTACTGGGAGGAAACCACAACAACCCTCTCTGGCAGCCAACACAGTGCTCAAAGAGTTTGAGATAACGGCAGATTTGACCAGAGTGTGTCAGAAGGAGAGGAGGGAGCACCAGAAGGTCTGTTCTGCAGCAGAGCAGCCACAAGAACAAGGCGGGCAGGAGGCAAAAATCACAAACAAGTTTTCGCACCTTTACCCTTCTGATTCTCTTCCCCATCCCAGTGAGGGGGAGTGAGCGAGAGGCTGTGTGGGACTTACCTGCCTACCAGGGTTAAACCACAACTTCAAGTTTCATTTTCACACTAACTGTAATTATGGTTTTAACCTGCAACATGGTGTTTTTCGTGAGGGCATACAATTATCAATTATTTTGATAGCACAACATGGGAAAATGTAATTGAATTACTTCCCTCATAACATCAGTCAATGAAACGATAAAAGAGGAGTGCAGCTTACATCACTGATAAGCAAGTAAGAATCATATTATTCCCAGAACTGGGAAGCTCACATACAGAAGCTTCAGTTTAATGCTCTGTCATGGGTTTCTGTGGCTGGGTTTTGACAGCTGGGAGGCTACAGGGGCGGCTTCTGTTAGAAGCTGCTGGAAGCTTCCCCCGTCCTATGGAGCCAATGATAGCCAGCTCCAGGACAGACTTCCTGCTGCTGGCCAAGGCTGAGCCAATTAGGATAATTAGGATAACTCTTGTGTGATAACATATTTAAGAATAGAGAAGTGTTGCGCAGAAGAAAAAAATTCCAGCCAGGGATGAGTGGAGTGAGAACATGGGAACAACAATGTAGATACCAAGGGCAGTGCAGAAGGAGGGGGAGGAGGGACCCCACAGGAGCAGGGGAAGGACTCAGAGCTGAGGCCCCTGCAGCCTGTGGTGAAGGCCACGGTGAAGCAGCTATGCCCCTGCAGCCCATGGAGGACCATCGGGGCACAGAGACCCCCCTGCAGCCCATGGAGGAGTAACCCACGGGACAGCAGATTGGGAAGAACTGCTGCCCGAGGGATGGACTCAGGCAACAACTGACTGCAAACCCCCATTCCCGTTCCCCTGCACCGAGAAGGGAGAACATCGAAGGAAGCAGGGGTTGGATGAAGGTGTTTTTAAGACTGTTTTATTTCTCACTCTTTGGCTCTTATCCTGTTAGTAATAAATTTAATTAATATCCCCACTTTGAGTCTGTTTTGCCCGTAATCAGTTAGTGACCTCTCCCACTCTTATCTCTACTCATGAATCCCTAGCTGTTTTTTTTTCTCTCTATCCTCTGTCCAGTTGCAGAGGGAGAGTGAGAGAACAACTTTAGTGCGTCCCTGGCATCCGACTAGGGTCAAATCCATGCTCTCTGACAGCACATACAGAACCAGGACAGAGAGGAGGGAGATGTGTTGTACAAAGTGTACAGAGAAGAAGAAACAATGATAACGTCCCACCAATCCAAAATGTATTTTCTGTAGCACCGCAAACCTTCTGCCAGCCTTTTTTCCATCCCTCACACAAAATCCCAACTACTGAGGGCTCTGTGGAATCCAAGAGAACTGAGAAGGTGCTAAAAAGCTGTCACACTGTTCACTGATTGTAGAGTGGATTGGTAGGAAGACTCTGTGAAGAGAAGTTGTTCAACAGACATTGTGAAAGTTAAGTCATTTTGTGAGGGAAGTAAATCAATCAAATTTTTCCATGTTGTGTTATCAAAATAACTGATTTATCTGCCCTCATGAAAACTGGGGGTAAGGGATGAAGCTGGAAAAAGCTTTAACACTCAAACTGCACAGTTGGAGTGGGAAATGCAGAAATAAGAACATCAGTGGCAGAGAAATGAATAATTTTCTACTGTTGTACTGCAAAGTGAGAAACAAAACGAGGAGTAAATGGTAAGTCTGGGTTGCTTTAAGTTTGCATACAGTGAGTAGTACACCTCTGCACCTATATAAAGTAAGGCCAACTTCTTCACAGAACTCCCAAACCACAGATGTAAGTGACTGTGCTTCAAAATCAAAAATATACTTGCTATTCTTTACACAAAAATTCTCACTAGGTAAAGATGAAAACACAAACACGGTCAACAACAAATTAAAACTCTGAAGAAAAGACAGCACCATTTTTGTCAGAGGGTACAGAAGTGTTCATCAGCAAGGAATGGCTTTTGCAGCTTTGCTGGTTGGTTTTAGCTTAAACCGCGATAGCAGACAACAGAAGCTACCTTCAAAGTATCAGTTTTGCTTTTCCTGCCATGTTTTAGATTTTTATTTCTGCTTTATTACTTTTGCATTTTCACAGAAGCTTAAGAAGAACCTGGAAAAGCCAAAAAGCTGTTATACACAAACATATTTAACTTGAAAAACAACAAATTATAGTATGGTGCAGAAAAACAGAGAAAGCTTCCTATTTGACTGAGATGATAACACAGTTTTCACGATAAAAAACAGTTTCTGAAGCTAACAGTAAAAATCCTCATAAGCAATACACAGACAGTGATTTTTTAGAAGCAAATATAGTTGTAAAGACCTCTGGGAGATGTACAATGAAAGTAACATTAAAGACCTGAAGTGTAAAAATGCTGGAAGATTATTTTTATTAGTATTGTCATCCTCAAGCTAAGTTTTCCATACTAAAAGACAGTGCTTGGCTTGTGTTTTGTCTGTCCAGGTAAAACAATTACCTGGAGCCTGTGAAACACTTAACTCTGCACATTGTATGACAACCGAGGAATTGAAACTGTGAGTGCAATATATCCCCATTTCTGTATCCTTAAAGATGCCACAGAGCTGCACTGCACACACTTGTAATTCAGCAAACAATGTGGGAACTTTCATTTGAGGTCTGTTTTGCTGAACCACAAGGGAACTTTTAAAACTGGTGAAAATAAATCATCAGTGAACACCAAACAGAGACCTATGTTAAATCTGCTGAATATTTTTTTCAGCACTGATTCAGCATAATGCTCAACTCGAGCAGATTTAAACATGAGCTTAGATGGTTTCGCTTTGATAAGCACTTCTTACAGTATTAAATACATATACTGACTATAGCGAAAATCCTCATTAAATCATGACAGCAAAAGTGCTGTGCACACACTGGGTCACCCCTGCACAGAAAGCTGACAAACAGGCAGAGGGGAATCACAGTGCTCTACAACAACTCTCCTCATACAAGTGTCCAACTGGAAATGTTTCTTGTGCAGTGCATCCATCTTAAAGAGTTTATGCAGTCAAAAATACCTTCCAATTTTAATGTTTAAAGAAAAAAAAAATCCCCATCAAAACTAAGCACCAAAAGTCAAAGTCCTAGGCAAGCTACTTAGTAAATGATTTTTCTGGGAAGACATGGATTGGACTTGTATAGTAGCCAGTGCACCTTAAGAAACTTATCTTGGTATTAAATGCAATACAGTGGATCTTGGGCCTTCCACAGTACAGGAACCAAGACTGCTACAGAAGTCAGAAGTAACCAAGCTGCTGCCTCCTTCCATCCCACAAGGAGCAACTGCTGCCAGCATATTCCACATTTGGCTGTACTCTAGGAACAGTCAGGTTCTCCATTTGGTTTGTGACAGGCACAAAGAGATTTGAGGCAGACTGGGCTGCCTTTCACGATCTCAAGAAGACAGAGGGGATAGGAAGCAGCCATGCAGCCTCAAAATATATCACTCGGTCATATATGATTATAACATTTAACATGACAGGTATGGGTTATAAATGGCCAACTGAAATACCTTGCCCAGAACGGGTCACATTGGAAGGGACCACAGTGGGTCTCATCTGATCCAACCTCCCTGCTCAAGCAGGGTCATCCCAGAGCACATGGCACAGGATTGTGTCCAGATGGGTCTGGAATATCTCCAGTTAGGAAATATTCCACAGCCTCTCTGGGCAATCTGTTCCAGTGCTTGGTCACTGCACAGCAAATATGTTCTTCCTCATGTTCAGGTGGAACTTCCGGGGCATCAGTTTCTGCCCGTTTCTCTTGTCCTGTTGCTGGGTCAAGCCTGGTCCATCCTCTGACCCCTCCCTTCAGATACTTGTGTACATTGAGGGGTTCCCCTCTCAGTCATCTCTTCTCCAGGCTGAACAGGCCCAGCTCCCTCAGCCTTTCCTCATTACTGAGGTGCTCCAGTCCCTTGATCACCTTTGTCACCCTCCACTGGACCTGATCCAGGAGTTCCAGGTCTCTCTTGTCCTGAGGAGCCCAGAGCTGGACACAGCACTCCAGGTGATCCTCGCCAGGGATGCGTAGTGGGGCAGGATCACCTCCCTGACCTGCAGGCANGGGGCAGGATCACCTCCCTGACCTGCAGGCAATGCTCTTCCTAATGCAGCCCAGGATCCCATTGGCCTTCTTGGCCCCCAGGACACACTGCTGGCTCATGGACAGCTTGTTGTCCACCAGGAACTCCAGGTCCTTCTCCACAGAGCTGCTTCCCAGCAGGTCAGCCCTCAGCCTGTCCTGGTGCCTGGGGCGGATATTCCTCCCCAGATGCAGGACCCTGCACTTGCCTTTGTTGAATTTCAGACAGTTCTTCTCTGCCCATCTCTCCAACCTGTCAAGGTCCTTCTGAGGGGGTGCACAGCCCTTGGGGGTATCGGCCACTCCTCCGGCTTTGTGTCATCAACAAACTTGCTGAGGAGGCACCTCCCACTTCATCCGTCATTGATGAGTAAGTTGCGCAGTCCTGGGCAGAGTATTGAACCTTTGGGGACACCACCAGTGACAGGCCTCCAACTACACCCTCTGCCACTGATTAAAAACCTCTGGGATCTGCCAGTTCTCAATCCACCTCACTGCCCACTCATCCAGTCCACACTTCCTCAGTTTGCCTGTGAGGATGTTGTGAGAGATAGTGTCAAAGCCTTGCTGAAGCCAAAGAATTTCACCCCTGAGAATTTCCTGGGTTTAGTGTTTTTAGGGCCAGAAAGCAAGTTTTCTGCATATAATGGCAAAATGCAACATATGCTGCCTACTGGCACATAAAATCCAGTAACATGTATAAATTAAGAGCTACCATGGTTTGAGAGTACAGAAAATATAAATAATTGATGTGAATGATGCAAATGAAGATAATTATGAAGAACTTAAGAGTGAATTGCACAAAAGAAGCACTTGTACCATTTGAGTACCTTCAAATATATTTTAGATAAAATACATCTTTTAGAAGTTAGGTGAATGGAAATAGTCCACTAAAAGAATAAGGAAGGTGCTTACTACAGCTTAGAACCAACTGCTACTGTATTTCTGGGGTAGGTGTTTTTTTTTTTTTAAAAAACTTATCCCATTCCTTTGATAGTGATCTCAGTAATCCATTACAAAATGAGGCCTGATAAACTATAATTCATGATAACAATCTATTATCATATAATAAATGAGAAAAAAATGTAGCATTATCTCTTCCTACAGCATAAGTTATTGTCATTGAATTATAAATATTACAGGCAACAGTCAATAACCAATCAAATAATAATAATAAGAACAACAACTAAAAACCCCCTGCTAATTGGAATGGTTCACACCACTCATAGCAAAATTTCAGGATATGCATTCCTGTAACTAAGCCTCAATGGAACATCACAACAAGGATTTCTAAAACTATGTAAGAAACTATTAAACATTTAATAAATACAAGACCCTTTCTGTTAGAGCAAATTTTAATATAACTATACATTCAAACATGGAAAAAACCCCACAAGGTATAATTAAATCTAACAAGAACAAGAATTAAAGTACATGCAAACTAATTACAGCATTACAACCTAATTACTAATACTCCATAGCAAGTAAATTTAATTGTAAATGAGTTCAGCTACGCATTCTAAATAGGAAGCCAGCATATATGTCCATCATTTTAGTAAAAAAATTAATGAGACTGAACAATAAAATTGATAATAGATCACTGAGGTGAATTCTTACAGTATATGTTTCAACATAAGGCAAAACTAGCAAAACAAGAACCTTACAGTATAAAAACTTCTGCAATTTTGGTATCTCTTCTGTTCTCATAAGGAATTTACTCATAGCGGTTGAAAAGCAACAGATGTATCAGAGAGAAGAAAATTCATAGGTCTCAACTTTTGCAGAACTAAACAGAGTTTGACTGATTTGTGATCAAACCTATCATCCTGTGGAGGAAGGAAATTGTCCTGTGCACACTTCTAGATGATTTGTATAAAACACTGTATTTCTTGGACAATGAGTCCGTTTTCCCTGACTGATGCCTAGGATGCATCAGCTGAAAACTGCTTCCCCACAATCCATTTCCTGACTAGACAGGAGAGATGTGCTCATTTGGTCACTCGTGTGGACACACACACAGAGTAACATTGCATGGGGGCTTCAGGAACAGACAGTCAGCTTTGTGGTAGCTCTTGCAGCTGAAAAACTGTTAAATGTCATTGAAAAGACAAGTTTTCACACATAAAATAGCAACTTCTTTTTTTTTTTTTTTATTTGCACAGGAAAGTGGGCAGTCCTAAAGAGAACCCTTCCACCCCTCAAAAAGAGGAAAGCACTATATAAGGACTGCAAGATGCTTCTGTGCCATACCTACATGGCCCCAAAGGACTTGTTACAATCACTCTTCCATACCACCTCATTTTTTTTTTTATTTCCCTAATGGAGCTGATCCTGACCTAACTTCAAAGTTTTTTGTACAGACAATATCATCTTGTCTGAACTTTAAATGCCCAGCTGCTTTCTGACATTATGAAAGAAAAGTGTCCCCTCTGAAAACCTATTTATGTCAGAGAGATACTGTTCTTCACTGTACTTTCCAGATTCGAGTGTCACCGTTTTCACTGCAGCAGTGGAGACAGAAATATTTCCTCTCTGCAAAGGAAGGTGCCTGCAGCTTGCACAGGTAAGCTTCATACTACTTTCTTTTACCTGACAAAATTTGGTCATTGACACAAAAATTATCATTAGACTTTTAAATGAGTAGATTCAACAATTGCTTTGTGAATTTAACTCATCATAATAAAAGAATTCAATACATTTTGGTTCAACAAGACATGAACTCAGTGCACACTAAAGTGCAACAGCTATGAAAGTTAAATTTTTAATCTCAGTTTGATTTGCAAGTTGTCAAACACTCCCTTACAGCAGAGTTTTTAAACTTAGTATCTGGGCTTTTTATCATACCTACACAGAATCCTCTTTAGCATCTGAGTTCATTTGCTTACAGCTATCTAAAAAAAATATTATCTGTCTGTGAGTTTGAAATCTCTTAATTTGTTCCATATGATTTTATATGAAATTAGGATACACTGCACTAAAATGTATGTATGCATACAACAGTAAAAGCTCTCCAGTACAGGTTAGTAAGCTGAAATACCAGTTTTTATACACAGTCATTTTATAGAGCTTTGAATCCTTATTTTCAATTTAAAAATTGAGAAAAGATTGAAAATTGATCTTGGAAAAAATAAATATGTTGCGGTTTTCAACAACCATTTTATATGCTTACAAATACAGACTGAGTTGCAAAATGTATATCTAATACTGGAGCTTTGATAAAGTAACATTAGGTACAGACATGAGTACAAAATAAATGTATTTAGCCAGATTCCTACATCATACTGAGTCTAATTTGTACTTAAATTGAGGTACTGGACGTTCCTCTGCATTTCTGCAATTAACGTAATACTTTGCATTTAATTTGCTTATTTAAACTTTCAGTGGTTTTAAATGGTTTCCAAATTAGCTTACAGATGTTCCAGCAGCCTGAGAAATAAAACAAGATTGTAGAAGTTACTGCCAGACCCTTGCCTGAACCTTCAGTTCCTAATTTATTTTGTTAGATTCTATGCACATAAAATCTTAGGGGTTTAACATCAGCCAACTTTTCTTCACAAAAATCTCAGTGGAAGAGAACACCCAAACTGTCACCTCACACAAACTCAAGAGGGTAACAGCATCAAACAGCTGTTAGGAACACTGAAAAGTAGGGGGGGAAACAGAAACAGCTGAGATATGAGCCAGGAATGAAAGAGATGCTAAATGAAGAATAATTTTTGAATTGTTTTTCAGCTCTGACCATTCATTCAAGATATACTGGCATAAATGAACAATTCAACATGTTTCCTTCAGCCATCGTTAGCTACCACCGTAGCTCTACCTGTCATCTACTCCTGCCTATTCCCCGCTGGAAGCTTTGGAAACATTCTCGTTGCCTGGATATTTTCAAGGAGAGCACCCACCAGGAGGACACAATACATTTACCTGGCGAACCTTGTGACTGCAAATCTGTGTGTATGCAGCACAATGCCCTTCCTGGCTGCCTATTTTGCAGCAGGGAAGCGCTGGGGCTACGAGTCCTTGGAATGCAGGATAGCACATCACCTCGGGACGCTGGTCATGCACGTCTGCATGTACGTGACCATCATCATCCTGACCTCGATCGCTCTGAGCCAGTACGCAACGCTGAGGAAGAACAGCGACACGCAGGACTCCCGAGCAGTTAATGAAAACTTCTCCAGGTGTTTGCTTCAAGCGTTTCGTCAGCCCAAATTTGCTAAATATCTGTGCGTCGGTATATGGCTTATTGTGCTCTGCATAACAGTAACAGCTATAACATACGATGCCCAGGCAAGGACTTCGAGAGGCTTTCCCAGATGCTACAACATCCAGGTAGAAGCCGGTGAATTTACTGCAATGATTGCAGGTTCTTTTGCCACTGCATGTTTTTTTGTGTCTTTTATGACAGTTTTGTGGTCATACTATTCTCTTACCAGGCATCTGAAGAACATACAAAAAAACAGCTGTATTGGAGAAAAACATCTAATTTACAGTAAAGTGAAAAGAAACGTTCTTGTCATCCAGATGATATTAACTGTCTGCTTTCTTCCATATCATATTTTTAGGCCCATTTTTTACATACTGCTTAGACATAATGACTGCCCAAGGTTAAACTATTTAGTGGAAACTAAAAATTTCCTTACTTGTCTTGCTGCTGCTAAAAGCAGTTTAGATCCAGTTATAATCCTTCTGATAGATAAAACATTTAAGAAAAGTCTTTATGGCCTGTTTACAAAATCCACACCAGAACATCAAAATCGTGATGTTGATATTTCCACTGAAATGGGAAGGAACATGGAAAGATTTTAGTAGACCATAACTATCAATAAACTGATTTTAACTACCTATGGCCATGCTTTAATATGAAGTGGTAAATATTTAAATAAAATGATAACATATTGTATTTTTTTTCCAAGTCATCTTGCTTGCTACATCAATAATAGCCATAATAAATTCAATGTGTATACCCAAACGAATCCAAGCAATCTGTACAGTGAACTGTGTAATACCAATTCATTCACGAAATGTAAGAGATATTATATGTTTCACCTATGGACAAGGAAGAGGGCAGAAACTAGGCTGAAGTTGAGGACCCAGTTCTTGCTCATCACCAAAAAAAGCCCCAGGTTTTGGACACAGGTTTCCTTCACAAAAAAAGGTTGAACAAAGCACAAACGTTTTCCCTGGAATGGCTGAGCCACAACTGTGCAACACAACTGATGGCCAAGCAACTACAGCGAGACTTGGAGCAGTGTAAGTCCTCCAGATGCTCAGTGCCACTGACACTGGTTTTAGATCAACCAGCTGCAGGTCTGGGTGAGCAAATACGTTCCTTACCAAAGCACCCTTATAATCTGCACAGGTACAGACTCAGAACCCAAAACTTCTGTCCTTCCTTAAATACCTTTTATAGGGAATGTAGCTGCAGTTGTTAGGATACCTCAGCACAAGGGCTGACTGTGGTTGTTTCTCTTAACACAGAGTTTTTGATGGCAGCATAGGCTGAAATCATTCTTTCTCCAACTCTTCTAGTCACAACCCAGCAAAAAGGGGAGCAAAGGCAAGAAAATGAACAAAACTTTGGGAACTACTAATAAAATATAACATTGTGATGGAATCTTAGCAAGATCTCACTCCAACATTTCTACATAGCGCCAAAAAATGACACATGCCTCGCTTTTTTCCCTAGGTAGTCGGTTCAAGATTATGTCTCCTTTAAATTTTTTATTTGCATTGAAGTTTTTCTTGTTTTAAATAGTGGAAAAGCTTTTGTGCAGTACAGGCAATTTGAGAAACTACAAACTGAGTACCACATTGGTCTAGCATTTGACAGAAATGTCAAAGTTCATGGAGGAAAAATCCCAGAAAACTTGAAAGGCATGAGGGAGAGACAAAAAAATACTACAGCATAACACAGCTGAAGTGGCAAGCTTCTTGCATTGCTTACACATCCTGGTGCCAAATCAGAAGTCAGAAGGAAACTTGTCAATTGCATAATAATTAAAAAAAAAAAAATTCCATTACAGTGAGCACAAAATCCTAAGGCAAATACGCACGGCACACAGTTTGCAAAGCAGTTTGAAGACTCCAAGTGCCTGTCTACTTTTTGGTTAACCCATTCCAGTGTGCTGCATGGGTAGCCAGCTCATTGATCAGAAGACGCACCTTTTCTACTGTCTGGGCAAAAGACCGAAATACATAAACCTCTAAGAAAGCATAAATATAATTCTCAGCAAAACTGCTTCTGATCACCCAGCAAATAGCTAAAGGTGCACTAGGAAAAGGGCTGGACGAAACAGAGGGACTCTGAGGTAGGAAGGAGAGGACTAGACATAAAAAGGAAGAAAAGTGTACTGCCTGAATAAATACTGAGAAAAAGAACCGAAAGCTTTATTCTTGGAGTCTCTTAACTTCTGCATTGAATGAGGAAGAGCTCCTCAGAAAAAACATGGCCAGGTAGGACACTTCAGTTCCACCCCTGTTCGTGGTGATTTCACAGCCTTAATAACTTTTTAACAATTTAATATGTAACAAAATCCTCACCAAGCAGTTGCTACTGGATCTCAAGGATCTAATAACTTCTTGAAAATACAGAGGAAGTACCAGTTATTACTGAATGTTCCCAGAAAGCATAAAAGAAGTTTCACGACAAAGTGAAAAGAGTAGAAGGAAAGCAACATACAACAGATTTCTTGTTTTGGATATTCAAAGACTGGAAAGAGAAGATGGTCTTACAGAAAAGCTTATATTCTGCTAATATTTTTATGTAGTTGAATACAGAGTTATAAGCACACAAATACACGTACACTAGTTTTATTCATTTTCCAGATAAGCCTAAAAGCAGAAGAGTGTTAAACTCTACTGGCAAAATCTGAAGTGCTGAACTACAGGCACTTCAGGCAATGAAAGACAGAAGTGGTAACTGAGTGGGCTCTCAGAATTCATATAGTTAATTAAGTTCTGTAGAGTGCAAAAATCAACATGCAAATCTATGCACAGATCAAGTCTCAAGTCACCCAGACCAACTCAGATCTGTATATGACACACAGCCCAGTGCTTAAGGCTCAGTCCTATTCCCTGGAAAAAGTGTTTTTACTCCCAGTCACAGAAATATTGAACTGAATCTTAATAGCAGAGAAAGCAGAATTCATGTATTTTGCTTAAGCACTTTCATCTATTCAGACGACCACATTGCAAACAAGCATTCATACCTACCAAGATAACCTACAGTAAAAGTTTTGGATGTCTGTATTTCGCTGACAAGCTCGCCCCAACTCCAGCTGCACACCAACCAGTTTGTTAATCAGAAACACAAAATACACTCAAACTATGAAGAAATCATAGTACCAAGTTGGAGTATTTGGAATGAATTAAGGAGAAAATACCAGCAACTAAAGCTCTTGATGTGATTAAATTACTCCCATATCAGTTTTATTAAAAGGTATCTTTATAACAAAATTTCTGCAACTATGAAAAATGCTACATAACCATCACAATATAGGCTAACAGAAGATAGCAAAACCTCTTGATGTTTCACTGATAAAAACCATTCCATTGCAGTTATTGCAAAAATGAACAAGTGACAAATGAGACTCAAACTGTAGCAAGAGTTTTACGGGAAAAGGCAAGCATCTCATTTCAGACCAACATTACTCCCATTCTCTTACATAAAGATTATTCTGTTCTCAAACTGCTGTGCAGTAACATTCTGTATTGGAAAAAAACTCCCTTTCAATGCTGCTACTTCTGGTAGCCATCGTTCGGGTCTTTCTGACATAGCAAGGTGACTACAGGTCATCTTGTGAAAGCTTTCATGTTTTGATTGTGTCATCAGAGGTGAATCTGAAGCACATGGGAGTTTGCCACAGGCTGCAGAGTGCTCCAGAAGCTTTGGTACATCTTGGCATTTGGAGAAGTCAGGTGAAGTTTCTGGCACCAGAACACAGCAAACTGAAGTACTCCTGTCTAGCTCTTCCAAATCAGTTGGGAGCTAAGTGAGCACAGAAGTGGCTAAAAGACACCCAGTCCTTACATGGGTTATAAGATGCAAATTTGCCTGTGCATCAGCTGATGATCAAATATTTTGCAGTTCAAAATAACACTCACAGAAAGCTTAAAAGGAAAAAAAAAATGCAGCATGACTTTATCAACCGTACAGATTTTATAAGTGCATTTTCATCCACTCAGGTAATTTGGAAACTGGTCATTTAATCTACTTCCTTTCAAAACACTGTCTACAGTGACATCTAGAGCTGGGATACTGCAGTTAGCTTAATGTGTTCTACACCCAAACCCTACAGTTCTGCACTGCTTTTGCCAACATGAAACACTTGTTTTACACTGCTTTAGACTGATACATTGAACATCTTTTCTAATCCATGTAATTGAACAAGATTATTTCTAAGGGTGGTATTTCAAAAACCCCTGTGATTCTGAGGTTTTCAGAGACTGGACAAGCTCTAAAATAAATTCCCACTTTACACACAGTGAAATGGGCCTCCCACAGAGGCCCCTGAAGCTGAAATTTGTTTTTGTTCAAGCACATTGTCCAACAAAACCAAGCAGAGCTTCCAGAAAGACACAGCAACATAAAGATGATGTTCATTCAGAAATTCTCATGCGGTACCAAAAACGAACAATCAAAAGAATTCAAAACCTTCAAGATAGAACATGAGGAGACATTCTGCCACGAACTATGAGGCCATCCTTAGAATTTGACATAAGAAATTACTTTTAAAAAACCTAACTTCAAAAAACTACAAAGCCTTTTATGTGATAATTTTCTTGATTTTTGAAGAAAAGGAGTAAGAGGCTGGGAAAGTCTGCAATGTCTGTGTACACAGGAACAAATGACTCCTTAAATGAAAATCATCAGCCCGGTGTCTGTACTCTCTTCGCTCACAGATCACCTGTAGGAGTTTGAATCTTCTCTTATCCACTAAAGCCCAAGATTCACTTCTCAAACTGCACCATCAGAGCTTGTTAGATTTTTCATTTCTTCCTACAGTGTTTGACTCACTTGGGATAAAACCAAACTCTTAGGGAAGTGAGAATAACTATTTTAGGGAATGACATTAACAAAGAAATTGTATATTCAAATTGAAGACTGTCAAACCCACTTCAATTAAAACTCCAAATTATTTACATTAAAATACTTTGGGATAAACTACTTCCATAAATATTGACAGAAATAGTACAAAATTTACCAGACCAAAAAGAGAGTATATATACACTGTTGTAAAACACTGTAAAACACATTTCTCCTCACAAACTTGTTCATATTAGAGAAGTTTTCATAATAATAAATGTTTAAGACTGCCTGCAAAAAGTAGATAATACTACCAGTGTTGTAGCATTTAAGCATGTGCATCTCTCTGAAATTTTAGTGTGGATGAGGACTGTCATTATACTGTCAAATTGATGCCCTTGAACTAACAATTCCAGTTTAATTTATGCAATTAATTTATATACACATCTTACTAACAGGAAAAAAATGCCAGCAGATTTCATTTGAATATTCAGAAACTAGAAATTAAACTGACTTTCAAAGCAAGCTGTAATCAAACGCATATGTAATTTGTGAGTACAGACCTCCTAAATGTTCTATATTGATGAAATTAGAGATGGGCTTTAATCTTATGAGACAATAAGAGTAAAGACCCGCTCAGCAAATAGAGATTCCTTTTCTAAAGCTTCCCCCTTCCTCTAAATCACAAAAATTGAAATTAAGTAGTTTCCACTATTGTGGTGAAGAAAAAAAAAGATTAATTAAACCCCCTTACCTTCACATCCCTGTGAATTATATTATTATCATGACAGTAACGTAGAGCTTCCAATATCTGCCTCATGTAATGACTGAAAAAAACAAACACGTTATGCATGACAAACCTGCAGGAAGAACTACTACAGACATGTAAAAAATGAAGTTTTAAGAATCTAGCTATATAAAACTAATCAAACCAACTTAACCTCAGATATACAGGGTTCTACAGAATGAAGTCTGCGTTTATAATAGTGAATAATACAAGCTAAAGTTTGAGAATTATTCTGACTGGAGCCAAGGAAAATCAGAAAAGAAAAATCTGTATTTTTGTAAGTTTTCAAATGATCAATAATTCTGCTTCAAATTAAGTCAGGGCTGTCCATTTTTTTTAAGAACACAACACAGAAAGGAAAGAAGTGCCTGATTTATCTGGAAAACTATTGGACCAGGATCTTGGCTTTCTTGGTGCAGACTGCAGACTGACTTCTTTCTCCCCTGTGTCCGAAGGATGCCCTGAGAGGTCACTGACCTCAGCAGAGTCAAGAAAGCCAAGAGCATCCTGTGCTGCATCAGACAGAGCATCATTGTGGGCTCATGGAGGCAACCCTTGTTCTCTGGAAGCTCCAGCTGGTTAAAGGGAAGGTTTTTCTCTAGGAACATAACTGTGCACTGCATCAAGTTGCTCAGGGAGGCTGTGGAATCTCCATCCTTGAAAGAACCCACTGGACAAAGCCTTGAGCAACATGATTGAGATGCCAAGCTGACCCTGCCCTGAGCAGGAGGTTGACACAAAGACCTCTTGATGTCTCTTCAGCCTGGTTTCTATGGCACTAAAAAAATCTACAGTGTGGAGAAAAGCAAAAAAAATAACCTCATGGGCTTTGAGGTCAACAACCACACCACTAGGACACTGGCTTTTATTATCCTTCTGCAATTTTATAGACTCTCTCATACTGTTTCAGAATTTGAAGTGACCATAAATAAAGTGAAACAGAAGCCAGGAAAAAAAAAAAAAAGACAACTCCATCTAGCAAGACCAGTAAAATTCACACCTGTCAGGCAAGGCACCCAGTGCAATCATGAGAGATCCAAAACAGGCAAAGACAGAATTAAGTATTGGATGTGAAATACTGAAATACTCAATAATCTCATTCAAACATATAACTGGTAAATGACAAAATGCTAATTATTGTAATAAACATCTAGAGTGTGGAAAAAGGATTACTTATAGTAGCTCAACTTTTAGCTAACAGATTGTACAAAAGTATATCCCATTCTTTTCTATTTATCCTGTGGGATTAATTAAAATTATAATACATACCTGGCTACAGCCTCGCTGTAGACAAATCCAGCATCTGCTCTCTTCACAATTTCAAAACACAGGTCTGCTCCATCCATACTGCAGATAAAAAGAGGGAAAAATGCTTAAGATGGATAACTATAATCAATTACATAAAAATGCCCCAAAAGATCTATTTGCTCCATTTACATAAATCTTACATAAAATACTCTGGACACATGTACAGCGCATTACTACCTAAAACAGCATTTAATAGGTAATCTAACAGAAAATGGCTTGCCACAGGTTAACCATTTTATGGCCCTGAAGTCATATAACGATTCTGTCACAACACTGGCAATGCCAAACACTTCTTTTATTGCTAAACCGCTCATTGAACAAGGTGTGCAAGACAGCAGGAAGGCAATGCCCTGTACAAGAAGGCTCTGCAAGTTAACAGTCGATGCCTGATACTTGGTTGTGTGTTCGTACAAGAATTACCAGTGCAATTCTATAATAATGACCGTAGTAATAAGAAAATCTTACTCAAATTGAGTTTTAAATGAAGACTTTTAAGAAATACTTTAGAAATGTAGCGCAGTCTTTCCAGCTGGCATTTTCTCATAAGGATAACTAAGCAGCCAAGACAAGATTTTGCACCTCACAGCTTCACTGAGGTCACCTGAGAACAGTGACAGCCCACATACTGTATCACTAGCTCTTGATACGTTTTTCCTCTTCTCCCTGATTGTTGGTAGTCTTCCTGATCACCTAACTTCCCACAGTAAGTAGTATACACTTTAGATGCAGGTATATTCATAGCTCTTAGGCTGAAATTAGACTGCCATTTCTCTAAAACTACAGCAGTGTGGAGTGGCAGAACTGCACGCCTTTTCCCCCTCCTGTAAGTGACCTAAGGCAGATTGATATCTAGAAGTATTCACAGCTTGATGGGGCAAGGAGAGAGTAACAAGAGTTAACAAGAACAATAAAAATGACATAATTCACGTTTAGCAAGGCACTTTAAAAAATATCGATTGTAACATGTCATTTTCAGCCTTCACACTTTTCTTCTTCCTCTCCATAAAGACTTGAGGGGAAAAAAAAAACCCCAGGGAGAATTTGCAAGGTGCCTAGAAAGCCAGTATTACCAGGCTGTTTCGTTAAGTTAACCAGAAGGTCAGCATCAATCACTTTTGCTGTGTTACATACCTGCAATAATAAACTTCTCAGAGAGTCACAAGCCATACGCAGAAGCTTTAATTCCCAAATAAATCCAAAAGGTATCCCCATACAAAATACACTATCATGTGGATAGAGCACTGACAACTGTAAGAGGGACCGGTGACCAAAAGAAATGCACATTGAGAAGCACAAAACGCCCCTGTATTGCCAGACCATGAATGCTCTTCACTGCATCGATATATTCCTCTGTAGGTTTTTTTCCCAGCAGTTCTTCTGTCTTGCTCAATTTCCTACAGTTTTTTCTGTGTGCAGGGCTAAACTCCACTCAGAGAATACGCTGTGCTGCCCTGCACATGGCCCCATCCAGCAGCTGTGGGGCCAGGCTCAATGAGAGCAGCATAAACCTGGATTTCACTGGAAAAATCTCTCATGTCAATCTCTCTTCCAATGTTTTCTCGCGCTGTAGAACATACGAGATGTATGATCGACTACCAAAAGTTGAAGTGTCATTCTCATGAAACAGCAGAACCCTTTGGACAACTAGTTGCACTCCGACTTGCTATAAACTACAGATGAATAAAGGTCCAGAGGCACTTAAGATTTTTAGCAAGAATCGATAGTGGCTGAGACACTGAAGTAAGAGTGTCATCCCTTTAAACAAGGCATTCATAATCAGAACAGTATTTAACAAGTATTTTTACCTCCCACTTACACATACCAGCATTTTTCATTTAAGTGTTTTAGCAGTATATGGCAGTTTGAATTTTTTTTGGCAAACATGTTTGAAATTTTTCTTCCATTAAGATGACCTCTGTTGGTCTCCAAAGCACAAATATGCAGCAGGTGTATTTTAATCTCTGACTTCAACTGACCACTCTTTCAAGACAAAACCTTTTTTTAAGAGTACGTTTTTTTTAATGTATAAAGAGGCTTTGTATCACCCCATGTGATACAATACATTCAACACATGATACTGAATTTTACCTGAAAAATCAAAACCTTTTGTCTAGCTGATGCTGCAGAAAGCAAGAGTCATCATCAGTTATAAGAAACCCCAGAAAATTCAGTGCACTAACAGACTAAAAACTCGGCAACACACCTCAACCACTTACAAGATGACTCTGCAGAAACTGAAAGGCTTGTGTGGTACAAGAGCATTAAAGTTTTGGGATACTGACGTAATGAAAGTTCAGAAAGCCTCAAGGGTTTGTAAGTATCAGCATAAGCACGTGAAAAACATCAAAAAAAAAAAGACAGAAGTTAAAATCCTCTGAAATAAAGAAAAAAAGATATATCCATGCTGAAGACTTATGTGGATGATACAAAAAAAGTTGGGAAAAATCACTACATTCATAACCTGAGAAAAACCCCTGACACCAGCAGAGGGCACTCACGGCAGGTACATGAACTGAGATATATATATATATACACACACACACACATATATACATAAAACCCATACAGACATATATATATGCATATATTCAGGTGTATATATACACACACACACACACATGTATATATTCAGGTGTATATATATATACACACACACACACATATATACATATAAAAGTACACATATATATGTATACATTCAGGTATTTACAGCACAGCTCCAACCACCCTGCACAGGGAGGGACAGGCACCACCTCACACCACTGTCTGGGTATCAGTATGAACTATGTCTCCCAATTAACTCATATTCTACTACTGATTCCTCCATATTTTTAGTGGAACTGTGCCTGGATCTCTGCCCTTTGGATAAATGCCTCTTTCCACAGCTCTCATCAGTGCTGCTGTTCACCTTGAAAATCTTTCTACTCTTCTGCACAACGCAGGGGATAAGTTACAAACTGCCCAGAAAATTTACTCCTGAATCATATTCAGTGCAGAAATCTGCTGTGACACTAACAGTGACTGAAGAACAGACATTATAGTCCAGAAGAGATTTATGTTTTCATACTGGGGTATGATAGCTTTGAATTTGCACGTGGCCTAATAGGATGTGGCCTACAACTTAATTTATGGATGAAGATTCTGAAAGCTTTAGAAGCACTGCTTTATTTAGGGAACTGAAGCATTACTTAAAAAAAATAAATAAAAAATTAAGAGTTGACATATTACTCGTACCTGAGTTTACTGAATTTTGTACCATGCATGTTCAAGGCTTGTGCACAATGGCATTTTTTCCTTCAGCTGGACAGCTTTTTTATACTTGCCCTCATCACTTACCTCAAATAAACTTCCATAAATTTATTTAAAAACTACAGTATTTAACTTTTCTTGAAGCTCTTTGTAGTGATGTCTGAAAATTAAGATGAAAAAAGTCCAAATACTCTCAGTTGCATCCTGGTTTTAGTTCATTATGAACAATTAGATGATGTTACCAAGTTTGCCTTTTCAGCATCTGTTTACAGGTTACTTTAGACTGAAGCAGCCTTTCCTCATAGGAGAGCTGCTCCATCCCTCTGATCATCTTGTGGCCTCCTCTGGCCCTGCTCCCACAGGTCCATGCCCTTCCTGTGCTGAGGACCCCAGAGCTGGATGCAGCACTGCAGGTGGGGTCTCACCTGAGCAGAATCCATTCCCTGGCCCTGCAGCCCAGGACACGTTTGGCTTTCTGAGCTGTGAGTGCACGCTGCTGGGGTCAAGTCCAGCCTCTCATCCACCAGCACCCCCACAAGCTCATCAACTTATGCTTAATGCACACCTAAGTAACTGCAACCCTGTTAAAGTACCGCTTTTATGGATTTTGAGATTTTAAAACTAAAGCATTTTTACACATTAGCTAGGTTAAATGGCCAAGTTAAACATATATAACTATATATATACATCTTAACTATTAAATCTAAATAGATCAGTTCTTCTAATGTCCCAAAAGACAAATCTCTCTTAGAATGCAATAAGAAAGGCAAACCCACCTATGAATAGTGGAGAGACAATATTCTGCAAATGACCAGATATTAAGGTATCTGCAATCCACTCACTGCTCCTGTCTGAGCTCTTCAGCACAGAAGTACTCTCAGTCCACACACTTTGATTACACTGAGGATGCGGATGTAATGCACTCCAAATCTAAAACGTGGTTTTCAGACACTTCAAAAGCAATATTTGCCTTGTTTTAGAAATACTGCAAGTAGCAGAACCTTATCAAAGTATCTCCTTGACAAAAATCAATGATCATTAGGAAAAAATGTGATAAGCAACAGAATATAAAAGTGATACTTGTACAGCAAACAGAAGACAGCATTCTATGTAAAACCAGGAGGCTCAGCAGGGACCTTGTCAGTCTCTACAAATACTTGAAAGGGAGTTGTAGCCCAGTGGGGGTTGGTCTCTCCTCTCAGGTAAAAAGAGGTAAGAGAAGAGGAAATGGCTTCAAGTTGTGCCAGGGAGGTTTAGATCAGATATTAGGGAAAATTTCTTCATGGAAAAGGGTTGTCAAGAACTGGAACAAGATGTCCAGGAAGTGATGGAATCACCATCCCCGGGGTTATTTAAAAGATGTGTAGATGTGGAGTTTAGGGACATGGTTTAGTGGTAGCCTTGGCAGTGCTGGGTTGGACTTAATGATCTTAGAGGTTATTTCCCAACCTCAATGATTCTATGTTCCATACAGAGCTGTCAACAAATAACACCAAGAATGGGAAAGGAAATGGCAACTGTATGAGAGGGAGCAGAGCTGGCCATTCTCAGATGCAAGGCCTCTCTAGAGCCTTTTTCATTGATGTACAGTCCATTACCCTTCTGGGGGGCAGCTGGTGTGTGTGTGAGGGAAACCATTTGGCGTAGGCCCATTCTTTCTCATTTACGATGTAATAACATCTAAGTACTTTTACAATAATAATTTTACTTCAGCAATAAGATTTTCTGGGGTAGGATCTGCTTCTTACTCTACACGTGCACTTCATCTATTACAACCAACTGCTTCTCTGCAGTTTAATACAGCAGCACCACATGGGTAACTGCAACCCGCTGGTAATGTACATATGGCCCCATTCTAAACATTGCCTGGATTTGTGAATAAATAGTCATTAAAAACATAGCGAAATTTTTGGTGTTAAACCTCACTGCTACTGTTCATGTTCATCAGAGCTTCTATGAATGGCGATTTGATTTTTTAAATGTTTATTTTAACCGAAGTTTTCAATACCGGGCAGAATTTGTGTATTTTCCTGAGCGTTACAATCTGTTGTTATCAGGTGTATGCTACATTTGCTTATTCAACTTGCACTTTTTTTGTATCAGTAGATTTGGCAAGATATTTAGGGTCATCCTAGCAGCTGCTCCACTTAGCTCACAGCTTATGAAACAGTAGTGAACCTGTGTATCATTTACAGGTGATGGCACAAAGTTTTAGGTTCACTTGTTCTGTGCTTTTCATGTATTGGGGCTAAAAGGCACCTGCCAGCCCACAAACAGCTCATCACCAGCTAGGTTTGTATCTCCTTTGTGGATCCATGGTGTCTTCCCCTTTTCAGTCATTTCTGAATAACTAGACTCTAATGAAACTCACTTTATTAGCGGGGACAGAACTTTGTTGCAAATCAGCTGAGTTTTGTTACAATAACAGCATAACGAACAGGAGGCAGTACGAGGGAAAATAAGTTACGTACACAGATGCTTTTCTGCTAACTACAGGTTCCTTACTGTGGTCACAATTATACAGTATGTCACTAACCCACGCAGGCTCAGACAACGCTGTTCTTACTCCACAGCAAACACCAGTCTCCTGCTGCATCACTTTACCAAAGCATCCCCTCCAGCCTAACACGTTGTGCCCACAACTCTTCCATTCCCCGCCACATTTGGAGCACAGGTGTTCCTGCTGCCTCATTTTCCATCACTATTCGTTACAAAAGAGTGATGCTTTGCAGTGTACAAAGGAAACAAGGGCACACATATGGTAAACAATTATTATCCTGCAAATAATTTAGCCTTGTAATTCCATCTTTCATGTGGCCTGAAGTCAGGTACAGTATTTGTGTAGTAATTCTAATTGTTCAGACTTACTTTTTATGTATACAAACATAAATTATAATAGGCTTGCCATTAAAAAATAATTACTGCTTTTGTCTCATATTTCTGAGCTATCAGTGTGGTAAAAATAGAAGCAAAACCTTTTTTCCATTTCAAAATCTTGTTAATTATCAGAGTATGTCTCCCCAAGGTGTACATAATTATTTCATAATAGGGTAATTAAAATCCCTTGGTCCATGCTTTGGGATTTACAAAATAAAAACGCAAAGTCAGTATTGAATCAAAATGTACAGAGAGGAAAACATGGCATAATTATTTTACAAAATCATAAGTTTATAAATACACCTAAAAAAAAGAGCAGAAGATTTTCAAACAACAACTTTCATCTCTACCTAGGTTTTTGCCATTACCACTTGCTTTTTCGCTGCCTCAATGGTAAAACATGTGAGAATTATTTCTAAAGTGCATAAATCAAATTCTTGGCTCTAGTGGACAAGCCAATTTGACGTAACACACTGGCATGATGTGGTTGCTCCACCATAAGCAGGTCAACTGCATCAGAAAACTTAATGGAGGAAGATCAGAGAAATTTAAGAGGTACAAACACATATGCCCAGACAAACTAGGAATGAATATATGTGGAGCATAAAAAGGAAGAGCTGGTAGGTGGAGAGCAGAGAAAAGAAGGAAGACTGAATACAGAACATGCACAAATCACCATTCTGCATGTCTGTTTTTGTCCTTCCCATTTAGATAAAACTTAACTCAGGAAGGACTAATAATTTTCCCTCTAATTAAAAACTGGTGATTTAGGGGCTTGCCTCCCTTCTTTGTTTCTTGTTGTTGATTAAAAATACCTGTCCACTGCTGAAGTCATGTTTTGGCCACCCTTCCAACTAAATTCTTACATTGAAACTTCCAGAACATATCTTTTAGAGAAAAAAGCCTCTTTTAATATATTATGACCAGGTATACTGACTTACAAGAATATTTAAATACTCCAGTAAGCTTTACTTTTTTATCTAATAGTGGAAAAGCAGCGCTAAAGTAACAACAATCTGGAAAAAAATAAAAAAACTTCACAACTGGAACAGAATATCATCAGCTACCCAAGGATGACATCTATCACCAGATTTTCAACTTGTTCTCATGAACCTTGTCAGGGACACAGCAGCCATCAGTAAACAGCTTCCTGTCTTTAGAAAGCTCTGATGTTCACCACTTTGCCAGAGGGACAACTTTTTTAATTTGGGACAACCTGTTCTTGCCAGAAATAAACATTTTCACAGCACTCCAGACCTCTGAGCCACAAAACAAGTAGGTGTGAGCAGACACACTTGTAGGATTTTATTTAGTAAATAACAGCAAAGAAAGGTAAAATCCAAGAGAGAAACTTACAACTCAAAGACCATATAAAGCATTCCATCTGAGCTGTATGTCTCCAACAGTTCCACAATATGAGGATGCTTCAGCATGTGACAAATACTGGCTTCTCTCTTTAGATCTGTGGAAGATAAGAAGGTAGTAAATTAGCTATATATTCAATTAAAAAAAAATTGAAAACAGAACACAATGTTTGGAAAGATGTACACATCTGAAATTTCTAATAAATTCATTAATCTTTATAAAGAACACCAGTGAGATGATATTCAATTATGCTGCTTCAGAACTTTAGTGTGAAATTAAGTTAAAAAACTCAAATAGACCTCAAAATATAAACACACAAAACAGATTTTTGATGCGACTTATTAATAAAAGATCTCCTTGGCCACAGTCTGAAAAACTGTACAGTAATAAGTTCTATTAATGCACATATGCAGACTACACCAACATTTTCATCCTAAATATCCAGTATCACTACGGAGTTATCTCCAAATACAGAAGACAGGCTCTTTCACCACACTACAGAACTATTAAAACCCGGAGGTCTCCAGCCTGGGCAGGCTGCCCAAAGCACGGTCAATTAGAGCAGGCTGCCCAGGACCACACCCAGCTGGGCTTTGAACATATCCAGGAATGGAAACTCTAGAACCACTCCAGGAAGCCCACACTGATACCTGATCACCCTCATAAACAAAGATGGGTTTTTTTCTTATGTTTAAATTTCCTGCGGTTTACTTCTTTAATGGTGCTTATTTATTTTCAAATCACAATATATGAAATGACACTGGCACAATTTTAACCAGCATATATTAGTTTGTATCTCTAGAGAAGAGGGAGAACAGCAGAAAAAGTTGTGACCAAAAGAAGAGCAGAAACCACCCTGAAATCTCTCAAAGCTTGAGAGATTTTGTTTTTAACTAAACATTCTTACTTTTTCTGATCACAAATCAATCCTTCTGCAAGTATAGAAATGCAAAAAACCAAACCATACTGAATTTTCTTTCTTCTGTGTTGAAACTATTTGATATTTTTGTTATTTAATCATCCCTAAAGTTTTTTTTTTCTTTTAACTTATCCACTAGTATTCTAGAAAGAAGAGCAAAATCCTGAATGAATAGCCTCGATGATAACTTGAGAAGTGAGGAAAATATCAGTCTGAATTCTGAAGCAGACATTTTCCTTTTCTATGCAGTTGTTCAGTTTTCAAGAACAACCTACCTATGCATTAATGGAAAAATAAAAATATGGTTTCTTGGTTTGAGAACGTTCACCATATTGTTGTGCTACACTAAAATGACATCTAAAATGCACTATTTTTACGTGCCCTCTTACATTTCTAACATGAATCAATAACACTGAAAAATACAAGCAGCAAGATGAACATTCTTTCATGTGAAGCATTTAACAGGTAATTCAGATTTACGCTAGGCTTTGGACCTTCCAGTCATCCATAAATTCAAAAGAAATGCTCAGAGTTTGGAAATGACAGAATTTCAAGCCAAGAAAAACGTTTGGATTCACGAAGTGCTAATTTCCTTACTAGCACTTTCGTATTACACCTGCACTATGTGAATCCCCCCCTTACAATCTCACAAATACAATCTAAAAGCAAAATGACAGAACAACCCCTTAGAAACCATTATGTAATAGGAAGTGCAAGCAGAGCAGCAAAAAGAAGCATCTTTCACTGATGCAGAAGAAATTAATGTAAAATTTGTCCTTTCTAGAGAGATGAAATTCTGTCCCCTAAGAAAACAGCAATATGTCTTTCACTCCTGAAAATATTCACGTGTTGGTTCTTACACCACCTTCGCGTAGAGCAACTACTAAAACCATATTGTAACATTCCCTTCCATCACACTTAGGGCTTGATCAGGCACTAAATGGTTACCCTCACTCTTTTAGGCAGAGAGGTCCCTTGAAATGCACATCCAGTCTTTCTTAAACAGGATCACAGACAAGCACACCGAGGGATAGCATAAAAGAATAGAAAACTACATGATTCTGTGAATGACTATGATCTTCAGAAAATACAGTGCTTTTACTTTCCCTCTTACTGTATAATGACTTTAATGCTACCACCCCCTTCACCATGGTCTCCACTATCTACTTTAAGTGGAAGGCAAAGAGAAAATCCAACAGGAAACTACAGAAAAGTCCTGCTTTCTTTACAGGTAAAAAATTGTGTTCAAAATAGTTTATTTTGGCTGCTTCCTTTATTTAGTACTTTTGTGGGCTTTATTTGAAGAGTGTTAGGACTGAGAGGAAGAAAGCACATGCTGCCATTTCCCTCATTCCTCTGTGTAATATCGGATGAGTACAACAATCGCTCACAGACTGAGCACCAGCACAAGAGAAAGGACGAAAAAAGTGGAAAATAAAACCTCCAAACAGGAAAAAAAAAATGAGCAGAAATTACAGAACAAGGTTTTGTATGACTAAGGGGTCTTGGGGCTAAGTGCAGAACAAACTCCCATTTTAAAAACATCAAGGCCTTGTTCAACAGTAGACCTATTAAGGAAGAAGAAAACTAGGTATAAAGAGACAGAAAAGTACATACCACAGTGATTCAACAAAGCCACAGGGCAGAAAAGAGATGATGAATTCTGAAGTACATTTGGACTGTGACCCAAAGGTCAAAATATGCCATGTTTAAGACCAGTAAAAAGGAAAAGGGAAGCAGGAGAAAAGGCACATATATTTCATTGTTTTCACTGAAAAAAATGACATCAGTATCTACTCAATTCTTTATCAAATGCTTTTAGCAGGCTGAATTAAATTTCACCTCCACAGGTTCCTCAGAGCTAAATAAAATCCCAAGTACCTACAGACAGTGTTTCAGTTGCAAATGCAACATAAACCCAAGCAGATGTTTAGCTGCAAGCAGGTGATTGAAGATTTCCTAAGAAAAATCCCATTATTATCTTGTGACCCCCATAGTACTTTTAACTTATCATTCTGAATATAACATTGAATGACCTATTTGCTGTTAAGTTTTCTAAACCTCTGCTGAGGCTTTTAGCAATGTTGCGTAGTAATAAAGGTCCCGGACACAGATCCCATATCAAAATAAACCTTTCACATTCCAAACACCTACGAAAGATTCAGGACAACCCTAGAATCTGCCAGTGGAGTAAGTCACCTTTAAGCAGCAAGAGGTGACATTTTATTTAGTAATGGTGATGTGTCTCATATTTACAAGTCTCCTTCACCAGTAAACAAAATTTAGCTAAAAGAACGTACCCTAAGGCAAGACAGGGTCTTTTAATTTAAACTGAACTGTCATCTTTTACTTGCTGGACTATTCAACTTTATGTTTGAATCCTTTTAGAAGACTTCATCTATTCATTTTTCTCTTCTTCTGAAAAAATTAGTTTCTGGTCTATTCTTTAAGACTTCTCTGTCAGCACTTCTTTCAAAATTAAACATTAATGACAACAGCGATAATAAATAGAATAGCAATGCTTAAAAGCATGAGCTTTAAAAGTTTATCTGCCAGCTGCATGAAAGGTATTGTAACACGACCAGAAATAGGAAGAAAAACTTGGTGTTTCATTTAACTTGTTTAGCCCACAGGCTGATATGTTACATCATAATTTGAAAAGCATTTAAAAGCTGTCATTTTACACTAGTGTTACCAATAAATGTTCCAGTATTTCAGTCTGTTTACAAAACTTTTAGCTTTTTTTAGCAACTGGAGATACGTTAAAGTTTCCATTTCAGACCCAGCTAATTATTTAGAGGGTGCTAGAGCTGTTAAAATGACATGAAAGTTCAGACTTCTGAAACAAAGCAAAGTTCAAAGATGGCAAAGGGAATTCCCAGTGATAATCACCACACAGAGAAAATGCAGCCTCATGTGTGGATAGTGACAATGAAAGTGAATTGCTGGAAGCACTAAAAAGATAACTCCTCTAAACAATCACAAAGAAACATCTATCAGTCTTTGATAGAAAATATAAAACACGAGCGTCACTTAAAATTCTCATGGGAGTCAACAATCTAATATCCTACCCATCTCTGACAATTCTGGCAAACACCCAATTTCCTTTCAAAGTCTCATACCCAAGGTTTTAAAACATCTCAAACAAACTGAACATATTTTCAAAGTATATTCATGGTATCCTACAGCGTGGAAGAATTAGATGCTCTCTAGCAGCCTACATTATAGCACCATTTTAGCATCTTAAAAGTGACATGCACAGACTGTAGCAGCCACATCTTTTTGGGGGAAGGACCGCACTAAGTTTCTTAGCAAGATGGAAGACACATGTCACTTTTATATATACACAATACATTTATATACATACACCATTCTGATTTTCCTGGTTCAATCCTTTAAAGGATTACTTCCCCAGCCACAGCGTGGGTATGTATGTCAGTATTTTGAAAGGAAGTAACCACATCAGCAGTAAACGTCTTGCTTAAAATGCTTCTATATTATTTCGTACAGCAAGAATATGATTATATTTAATTTAAATAGATGTGGTAGTACTACGTTTTAAAAGGAAATCAATATGCTTTGTTCACTTGGTTGTGTCATTATCACCCACCGACCTTTGGTGCTCATCATGGAAAAGCTCCTGACCATCCCAACTGGAATTCCTCCACATGCAACTAAACTGAATTATGTGCTTTGGAAATGTGCCTGATGCACCACCTGAAGTATGAATAATGCAGACTGTGAGACCTCAGCACCAACTGTTTCACCCTAGAAACATACTGGGATTAGTCCTGTGGATTAACCTTTGCCAGCTGTTAAACTCCCACCCAGGCTCCTGCTCACCCTCTGCTCTCAGGTGGGTGTGGGGGGGTAGAAAATGCAAGTAACAAGAACAAGAAATCTCATGGGTTGAGATAAAGAGAGGGGAGACTGGTTATCAGCTACTATTGTTGGAAAAATAGACTTGCTTGATGAAGTTAACTTCATTTTGGCCAATTAAAATAAATACTTATTGATTTGGGTAGAGGCAATCAAAAAGATAAACATGAAACCAACAAACTTCCTCCTCCCTTTCCCAAGGCTCAACTTCACTCTTGACTCCAGACCCCTCTACTCCCCAGCTCTGAGCGGTGCAGGAAGTGGGGGTCATGCTTTGGACACCACACTGGGTCCTCTCTGCTGCTCCTTCCTTCTCCCACTTTTCTGCTGCTCCAGCATGGGCCATCCAGGAGCTGCAGGGGATACCTGCTCTGCCATCGTGAACCTCCTCCTTCCCTGATCTTGGTGTTCTCCTTGTTCCACACTCCCTGCTCTTCACTCCAGTGCTTTCTACCCTCCATTAAATGTATTTTCACAGAAGCACCACACGGCTGATCAGTTCAGCTTTGGCTCAGCTGGAGCTGTCTGGAACCAGCAGTCCCAGAGTCTCTTCCCACAGAAGTTGTCCTTGAAACCCCCTATTACCAAAAACTCGCCACTTACATTTAATACAGGTCTGATTCATTTTCTGCACTAGACACAGTGCTTCAAGGGGCTAAAAAGTACCCAACTACCTCCAAGCCGAGCACACCTCTGCCTCACATCATCCTGTAACAAGCACATGGCACATCCTGCATGACAGCAAACTCCAGTTTAACCAACCATACTGTACCTGAGGCCACGCTTCCAAAATTAGGTGAACTTCCTGGGCAACACTAGTTGAAAAAATTCCCCTCTCCCCTCTCTGTTTGCTCATTCCTGCTGCTCAGTGAAAATTACTTTGAGGCTTAATTATCCTAATAATACAGCAAGGAAGTCATAAAAGCTCTCAGTGCAGCCAACACACTGCAACAGGAATGAGCAGCTGGAGGTGGGAACATCCTGTATTGACATTGGCAATGAAACTCCTATACTACAGAACCACAGCAATGTTTCTGTCCCAAAGATTTGTTGTCTTTTTTTTTTCCCCTTCCATAAGAGACTAGCCCCCTTTCTCTTAATTAAAACGGCACCACCTGCCTTCCTGGGATATGTGATCGACTCCTCATCACACAGATACATCTGACCAGTTAATGATGCTTTGCCTCAACAAGCACTAAAAGCTTTCCTGCCTCTCCTCCCACACACTGTGGGGTGGCTGAAGCTCCATGGTAGCCAAGCTGATTTAACTGCTGGCTGTTTCCCCCTTCATCCCACACACATTCCTGCCCTCTGTTCCACTGTGCAGCAGCCTGGAGCTTGTCACACCGCACACCAAACCATTTCAGTGTAAACTTAGTAAAAAGAACCTACATCCATTTCTGTCTCCACTGGCTCAGTGTCATGCAGTTTTAGCATGGGAAACGGCTCAGTGAGCAAGTCAAACTATATATATACACATATATATATAGTTAAAAGAAAGGAATATGGAAGGAGAAAGCAAATAAGGCTGGGAAATGCAGCATTCAGAGCTGCTGCCAAAACGTAAGAACACACCTTTCCCTGCAAAGTGCCTCCATAGTCACCAAACCTTTGTTGCATAATCCATCTGTACCTCAGCAAGCATGCTTAAAACAAGTACCAAAAAGAAACAAATGCATATAGCTGTGAGTGGCCCTTGAAAAAAACATTGTGGTTATCAACAAGTGCAGTGCCAACGTGAGATAATCCATCTCCCACCAGTATCTTTTGTTTTAATGCTGCTGTAGCCCTTGGAAACAATACGGTGACATGAAGAAAGAACAACCAAATTACAGCTAATACTCAATAACCAGAATCCCTTTCTGAGCCCCCCATGCAGAAACCTATGGAAATCTTAATTTCGTGGAATCAGACTTCAGAGATGTTTGCTAACTCCTGTATAACTTCCATTTGGTACTCTATTATTCCTCAGTGTTTGGACATAAATATAAACTATTAATGGCTTTTTAGCTGGAGCTGAGTGTCTTGGGAGACTTAGAAGGCAAGTTTCCTACCTCACTTTATACTCTGTCAGTTAGGATGAACATGAAACTGGGTGTGAAAAAATCCCACTTTTCTCTTACAACTTCTGATATATTCACAAGACTTGTCCAGAATCACGTCTCTGACAGACATTTTAAGTTGCTTTGCACGGCTGTGTCCATGACAGAAACTCTCCCTCCTTTTACTCAATTTTTACTGGCACGCAAATAAGCAATGATTCATAAATATAATGGTGTATTTTAGGTAATGAATCAACTTGAACTACTAAAAACGTTTAGGAATGCCTGAAAGAGTATTAATATCTGTCTACTGCAGATAACTACACCCCAATAATTTAATTTCATTTCATTAAATGATAATTCTTAGAAACTTTTTAAAAAGCGCCCACCCACAGTGAAAGAAAAAATCCATTATTTTTCAAGCATGAACAAAGCTCATCTAAGACCTTCCACATTCCATGGCCTCTTGGTTTATGCTCAGCAGAGGGTTCATTGAGGTAGGGGAACACAGAAAGAAAAGGGGGAAACATAGAAAAGTTAAAGTAACACTTTCTAGATCATTATTTTTTAATTAATTAGATGCTAAATCTGTCTGAAAATACTGTTACTAGTTTTCTCTGCTCCAAAGTAGCAATCTCAGAAGTGTTTCACAAACTCAAGAAAGGACACGATAACCAGAAGTAGGGTTACAAACTCCAAAAATTAATTTAAAAAAAGTCACAAGTTTGAATTTCCAAACAGAAACGGAGCTGATCCCGAACATATTTTGCAACCTCTGCTGTAAAATCTGAAACACTTTTCTCCTAACATTCTGTTTTCAATAATTAATGAAAGGAAATTGAAAACAGTCATTGACTCTCTCAAGTCGTGATCAATCAAGTCATGAAAGTGGGTGCACTATTGATAACCTTATTCTATTAAATTCCACGTTCCCACCTGTTATGTGGCACTACACAGCAGTCTGAAACCCAACACCTTCCCGAGTATCACAGACCACAGTTTTACACTGCAAACCACAACTTCAAACACTGCAATGCAAGGAATTCCTTAACAGAGGGAAGTGGAAGGGTGTGCGCTGCAGCAGATCTGTCAGAATACGCTGTGAAATTTCTTTTAAAATAAATAAACAAACAAACAACCTCCCCATAAACAAATAGACACATGGTGTGTATCTGGTAAAGGAACGCTACGTGCTTGGCTGGAGCTCTGAACTGGCAAAATGCTCAGCTGTACGGTCACAGTGGCCTTTACCGAAATAACTGGAAGGTCGTAATTTCATGAAGTTACACAGATTGTGTTTTACTGTAGTGAAAACTCACTGATAAACACTTAAAAGTAGCAGCCCCATTAAAAGCTGTTCCCTCTTCTGTCAGCTCATCCTCCTCTCCTGCACCATCTCCCCCTTCACCCTGGTGAGACTGCTTGTGCAACTGCGCCGTAAACAGAATCAAGGTATGGATCCACCTCAACTGCAAGCAATCCTTTCTCCTCTTCCCCTTAGAGCCGTTTTTCAACCAAACTTGTTCTGGCTAGTCCTGGGAATCTGCGCAAACAACTAAGAGCACAATAGTGCTGACAGCCCGGCAACAGAAATAAATGGCCAGATTGCAGCAGCAATTCTCACCTCAACACCAGCACTGGCTTAAAACGCTTGACAGTATGTCAAATCGCAACAGTACAGCGCTGCCGTCCTTCTCCCAGAGAGGAAAGGAATCAGAAATTATCAGGAAATGTTAACTCACAGTATTGTTTAACTGAAATGAAAAAATCAAGAAATGAACTTGAAAGTCCGGTCGTATTTCTTTTCTCTCTCTGTAATTTCCTGTTTATGCAACTCCAGTGTCGACATGCGTCCCTACGGATTTCTCACTAGGTGGCAACCCAGCTCCGACTTTGATCTGTGTATACTCAGCAGCTGAACACAAAAGGTGGCTGCATCTACTTAGCTGCAGAGAGCTTTATGTTCGCCCGGTTTTATACCAGTGAGCTGATTAATGATGATTACAGTTCAAACCTAAGGACAACAACAACAAAGATGCCACTCGAGAAATAATTAAGGAACATCCAGCGCTAAGGCCTTTTTATCCAGACCGTGTGGAAGACCATTCTCTCCATGACCACACACCAGTAACCACTGCACTGCACACACCGAGAATTGCATGACACAACTAGAATGCATTTAAACAGTTTGCTCACGTAAGCCAGAAGTTCTTTGTCTGACTCACAAACTACAACAGAGCAGCGTGTTTATTGCTTCGAAGCCTAGCAAAAAAGCTTTAGAAAGCTAAACTCTGCAAATAAGTTCAGTTCATATCACTGGAATGTCTCCTTTTTAAAGGTTAATCACACAGGGTGGAGTTCTTTGTTTCGTTTTTTGTTCATTTTTTCATTTCTGGAGGGTTCTTTTTGCTGCAGGAGTGTGTACACCTATATGTGTGTTTATGGTTTCTCTCCAGCCTTCGGACAGGGCAATGCAGGTAATGTATCATCTCAGAACATGCTAAAAGCATCATTATCAATGTTATGTTCAGATTGGCACAACATTTTTACACCAAACTTGAACATCTTTTGGACAGAATTCACTTAGGCTGATCAAGTTAACTAAAGGTTGTAGACTTTCCAGTCCTTTAAATGAGTTTTTAGTACTCATGTACTAAAATGTAACGACATTACATCAAGTAAGTGCCCTCAAAGGCAATGGAACATTATCAAGAACAGAATGCTACTTGATCCTGAAAAATTAAGTGATTTCTCTTGCTGATCACTCTTAACATTTGAAGGGGGGTTTTTTTGTTTGTTTGTTTGAAATGCTGTGACTTAGCCTTTACCTAAACGTAATGATAAGGAAATTTATTTTTTGATATTATCACAGAATCTCAATTTTACAGGAAAAACTCTGGAATTTTAAAGACACAAAGGAAATCTATTCATAACAGATGCAGCTAGTCTAGACGAAATGTCTGTAACTCCTACTCCAGGAAGGGTTAAATAGCCCATTACACTGAGCTGCTGAACAGTAACAGGCAGAAACAGCCCAAAGGCACTCAGGAGAAGGAACTGACTGCCTAGGATGCTTCTCACAGAGGCAAAACGCACTTGTTTGCTTTGATCAAAGTTTCTTTGGTCTTCAGCTGCCGGGCTCTGCATAACCAACACAAAACCAGTTACACACTAATGATAGAAAGGAAATCACCTCCTTTGCCCAAGTCTAGACAACCCAGGCAAAGCCAGCATCTAAAATATCAATCTACTCTGAGGAATCTAATTCCACAGTGCCACATAGCTCAGTGAGTGACGGAGTTTTAGTTGTGGTACCTGTGGCAATGCAGCACAGGTCACTTTGCAACTATTCTCAGGTAAAATAGTGCAAGCTGCAGCAAATACTGCCGTAAGGGACAGCTGAGTTCTGAAAGCTCCCTCCAGAGCACACAAAACTCAGCACAAACAGCATCTACAGTGCACTCTGAGTAATAGATAATGACCTACCAAATGTAAGGATGATACCAATTCTGTCCAACTAGGAAATCCTGTAGTGGAGTGATGTCTGAATGACAGAGAACAACTACTTCAACAAAACTTGTTTTCTGGTTCAGTGACAGAACAATGTCAGGAACCAGAAAAACATTTTTAAGCAACAGTAATACAAGATACAAAAAGAGTTAGTCTTGGTTTCTTCCACTTCTGCCCACGCTTCTTTTCCAATTATTACCAAAAGTCATAGAATTTTTTTTGTTTTCTTTGTTAACTGAAAAATTACAAGGTAAGTTTTGTAAAAAAGGTGTGCATGTCTTAGTTCAGTAATTAAAAAAGACTCACTAAAGAATGTATTCTTTACCAGCACTTTGAGGATTTCACTGTAAGATCCAAAAAGTTTTAACTTCACTTTTTTTTTTTTTTTTCTGATTGGGTTGGAAAAGACCTCAGAGATCATCAAGTCCAACCCTGCTCCAACTCCAGTCCGTTCACTAGATCATGGCACTTGTTGCTACTTATCAAATATCCACAAAATACTTTCACATACTGTCTATTAATTTTGTACTGCTTTAAAGAACACATTTTCCCTTTTCTGCTTGTGCAGTTGCAATACTCCTCCAAGCCTCTGAAACCAGTGCCCTTAAAATACCCCCTTTTCATTCCACAAAAATCAGATGTTAGTGATGAAAGCAGTGCAACTGAATTCATTGTTTCTAGCAACATCCAGGTCACAGCTCTAGGAATAAGGTTGTAACTTGCCTAATTCGTCTCAGACTGTGTAACAGGCTGAAAAGACTGCAAATCTTTACAAATTGTCACTTATGCTTTTCTCTGTAAAACAGAAAAAGTTGATAGAGATAACACATCCCCACAGAGAACCCTCCCAGTGACAATTTTGCCTATTAATTGGTTAGAGCCCTATCACAATTGCAGGTCATCAGAAAAATATTTTCTTTCATAATATTCACACACTTCTCATGATATTGAAATGATAAATTCTCTTCGCCAATACAGATATGAAGAGTTTTCTTCTTTAATCTCACCAAAGCATTATGAGAGGAGTATTTAATTTTCCGTCTTTATTATCCAGTGATGAGCAAGAAACAAAAATACCTAAAGTTCTTACTTAGCAAAAGCTGAGTTAGTAACACTTTGGTCACCTTAATCCAATCTGTGAACTTGGGAGATTGGATCAGAAAGTAGGAGATATGGACTTGGAAACAGTACATCTGCATGGCCTTTTTAAAGTAAGTTCTGAGGGAACTTCCCACTGCCCCTGAACTTCCAGGTGATGCCATTGGCAACATCACATAGTAATACACAAAAATTTCCTTCACTGTCACAGGGTATTTTGGGGGACTGACATGGATCTATAAAGCCTTGTAGTAACCAGCTGGGAATAACGGATTGCTCCTCCTGCTAGACAGAGCAAAGATTATTTAAGTACTTGCACTCATTGCACGTAATGTAAAACACTGATCTCAAACAGAACAAACTTTTTTAAGGTGTTAAAAGGTTTGACACAAATTTGTTCCAACAACTAACCTGTACTATCTCACTCCTACTCACTTAGCATGAGATCTACTTTCTTTCACTGGTGTCCAAATCTGAAATGACGATCAATTAGAGTAAGAATAAAACTTTATAAATTTTGCCCATTTTTCTTGCTCAAAAGTGTAAAAGCAACAATAAGCTTGCATATATATATTATCAAAGCATATATCCACTAGTGATAATAATCTGCATCCTCTCTGCAAAACAGCTTTATAAGAGCACTGTAAGAAACAGTTAACACGGTTCTTTTGTTAAAAGAATTCCAAATTTCCTTTCCTCACACATAAAATATCTGTCTAGGATAAAGAACATAAGTGACGTGATGGAGTACACAGAAATGTAAAACATAACACATCATCAGTCAGCTGAGTTAAGAGGGCCCTGACCCATTCCCCAGATTCTTTAGACCACCTTTCCTGCCAGCACAACAAAAATCAGAACTCTCTCTTAACATGACAACATGACTCTCGAGCTGAATGCAGCACTGTCCGGATTCAGAAAATGATCTGAAACTCAGTGAGTTGCACAAGATCTTCTCCCCACCCTTTCTCGAAGAAGGAAGCAAATCCTAGTTCTGCCTCTGACCTCCCTCCCCTCACAAACCTCTTTTGGTGAAACAACCTGTTCAGTGTGTCTCATGCTGCACAACCAGTTCTTATTTGTCCAGAATACTGCAGACAAGGAACCGAGGCAGGGAGGGGCGTACACACCACCGTAGAAAGGGGATGAATTATGCACCTGTGGCTTTGACATAAAAAGTCAGATTTGCAAATCCACGAGCTGTTTATGCAGGTTGTATATGTATCTGCAGCAGTATTAAAAGTCTGCTCAGGTCTAGCAGAATTTATTAGCTTAAATGCAGTATATGCATAACAGCTCTGCTGCTTCAGGGCATGATGATACAGTGTAGTCTCTGTCAGTCAATACCTGGATTAATAAACCATGATGGACTTGACTTGGCTCCATGTGAGGTCACTTGAAAGTCAGAGGGACCCAGATTCTTGAGGGCTTATTAGCTCAGCTAGACACAAGCCTTGGATATCCTAATACACGCTCCCAAAAACGGAGTGCCAGGAAAACGGGGCTGATGCTCTCCAGAGGGTCAGTTCTGGACAGGTCCTAAGGTAGAGCTCACAAGTCTTGACAGAAAATAAAAGCACACTGTACGCGTTTGGATTTGTACACACACATGCTTTTAAACTGTACCTGTAATATTACACCTATTTTTTCTTATTAGCTGCAGTACCTCAGTCTCCATTTACATGGAGAAGTAAGACTTGGCTGCTTAAATCATCCTGCTGCATAAATCTTTATTTATGAAGAACTAATTAGGGAAATAAACTGGCCTCAGAGCACAGAGAAATTCATACAATTTATATATATCCTATTCTTTACACATATTACAGTCAGTCGGAAAAGCCTATTTGTAATTCCTAGGTAAGTAAGATTTAAAAACAGAGTAAACTGCATCATAACATTATTAAGCTGAAAAAAGAAAAATTAAAGCTCAACACACTTTTTACCACTTTGAACCTTTAGCACTGAACCTGAGCCTAAAGCTTGGAATTATTGAGAATTCTTGAAAATTTATTAAATTAAATGAAACCATCTTTCCTCTTTTGTTTTCCAAATGCCACGGAAAAATCACAAAACTGGAATCCATTCAGACCTTTTGTTACCGCAAACAATATTATTCAAGTGCTACTTGTGCCAACTTCAGAACTATCATAGACACAAAAGTGCTGTGAGCATCTGTCATAACCCATTTTTAAGAGTTTTTGGAAAAAAATACATGTACCAAAAGTGTAAGAAGTTATACACCAAATTAAACTTTGAGGACAGTTGCAATGGCCCATGGATTTTAACAAAATCATTGTCTGAACTTTAACTTACTGTATGCAAGTACATATTTGACTGCAGAAATGTAACAACCATTTCTCCTACAGATTATTTTCTTTGTTTTGCCGTTTCTTAACTTCAAATTTATCCTCAAGTATCCAAAACACTGATAAAATTCACATGATAAAAGTGACATAAAACCTGTAGCCTCCTAACAGCAATGAAATCTGATTCATCGTCTCTAGTTTGGAAAAGGATTTAAATACAAATCTATTATTTACACATAGTATAATTAATAAGCATAAAAAAATAGCAAGAAAATTTACATAAAGCTTCATTTTTTTAATTTTAAAAGTTCAAAAATTTTCTTCCTCTTCTAGTATACAAATATCCCTCATTACTTCACACATTTTCACTAAAATGACCTGATACTGCAATTTAAAAACCTTCAGCAGTAACTGATCTTTGCGTTGAACTTTGATCACTCCTTGAGTGGTTAAAATCTGCTGGAGAATGGACTTGGACATTGAAATAACGTATAGCATAGTATTGGATGAAAGGGAAAAGAAATTCGCTTCCTATCATCTTGCAAGATCTAAGGAGTCACAGAGTTGCAACAGGATCCAACAGAGACCTGCCCAGACAACAAGGCTTAAGCAAGGCCTAGAACAGAGCTGGCTTGTTTAAACAAGCTTTCTTGAGTCCTGATACCTGAAACACGGCCTCCTTTTCAGAAACAGTTCAGGTAGAGAGAATGAACCCCGCTGCTGTAACAACCACAGCAAACCACCTGACCTCAGGCCACTTTTCTGGGTCAGCCTTTGTGCAGAAGCCTTCGGACCAAATGAAAACGAGAATTTACATGTCAATAGTGGTGGAACAACGTCAGTTACTCTACACAAACAAAACAGCTCCTTTGACCTCCCTGTGCCACTTCAGACAACTGACAGCTACCGAGATCACCAGTTACACAGACAAGTAACAACACATATCACATTGCAAAGAAAATTGAGTGTTATGTAGTTGTAGTCCTTAAAATCTCTAAACTCTGTTGGGAGTTGGGTCCTTCAGTTGGTCCAACTCTTCCTGTAAGAAAACATCAAAGTGAACACCAATTAACTTACTTACTAACATAACAAGACTGCCTGCTGCCAGGCAGGATCCATCCAACTATGAAAGGAACAAGATTCCTTAAGCTTTCACAGCCTCTGACAACTGCAGTGGAAAGTTCACTCTGCAGAAATATGAAGTCAGAATCTAGTCCACTCTGCGAGGTAAGGAACTCTTACTCTCCCCTCCATTAGCTACAGGAAGGGCAAAACAAAACCGTGCAGAAGTGCCACCCAGCATCTACCGAACATAAGTGGGGCAAATATGGGGTGATGCGCAACTCAGAAATTTTGTGCTAACTCATCCAGAAGAAGGATAGAATCTTCTGAGAAATATGAACCAAATCCTGAAATTGGTATTATCCCAATAAAACCAGCACCCTCATGTTTATCAGTTCCAGTTTATCGTTACAGTGATCTCAGAACTAAACTAATTGTAATTAATTTCTGTTTTGGGCCAGCAGATCATGAACGCAACCCTTAAACTGCAGAGACGGAGAATGTACTGGAACTGAAGGTACAAGGCTTCTTACTCTGAAGAGTAATCACAAATTCAGAAAAACAAAGGATTACAGAATCCTCTTCACCTGACACGATATTCTGGATAGATTCTTCAAGAGATGCTACGTCCCTTGGGCAAATCCAGCAATCAGTTTGCAAGAGGCAAAAGTGATAGTGAAGAGCAGTGCTGAGAGCAAGGGGAAATAAAGTTACTGCAATGTCACATGAGGATACAGATTTGATTCAGGATATGAACCTGCCTTCCTATCAGCAAACAAACTGTCACCACAGCATGACCAGCTCTAAAGCTCTGTTCTACGACATAACATTTCTCAACACTAACCCAGAAGACACCCAATTTTATAAATAGACCATCTCTCCCCATGAGGTTTTATAACACTTAAACCCCCAATTTTTCCGGCAGTAATTGTTAGTACGTGGAAGAGCAAAAAAAGTACGTGTAAAATATTTTTATTAAAAAATCCCAGAATAGATTCTAGAAGATATTTTTTTCCTCCAAAGATCGTTGTGTATCTTGGCACATGTAAATGCCCTCAGTCCTCAGACCAGCATTTGCAACTCAGATTAGCATGCCCTGAAGCTGCGAATAGCTTTGACTGTTACCAAACAGCCCATAATTCCTCGAAAGTTACTAAATACAACAGATCCAAGGCAGAGGTTTCTCTTGTGCTGTGAGACACAGGGATGTATTTTCCATGCAATCCATTTACCCAGCATTACCTGACATCAGCAAATAACCAAGTCTTCACACAGGAATGAAAAAGCAAGACTGGCAAAGACCAAAATGAGAAGAAGAGTAAATTCGTAATAGAGTGGTGGGGTGTGTGTGTATTAGGCCTAACTGGCAAGGTGTTATTCCCAACATAGCAAGGGGCTGCAGAATGCCCTCGGTGGGAAGAGATGATGAGGTTCCCTGTGCCAGACAGGCACAGACAAGACACAGCCGAGACCCATCAGTCACACGTGTGGTGCCACTAAGCCAGGGGACCTCAGAGCGTCTCTGTGAAAACATATTTAAAGAGGGCAGTATGCAAAAAACCAAACCAACCAACCAACCAACCCAAACCAACCAACCGATCAACCCCCCCAAAAAACAAAACCACAGGAGAAAATAAAAAGAACAAGGCCAGAGTGGGAAGAGTGAAGAGCCAGAAGAAAAAAAGGACAGACTGGAGCAGGAGACGACAGGGGCTGGAACAGAGCAGCAGCACCAGAGGAACAGGTACAGCTCCAGAGGGGCTGCTGGTGACACAGAATGCGCCAACTCCATCTCCCATCTGCCCATGACCTCTCCAAAGGCGCTGAGTGCTACACGTGGCCAGTGGGATGGAGACCAGGAAAGGGGAGGCAAGGGATGTTTTGCCTTTGTTAACTGCTGATAAATTAAATTGATTGGAATTCCCCCCAAATAAATAAACTCTTCTTTTGGCTATGTGATGGGGGAGGGAGGGGATGATTACACAAAAGGAGCAGATCCCAGCTGAAAGAGCACCCTCAGTAAAGCAGGCAGTGCCCTTAAGAGGAGTTAATCATACAGAGAGACCATTCCCAACAAAATAAGACATGACCAAATGCAGGAAATTGGGGGCCAAAAGGCTGGTAAAAAGTCTAGAATAAATTTCTAGAATGGAACATGTATTTTCAAATCTTTAATTGATATTTAGTTGCTCGCCCATCCTACCAAACAGACAGGAACACAGATAAGGATAGAAGCTTTGATAAGATTTGAAGCTTTCTCCTCTCACTCCACTGTCAATGTTACCTTGTGTGTGCCCTTTCTCCAGTTAGCTTGCTTGTTATTTAAGGAAAAAAGAAAAACAGAACGATGCCTATGAGCTATTTAGGAAAGAATTGAGATAGCATTCACAGCTATTTACAAGAAGTGCTCCTACAGTTCCTACTCCAACCCCAGACTGCATTCTGCGTTAAACAGAGTCACTGGTAGCCCTTAGAAGAAGTGAAAATCTCTTCTCTTTCCTAAGCATCCCACACTGGATTATCTCAGATTCTAGAATAACATACAGCATACAGATATTTCTCTAAAGAAAATATCAAAACTCCCAACTGAATAGATTCAAACTATGCCTGTTTACAATTTCCCCTTAACAAGGTAACCCTGGCAGGTTTCTAAATAAGGTGCATTTAAAAAAGGAAGCAAGTCAATCAACAAGACAGCAAAGACTAGGAGACTTATGGTCTAAGTCCCCTGTTCACCTTTTTTCCCCAACTTCAGTTAAATCAAATCCATCCAAAGGTAAAAAAAAGCACCAAACTCAACGTAAATGAAGGAACAGGACTGCAGAATAAGTAACTTGGAATGAAGAAACAGGGTTTTCCCACCCCCTTCAGCAGCCAGGAGCTGTTCAATCATCTCAGTCCTACTGAGGGGGAAGGGGGAGGAGATGCAAAGCTGTGATACTCACCCACACACTGCACAGATGGTAAGTGGCATCTAACAGTCCTGGATGTTAGCATCCTACATTTCCAGGGAATACTAGTTTCTTTCCTGGTTTTCCCCCCAGAGAGATAAGCTTTTGAGAGGTGATGGTGTGTGCCCTATTACTCTGCAGCACCAGAAGAATATTGGTTCTTGTAAAAGTACAACACCAGAGATGAAAAGCTTCTTTCCAAACACGTCAGCCCCACTTGCCCAGCCCTGTGCTGGAAACACAGGCTCCAGTTTGGCACAGTTTTTCAAAGAGAACTACGAGAACAAGAGAGGATACAGCAATGATAACCTGTACAGACCTGAAAACAGGGATGTGTAACACATACATGGTGTAATAAACATTTTTGTGGTTGCAGCTTGGATTCAAATACTAATTTGATTTGGCAAAGGAAAAAGTCTACCTCGCTCAGGCAAAGTAGGTTTTCATAAGTCATTTCCCCTATCTATAATGCTACAAACTAAAGCAATATTTTCACTAGGATCTGCAGTTGTTCATTGTCACTACATCACAGGAAATGTTAAAAGTGACAGACGTTAAGAAATCAACAATAACTGGTCCTGTCACAGTAGATAAAACAATATATATTTTTAATCTATCTTGATTTAGTCTTCTGAGAAACTAGAGGAAATCAAGAAGCTTGGGCTTTATATTGCTGACTCTGCTACCAACTTTCTCTGGAACTTGGAATATATCTTCAAAGTAATTTCCAATTATGTAAGGTATTAAAAATAAATCCTCATCTAAGTGCCTTAACAAATGCTAAGACATTCTGAAACAACAGAACATTACTTTTTAGCACCACTCTCATTTGCAATTGGGCTTTCCCTTCTACAGCAGCTTCAAAACCAGAAAAAAAATGACCACTGAATATTTTAGGCAAAATAAATAGACAGAACAAACCCCACCCCCCCAACTGAGAAACACACCATAAATCTCACTCATATATGAAGTGATCTTAAAAAACAACCCCCAGTAAAAATCTCTGTCATGGATTTTAAGTTAACCAACCATAGATCACAGAATTTTTATTTACATTGCCAATTTACTTACTGTCACTGTGTATATTTGTTGGTTGGATTCCTATTAGGAAATCAAGTACATACAGTATATTCAGTGTGAGCAGAATGTCCCTGATAAGTGTCATCATGAAAATAAATGACTTGTAGCTGGAAAATGCCCTGCCATAAAGTGCTGTTTCAGAGTGCTCAGACTGCAGTTACACACAGAGCTGTTTAAAACAGGTCTCTCTCCTAAAGCCTTTGGCACTTTAAAACCCTCAAATTGCTAGGCTACAATCCTAAGAAAATTCAAGTGTCTTGCACTGCTTAGTTAAATATGATATAATATTCTCATCCTTCTATCTTCTAGGTAGTTAAGTGATAGAAGTGTTTTAAAGCCATACATCTTCCATCCCATTACTCTGAAGTGGGGAAAATGACAGTTGTTTCAGTCAAATACTTAAAGTTATTGGTTATACATGCAGTAGTTTTAAAACATAGGAGGAAATTCAATGTACTATTGAAGATAAAATTTAATTAATACAAAATATGTTTTTTCAAGTTTTTATTGAGTGGATTTTTACCTTATATGTAATTGTATAGACAATAATTTATTGTTTATACCCAACTTCTTTCATTCTATTAAAATAAACAATATACTGGAAGACAACAGATGGTAGAGATGGTAGAACTCGAACAACAGGTAAAATGTGGAAAGTCTTTAAGAAACAGAATTGAGTTCATAGGTCTCCTCAGGACTTTGAGATCTTTGACTTATTTAAATTTAAATGCTTCTCTTTACTCAGAAGCTAAAAAGCTCCAATATTCTATGTTAGCCATGATATATTTTACAAGATAGCTTCCAAACACAAGTATTTCCACCTGCCTTCATATCAAATAGACCCAACTGTTTCTCTTAACATTTCTTCTTTTTTCTCCAATGATTTTCTTTACTTGAGAAGATTACAAATCTTTATGTTTTTTCTCCTCTTCTGAAGCAATTCTTACCCTGGAAAACAGCCGCTATTTGGCTGTGTGTACAACTGGACCAAACCCACTGACTTTGCACTCAATCAAGGCAGACGCCTTTTCATCTGAACAAGTTAATATGTGCTAACATGACGTAAACTATTTAATTCTCATGAGCAATTGACATACTGACATACATTTTAAACTTCCTTCTCAAAGTATTTCCATTCTCCCACACTCTCCCACATAATGACATACTGTGGAGGTTTCTCAACTTCTACATACTTCATGTATTATTCAAAAGGATTTGCTGATGCAGATGTTAGAAAGAAAATTTCCATGAAGATCAGTTTTTGGTTTCTACAATTGCAGTAAAGATTGTGATAGTTTGTCACTGGTCTTTAGCTTTATCATTTTTTCCATGCTTAATTTTTCAGTTGGAAGACCAGTTAGGTGTTAGGAGGACTGTAATATGTATATTGATTTTAGTGAACTGTCCTTACAATCACCAGTGCATAACTGATGGAGGTAAGACCTTCTGTGTACAAAGACTGATAAAACTTGAAGCAATTGGTATCAACTCTTGGGCAGTTATTTTGTATTTTCTCAATCAACTGATTATGAAGCAGCCTAGATTAAAAACAATTTTGATTACAGGTATGTGCTCTTGTTTATCTCCTGTAATTTTCACAGAAGCACAGAATGGGTCAGATTGGAAGGAACCACAGTGGGTCTTCTGGTCCGACCTCCCTGATCAAGCACATGGCACAGGATTGTGTCCAGATGGGTCTGGAATATCTCCAGTTAGGGTGAGTCTATACTCTCTCTGGGCAACCTCTTCTAGTGCTTGGTCACTGCACAGCAAAGAAGTTCTTCCTTATATTCAGCTGGAACTTCCGGGGCATCACTTTCCACCTGTTTCTCTTGTCCTGTTGCTGGGCACCACCCAGCAGAGCCTGGTCCATCCTCTGACCCCTCCCCTAAGATTCTTACAGACATGTATGAGGTCCCCCCTCAGTCATGTCTTCTCCAGGCTGAACAGGCCCAGCTCCCTCAGCCTTTCCTCATTACTGAGGTGCTCCAGTCCCTTGATCATCTTTGTCACCCTCCACTGGACCTGATCCAGGAGTTCCATGTCTCTCTTGTCCTGAGGAGCCCAGAGCTGGACACAGCACTCCAGGTGATCCTCGCCAGGGATGCGTAGTGGGGCAGGATCACCTCCCTGACCTGCTGGCAATGCTCTTCCTAATGCAGCCCAGGATCCCATTGGCTTTCTTGGCCCCCAGGACACACTGCTGGCTCATGGACAGCTTGTTGTCCACCAGGAACTCCAGGTCCTTCTCCACAGAGCTGCTTCCCAGCAGGTCAGCCCTCAGCCTGTCCTGGTGCCTGGGCTTATTTTTCTCCAGATGCAGGACCCTGCACTTGCCTTTGTTGAATTTCAGACAGTTCTTCTCTGCCCGTCTCTCCAACCTGTTGAGGTCCTTCTGAGGGGCTGCACAGTCCTTGGGGGTATCAGCCACTCCTCCGGCTTTGTGTTGCAATTAACTGATTGTGTCATCGATTTAACTTATTTATGAGGAAGTATTTTTACTTTTGAATTGCAAAAGATACTGGACTTTTTGATGTAGAAGGGGATTATTCCGTGCCTGTATGGAAATTATTAGGAATATACAGACATACATATACTATATATTAAAAACATGCCCCCCTTTAAAATGCTATAATTCTCATTCCCATCCTATTATTTAGGGGGTGCATCAAGGTTTTCTAACACATCTTTACTTCTGCAAATTTCCATTGCCTATAGCTCAAAACCATGTTCATCTACAATTTAATAAAAGTATCAGTATGTGCAGAAAAGCTCCAAGTGGAATGTTTGAAGGTGATCTGTGGGAAGATTGCCCGATATCATGATGTATCTAACTCAGCAGACGACTCTGGACAGTACAAAAAGAACAGGAATCTGTGGATCACAAACCATGTATCTCACTTCTGGAAATGAAATATTTTAGACAAGATTTGCACAGGATACAGACTGTCCCTGCCAAAAACCATGCAACCCAAAGACGGGGTTTTGTCAATGTCTTACTGCTATGGGAGGACAGAAGTTTGTCATCCTAAAAATGAAAAGCAGTATAGGAGGTTGATATTGCACAAGGATTATTTATCATGTCACTGTGACATACATTTCCAGATTCACAAAACAACAAACCCACCATTTAAGAGTCAAAGAAGGTTCTCTTTGGATCAGTGAATTAATAAAAATCGCAGCTCAGCTGCAATTAATCTTGAGTTTTGTTGACTGCACAAACCAGAACAGAATACAGGCTCACATGCAAACAGAAAATATTTGAAAATACAGCTGATGCTTATTATCTTCCCTGTGTTTGTAACCAGCCTGAAGTACGTCAGACACAGAGCCTATTTCTGGACTATTGGCAGGATGTTAGATGAGTACAGATTGTGTACAGAGACAGAACTGTTTTGGAAAGCATTTTCATTTTTCAGAACAGAAGTTGGACATACCTCATGAATTTCACGAAGAGACTAAAGACAACAACGTTTAAGAATGAAGACTTGAGAGCATTTTTAAAATAAATATTTTTAGAAGCATATTTCCAGATTTTTTGCATAAATTGAATTATGACTTTCCTTGTTCTGTGATATATGCTGAACCACAAGCACTATGTGAAGATGTTTTTCTTTAATTCAAAAATTCTACCAAGAATTAAAAATATTTAAAATATTTCAAGCTTAATTTTCAGTGAAATTTGCATTCGAAATGTCTGTGAGCTCCATGGTACAGACCAGATTCAAACAATAGATTTAAAGGACTGACCAATTTTTGTACAGATTAAGTAGAGGAGATGCATGAGAACAAATCTGTATAAAAGTTTTTCTGAATTAGCAAATATCATTAATGACTTGAGATGACTAAAATGTACATAAATTACATGTATTTCTTTGGAAAAATGGTTTGATATTATGTATTACACCCAAATAGATTCACTAATTATTTCAGTAAATATTTTAATCCAATGGTTCCCAAGCCCTATTTTATACATACAAAGAGGAATTAACTTTTAAGTGACAAACCATATTCAATGATTTAAATGACATGAAGTTTAAAGAAACTTTTCATAGTAAGATTCACTTGTACTGGTCTTATTTTCTTGTTCGCAAATGTGAACATATTTTCTTGTTCCACATATATGAGGTGTGATACAGAACCACAGGATGGTTGAAAAGATCATAAAGATCATCCCCTGCCATGGGCAGGGACACCTCCCACTAGAGCAGGTCGCTCAGAGCCCCGTCCAACCTGGCCTTGAACACTTCCAGGGATGGGACATCCACCACTTCTCTGGGCAACCTGTGCCAACGCCTCTCATATGAAGTGAGAGAAACGATTACAGCAATGGTACTACACAAGCACTTTTCAACCAACTACGATTACTTAAAAAAAGCCCAGGTCAACTGTATACTTGGTTATATAATAAAAATAACAGTTAAATTATCTATTATCTGCTGCATGAATTCTGTTTAATGTTAATTACATAATTATTTCATTATTATACACGTTCTAAGAATTTCAAGATACAGCAATTTTTTAATTAGCGCTCTAATATGTTATTCTTAGAGTATATAATTATTAAAGTGACAGTTAAATAAACTTGATATATCTGCATTTCAAAACCTACAAAGGCTACCATTTCTGTTTATAAAACCAGGAGACGTGTTTACTACACTTGCTGCTTCCTCAAAAGCAGTTTCATGATAATTCTACATAAAGAACCTGATCTGGCAATGAGCAACGAGTGGTTCCAGCCACTGAATACTAGTCATTTTTACACTGTTGGCACTACAGTGAAACCGAGAACAGACGAACAAAGCTATCAGAGCAGTGTGTAGCCAAGTAGTAAAGATTAAAAAAAGAGGAAGAGGTGTGCTCCTGCAAAGCCATTGTGTGTTCAGTGCTGTAGTAAATCCAGCAAAACCAGATACATATTAAAGGCAAGGGACTGAAGTCATACAGCAAACAAAGCTGTCCTTGTTTGGGACACTGATTAGGGGGAATAAAGAACCAATTGCCTGCAACGCATAAAAACTTAACGATTTGCCTTCTATTTAAGCAATAGTGCATAAAGAATTAGGTAAATATTCTTATGTGCTTTAAAGTGGGCGCAGTAAATTCACAAGCTACGCTTTCCCTGATGAAGATGGAAAAGGAAAGCATTACTGCTGTGAATAGGCTTCCATCAATATTTCCAGAAATGTTATGTTCTTGAAGTACAATAATACCATACAGTTGATCTTTATAACTCTTTGCTTATGATGCAGATGAAAAGCTGTATTTGCTTCCCTGGACCAATCAAATTTATATGTGTGACTCCAAAAGAGGTCAAAACAACGCTAACTTGACGAGTGACATTTAAGTATCCCACTCCTGGAAGCCTGTATCTGGGAATATGCTAGAAAATGCTCAACCTCCCCCCCAAACCCTAATATATAATGCTGTATTTTACACTTAAAAAAAAAATAAAATTATATTATGTTAAGTGTTGCCCAAGACTGAATTCTGTATTTCCAACCAGAAAAACATGGCACCATTTCTGCCATGAACTGACTTCCAGTAGCAAGAAAAAAAAGGAGTCCTGAAAAGGAATCCCTTATTATGTTCTCATGCATTCCTGTGATTCATTGTCTCTATTATATGGTTAACCTGCTTACACACTTACAGATATGTCTTCCAAGAAAAAAAGCCTGGTTCCATCCCTTATGTTACATTTCTGTACAGAAGAATTTAATTCTAATGACACTTTCTTTATGAAAGCTATAGCAGAACTATAAAAGTTAGACATTTATGAAATTTGTACATACAAATGAGTAGAACTGAATTTATAACCAAACCAGCCTATGGCTGCTCCAGAAAAGGAGAAAACTCAGATCCTTCGTTAAGTTAAACAAGCAACCCCCTCAGAAAGGCTTAGGTAACATTCTCTGTACCAAAACAGGAACAGTTCTACCCCTGCGGGAAAGAAGTAGAACTAAGATAGGAACTACACATTCCCCAGAAAGGCAGATTCCTGAAATGACAAACACCAAAAGTGACTTCCAGCACCAGTTTTCAAGTCCTGCTGATAGGCACAAACTCTACTACAGGTCGCTTCCATGGTGACCTTGACACTTTTAAAAAAAAAATTCATAAAAAGTGTTATTATTTTTACATTTAATTTTGTATTACCATAGGTACATGGTTAATTCAGATGCTTCCTACCTTTTTATCCCTACCTGCTTTGTTTGTACAGCACACACAGAAACTATAGTGGTATTTAAAGTACTAGCAACACAAACTCCATGACAGGCAGCTACCTACATTTTAAACACTTTCTTTCCAAAATTCCCTATTTGTGCATTTTCTTACGAACAGACGTGTCACTAATACCATGTGATTTCTGCAGTCTATAGAGAGATACCTCAATCTCTTCAGTACCAAGACATACACGCCCAATGAACCTTCAAGAAAGTTCCTGTAGAATAGTTACACCCGCAGTACTACTATCACTAAATACTCTGATTATGATTCCTCATAGGGTTAAAATGATAATAGAAGTAAAAGCAAACTCAAGCTGATGCAGCTTTTCATTTTCTGGAATAACCTCACATTTTTCTACCTTCATTGAAATAAAACCTATAATGGTGCCTTCTTCAAATTTTCACTAGATCACAGGAAAGCTGGTGGAAAATGACCTCTGATGGACATGGGGTCCAAGCCAGACTCAAAGTGAGGTTGCTGCTAACACAGCTGTGCCTTCATCGAGCAAAGTCTTGAAAACCTTCAGGGACAGAGGTCCTATGACTTCTCTGGGATACCTGTACCTGCTGCACTACCCTCCCAGTGGACACGTTTTCCCTCACGTTCGACCTGAGCTTTCCAAAGTGACAATTCCTGGCCATTGCTCTTTGTTCCGAGAGCTGTCACTCAAAGGCAGCTTGGCCCTGCCATTTCTGCAGTTCTTCAAGTAGCTGTAGACTTTATTATAAAACCCTCTTATCCTTCTCTTCACCAGACTGAATCCAGCTCCCTCGACCTCTCTTTGCCCATCATGTGCTGCAGGGTCCTGATGATCTTGACAGTCCTTTGCTGGGGCCTTTCCAATTCTTCAGCACCCCTCAAATTGTGAGGCCCCAAACTGGATGCAGTAGCTCAGGTGTGGGCCCAATAATGCCACACAGATGGAAATCAACTTCCCCTGATCTGTGAAATACGGTACAACGCAGAACTGACAACTACCAGAAATTCCAGATTAGTCGGGATTTCCAAACTAAAGCCAACGAGTCACTCACACTTTCTTCAAATCCCGCCTATATATGGTATAGTATCATGACATTTGATGACATATGATTTGTAGTATTTTTTACTCAAAAGAGATGAGCTCAACACCGACACCACATTTTTTGCTGAAACCCTTGAAAAAACAGGGAGGGAGGTGCAGGACCTTACACACAGATACTTTCGTGACAAATAACTTGTGTTTCACCACAGCCTTCCAATATCAAAAGTTAAGGACACTGCGTTGTGCAGCTTTACTCAGAACTAAACAAAGCCTTTCAAAAGAACTCCCCTGGTAAAATGATTTTAAAAATACAAGTCTAAATAAAATAAATAATAAAAGAACCCTAAACCAACAAGGGTAAACTATGTAAGGAAATAAGCAGAACAAGAGTAAGGTCTCAACTGGAAGAAGATTACTCACAATCTGAAAATATGTTGAAATCTGTGAGCCCTTTGCAGAAAATAAACAAACAATACCCAACAAAAACATGATGCCAACTTTCACATTACCCCTTCCTAGTGAAATAATTTTGTAATTCTTCTCCTACAGCGGATGATCCATAGCAATGCCAGTATTTATTCAATTATCTTGCCCCTCTCAGTGCCAGAAGTAGGCCAAGAACTATATTTAAAATACTTCTTTATTGGCTACAATTTTGCTTTTTGTCACAGACAAAAACATTTTGCAGACAATCTTTACAGCTTTCTTCCAGAAGAACCAGTTGGAGTTCTAAAGGAAAACTCCAATCTTTCCTTATCAGCTTATCTATTCAGCTTCACAGTGGTTTACATGCACACAAACCTGTGTATCACCACATATATAAACCTAATAAATAAGGTGTAGCCTATTAGAAGGTTGTAGAAATCCTGGTAATCACTTTCTTTGCGAGGACATTCCTATAGAAATGAACTACAAGTAAGTGAATCTAATATATGTTGAATGAAATCTTGAAAAACAACTTTGAAGAGACAAGCACTGTAAGCACAAAGCTTTAAAAAACACTCAGCACGTTACAGGAGAGCAATCTGGCTTTAAGAAAAGTCAGACGAATAACGTGTATTGGCTTTTACTATGTAGTAAAAAACTGTTCTCTTCCTGAGAAATGGTGTTTGCACTTAGAGATATTTGGTGTTAGAGCAGCTTGCTAAAAATCAGATATTCAAGCCCTGCAAAAAAAAAAAAAATAAAAGAAAGAAAGAAAATGCATGGGATGCAAAGAGACCGGCAGAGGAAATGGACAGTCAAACTAATTATGGTGGGAACTCTAACAAATTCAGAGAAAAGGAGTATGTTTTTTACCCTTTTCTATACTGAAAGTTCTGAGTATAACAACTAAGAGCTGTATTTGAAAATAAGTTTATTTACATTGACATATTTTTTAGACCTCAGTGAGTCTACTACTACTATCTTCTGAGAGCATCAAGTACTCTTCCACATGGATTCTCTAAAATGTACAAAATAAACTCTTTTGTGTCTAAAGATTTTCAGCCTTCACATTTTTCGTATCTCTGCGATATGAAAGCTAAGTGAACTGTAGCAGAATCTGTCAACATGTAAAATATCCAACATTAATCCAGCAGATCACGTGGCCACTTTAACAGTGACAAGGTGTCAATATACTTCATTAATATGGTTGAATTACAACACTACAGAGATTGATGACACACAATATTCAAGTCCATGAATACTAATACATAAATCCAATAGAATTTAGCCTAGATTAGATTTGCTAGCTGTCAGGCATCGTTACCTAGCATTAATTTCCCCCCCTATTATCAAACCACTGCAGAGACACACACAGACATAAAAAGCACTTGAGATGTCCCTGCCTGTGCATGTTATGAGTGTTGAGCAGCCTTATGGAAAGAAAGCTATGCCAGATAAAAGTTTGTCTTCTGAGCTGGTGGCTGCTCCATCACATACCACGAATGCTCACAAGAGCAGCAACTGATAAACACATTAGCCTAGGGAAGCTTTCAAGCTTGATGGTTTTTGTTACTGTGGTAAGGCAGATACCATTACTGTAAGACATCAGTATATATTTTTTTTTTAAAATTATTTGTTCAGGCTAGCAAATAGTCCTTTTAAAACATATTTGGTGCCCAAACGGCTCACAAGTTAAAGGAATCAAAAATTTAGATCAAACCAAGTTTTAAATTAACTGTTTTTAAGCACGGTACTGTTATGCTTAAGTTTTTTCCTATACAGTATTTAAACTGTACTGCCTCACAGATTACATGTAGACTGTTGCTACTAACACCACAGAATCCTGTGGGTTGGAAAGACCCTCTGGAGGTCACCTAGTCTGAACTCTTGGTCCAAGCAGGTCGAAATAGACCTGGCAGCTCAGTGCCTCGTGCAGTCCGGTTCTGAGCATCTCTGAGGATGTTCTCCACACTCTCCCTGTGCAATCAGCAGCAGATTTTGATTTTCTTGTCTGTAATTGGCTTTTTCTCATGTTGCATCTTGTTCACGTGCCCTCTTGTCCTTTCCCTGTGTGCCTAGATGGAAGAGCTTGGCTCCATCTGCTCTATACCCTTCCATTAAATAGTTGAAGACAGCACTAAATCTCACCTCAGCTTCTCTTCCCAAGGCTGGACAAACCCAGTTCTCTCAGTCTGCCTCTGCTGGACTCATGCCAGTGCAGCACTGTTTTTCTTGTGCTGGAGACACCGAGACTGCACACAGTGCTCCAGGTACGGTCTCACAAGGGATGAACAGAGAGAACAGTCGCTTCCTTTGGCTTGCTGGCTACACTTTTGCAACGCTCTACCATGCAGCTGGCTGTCTTTGCCACAAGAGTACACTCCCTACAAATATAAAGATGAGGTTCCTACCCATAAACAGGCCACCTCACAGAGGTATTTGTGCAAAAGCACTCAAGAACAGAGACTGTTTAGATTTAATCATAAGTGTGGAGGCATACTGGGCCCTTTAGCTCTCAGCACTCTGAAGGTATGTGAAATTAATGGAAGTTATTGCCATCAGCTTCCTTGCATACAGTGTGTCCTGTACTCACACTCCTGTGCCTCAAAGAAAGATGGAGGTGGAAAGTTGGACAAAGAGAACCTTCAAGACCAAAACGGTCTTGCAGAGGGTAAAACTTCAAGGTAAAAAAATGTTTCCAAGGATCAATCTTACCGTTCCATTACAGCTCACACTTTAATACAATTTACAAGTGCAGCTTCCTCCCAGGTAAGTTATCTAATATTTACTTTATTACAAGTACTACCATCATGGCTGCCCCCCAGTGTTTAAGGAATGCCATACCAGAAATAAACAAATTAGGAAAAAAACCTAATCTTTAAAACCCCCCTAGAACCTGGATAGAGGAGAGGTGCAGAAAAACCCCCAAAACCCACAACCAAACAAAAAGCACAAAGGAAAAACAAAGTAAAGAGTACACAAGATAGAAAGAGCTTGTGAAAGACAGGTTCAGATTCTTATGTAGAGGTAAGAACTTGCTCCACATTCACTTATACAGTTGTGTGTCTTTGTGTCTTAGTATTACAAATCTAACATAGAACAATTCAAAATCTTTTAAAAAAACCCCAGAAGAACAAGAAAACCCACAACAACAATCCACAACCAAAACCACAAAACAAAACACTAAACTCAGAAAGCGTTTATGCTCTGTTAATGCAATGACCTACTACCTTGCATTGTAACTATAACAATATAACACAAGTGCAATTGAAAAACACCCAAAATTTCTCAATATACTGCCACACCTTTTCTTTAGACCCAGGCAGCTAATGCAAACCCTCAGTTTTCCTTCTTTCAGTCGATCTATTATTCCTGTTGGCTTCTATTTTCTTCCTGATGAGCCCCTACTCTTTTGTCTGTGACTTCTCCCTTTCAGAAATTCCTTCACGGCTTCAAAAGGCTCAATTTGACTGTCATGGAGCAAGGAAGCAATACTCCACTAAAGGTAGAAATGTGCCCTAGCATCAGGAGTTAAAATGAGGCTCAGAAAAAGACTAGAATACTGTCAGAACTTCTTTAAAAGATACCAAACAATTTAAGTGAAAATTCACTAGTTCAAAATGCAGTGGTTGTGGTATAACCTGCCAAAACCATAAGCCAACTAATCACAAGCTGAATATTACGGAAAACGTGGCTTGTCTTTTGTTGGAGGTCTAGAAATAAGAAACTAGCAATGGCATTATCAGATTTAAATTATAATCTTCCGTAAAGTCTGAAGCAAGACCTGTGATTTACCTTGTAAACCAAACTAGTCATTAAGGCTTAAGATACTGCTCGTTGTAACTATCAACAAGTCACTGACTCTTTTTGGCTGCCGAATTTGGGTTCATAAGGACTTAGATAGCACAAGTGGAATTCCCCAAACATATTACTGGACAAAAAAATAAGATCTTCAGCACACAACTGCACACAGAAATGGTCAGTCAATGCTCTTCTCCATGTGGTGTAAAAGAAGAGCTTTATGTACACACAGGTTGCATATCCATACATTGGATTACACTAAAATAGGAAATGTTAGAGTTACAACCTTTTATTTTACATTGAGGCAGTTCTGCAGCATTGTTTTAAAATCATGACTTTATAAAAACTTACTTTTTAAATATAATTTCCACAAACTTTAATCAAATATAATTTCCACAAACTTTAATCACAAGTTTTCACCCATTTATAACAAATTACTTGCCAAACTTAGACTAGTAAAAACAGTGTTCTTACTTTACTTCCTCTATGCTTTTTTTTACTCAGGAGAGTTCTTGTATGGAATTCTCATTCTTAAAAGAAAAATCCCAACAGAAATAGAAATGGCTTAGACCTAATTATCTTTCTAATATTTATTATCACCACAGAATAGATATAAGAACTACTAAAGATTAGAAACGCATGCCCTAAGTTACATTTGAGATACAAGACCTCGCTTTAAAATTTCTGCAAACTGTAAAACAGAAAGGACCTTAAAGAGAGCAAACACAGAAAAGGCTGACAAATTGAAAACCCTGCCTGCTGGGAATTCACTTAATTATTAGTCCTTACCTTCTGTGCTTAATCCAGGACTTGAAGTGAATTTTGCTACATCGACGATCTTCACAGCGAACTGCTGCCCTGTTTCCCTGTTGATGCATCTCCGCACGACGCTGAACGGACCCCTGGAACACACACCCAGAAAACAGTGATAAATAAATTGTTCACTTATTTGTTGAGCTACAAATCTGTTATTTCTCAACTAAATTTCACTTCCAGCATTCAAGTGTAGTATTTACGCAGAATGCACCTCTTGTCCTTGCTGCCCATTAAATGTAAAATTAATAGTTTAACTACAGACTAGTGTAAAGAACAGCAAAGGAGTTTTGTATTTGCCTATATTAAAGACATTCTCTTACCCTTCCACTTAAGAACTGCTGTGCTCTTAAAAGCCTTATGTAATATACTGACATTATTATTACATTGTAAGAGGACTTTATTTTGATGTTTAATCCAACAAGGGGGAAAAAACAGAGGCAAGAAACACATTCCTGCTTCCAGTCCTAAGCCAGAGATTAGAAACTACTATTTGAAACAACAGAAGGGATAATGGACAATGATAAGAGTAACAGAATTGTTGAGTCACACTGCGTGGGTTTATTTGTCTGTTTGTTTTACACAAACTAGGGGTTTTTGAGGTTTATTTGACATCATTAGATATAAACAACCCGCATTTACAACACTTCCCAATCGCACAAAAGCTTGTAATTTTCTTTCACCTATGGCATTTAGAGAATCCCCAAAAAAGTTACAGATAAAGAGATTAAAATTAGTTCAGAGAGATGTTATTATTGCAATCAACTAATAAAAACCTAGTTATTTTTTTAAAATTTAAATTACATTTGCCAAAACACGAGTTAGAACAATGGCAACCTTTTAAAAACCCCCAGCACCAACATGTATTTTTGGAAGCATCTTTCAGTAGATGGTTTAAGTCCTTGGTGCCTTGACTCAAAATATGGAATCTTTGTCCAATGTTAACAACAAACAGTTCAATTGGATAATTACAGTAGGCCAAGCTTTTAAACATGAAAAATAGGTTATGAAAACAGAATAGGATTGTTTCATGACTGCACTAGCTGTGGCAAATCAATCCTTTTTTACTGCTGCTTATTTAATGACTGACACGTGAGTTCTAAAGAAATCTATTCCAAAGTCTTTTCAAAAAAGATGTGAGGGAAAATTTGAGGATGGAAAGAGCCTTTGTTCAGACGTTCTTCTATTGAGTGAACATTCGCCTGCTGAGTGAAATAATAAATGCTGTAATACAGCTGAGGAGACAAATTCTTCCATTCAAACAGTGAACCGGAAGTTAGTGGACACGTTTCTGAGCAGTGAGATTGCAAAGCGACTCAATTCTCAAAATAAAAGGTACCCTGGGGAGGCAGAAGTGCCCCTCCAAGGGCACTTACAAACCTTTATAACTGGCTTTTGGTACTCCTTTACATAGCAGACGATTCAAAGTGTGTAATTCATCACACAACCAAACCTGTACTCACATAGCTAAAATCCAGTTTTTGCACTTTTTCAACAACATACTTGCAGAGATTTCTTGAAATAGGATCATTTCTGACACAGAAGATGAATACCAAAACTAGTCAGTGTATCCCAATGTAAATATTCACAACGGAGGAAAAGATTTATTAGCCAACTATTTCCATTTGAATTACGCTGACGTACTCAGACAGAACTAGCTATACAAGAAAATGCATGTTTTTTCTTTCTTCTTTCCTTGCTCCCAATACACAATGAAATCCCCCATACTGATGGCTATTTCATTTTCCAAATCCACACCCCACTATTATTCAGTATCTGGTAATTTACCAACAGTTACCACAGATATTTTTAAAAAGATGTTCATTTCACAAAGTAATCTTCTTTGGAAAAATCACACTTCGTATAGATCAGTGTCACCTTCTTAACCCAAGTTTCTCCTTACTCTTTTAGCATCTGCCAAAGTTAAACTGCTTTAGAACAGTATAAATACATTTAAATTATGGCAATTTGAAACATTTCAAAACCTAAATCACAGCCTTCAAATAACACTGGCAACAGTTGTTTTCATTTATAATTGCTATAAATTATGAGAAGCTAAATGTATTTAATTAAAATGATCTTTTTTTTTTTTTCCCCTCACACAAAGCCTTTCTGGAGACGTTAAATAATGCTTTTAACATATTCTGATACAGAATGGGAGCTCACTAGAGTGGAGAGATGCCTGACAAGACCATATCCTTATTTGTAGGTAGATCTCTGATTTCTGTTCCTTCACACAAACTCTATGAATGTAAGTCTTTCTTGCTGTTGGCTGAGCTACTTTTAGATTTTTGTGTTGCCAAGTCCGGGCTGGAGAGCTTGCCCAGCCCCAGAGCGTGTGTACATGCTCTGAGCAGACAAGGAGAGAGGGCTGGAGGAATCACAAATCCAAAATGAGCCTACAAACTACAACTCCAAAGGATCAGATTTGTGTTCACCCCACTTTTCTCTCCTGGAACTATGCCATGTCGCTTTTCATTATCTAATAACATTTTAGAACCCTGACTTCAATGATTTGCTTCCTGCACATTTAGTCTGGGACAAAAAAAAAGTGGTTTATTCAGTTCTGTAACAGAGAGGGCACAGAGACATCCCTGCAGTCTCAGCTTTTACGGCCGTATTGAAACTTCACTGTGGTTTTAACTTCTCTACATGGAATGAGGAATGTCAAAGATTTAAGTAAGTGAATGGTGCCATAAAGCACAGAAAACAAAAACTGAGGTTTGAACTACATGATCTTTAAGGTCCCTTCCAAACCAAATCATTCTGTGATTCTATGAGTTCAGTGATGCCCACAATTAACTCATTCTATTCTAACAACAACCCGGTTTAGAGTTTCACACAGAAATAGAAAGGTTCTCAAACAGAATCTGAACATTCAGCTATTTACAAACCTCATATTTATGACTTTTTCAAAACTCTCTCTCTCTCATACTCAAGCTACAGACAGCCTCAAAACAGTGTAAGTTAGACAATACATTAGATGAATACAATCCATGACGATGGCAACACAATAAAAGCTTGAATTTTCCAATTTTAGGTAATTTTAAAACAGTCATAAGAGGTGCCTTCATCAATTAAGCAGACATCGCCACTTCCACGTGCCAAGTAACACAAAGGAACTTTTAAATAAATTAGGGCTGCAGTTACCTTTCTGAGTTGTTCCTCAGCTGCACTGACACACAGCAAGTCTACAAATTAAGCTGTAATAGCCCATGGTGATACCGCATAACCTGAGTCAGAAAACAAAACTCCATGTGCTTCCTAACACAGTAGTTTCAAACCTTATTTAGAAGTAACAAAAAAGTTTCAGGCCACCCTCAGTCTCTGCACTGAAATCACACTCTTCTCAGTGAGGAAAGGGACAATAATTCACGTCTCAGATGAGACAAGGAGCTGTTCAACAGTTGTGACTGTAATGGGGAAATGTGTATCACATCCTCAGTAAATGACAGTTTCTAAAGCTCATTTTACCACCCCCGCAGCTCAAATTTTACAGATCTAAAGTACAAAGGTGACACAGATTGGGGAAGGAACAACTGTAACCCCAGACACACATCATCAAAGCTGTTACAGATAGGTAAGACTACTTATTTATTTATTAAAACAGAGAAACGGGGTTGTCGTGTAATGAGACTTCATCTTCTAAGTCATACAAAGTGTAATGATAATGTCATGTGCTTTACATTTCATTTCTCTCTGTGCTACCCTTAACAGACGTACCTGCTGAGACACACAAATATTTGGTTTCAGACCCATCCTCCCCCCACCACAGGCTTGCAAACTCTTTCTCTGCAGTCAGCATGCACACCCCAGACTACAGTAACTCAAAAGTATGAGGCTCATTAAAACACATAAGTAGTAAGGACAGATGTTTTTTTCACTGATATTTTGTCGACACTGGCAGCAGCACATTCCAACACCTGGAAACCTGGAACACTTGGAGCTTCACCTGCAATATATGCCAAAACGCAAAACGTATTTTCTTAGACTGAAGCTGGAATGCATGATGGGTTTTGCTGCCTACTGCAGATGGAAATCAAAGTGCTACAATACATTATTGATGAGGTTAGCAAGTACATATAGGCCATAAAAAGTGGATAGGAATGCTGAAGAGGAGTCTCATAACCAGGTTTTTTTTCATGCTTCCAAAATTTCAAGTAAGCAGGGCAGGGCCTGATGTAACCTTAACCCTCATGAAACTATTTTCTGGTGATAACTTCACTGACTAACCCAGAACAGTTAATCACAGCTAGACACAAATTTGAAGAAAATCAATTATTAATTATTCTATCCTTCAGGAGTACAACACTTGAATTAGAATAAAATCCTAACAATATGAGAGCAAAGCCTTTTTGATCATCTCCTTTGCTTTAAATTATTTTTTACTTAGTGTATGTTATTGGTACTTCAAGGACATAGATCACAAACCAGTATGTTGCAAACTGTCTTTTGATACTAAAATCTTGTTGGTTTATCTGATTGCTTTGCTTCCTTTCTGCTTTCCTCCAATCCCTGCTGCTGTGCAAGAATGTGTGGCTGTGATTAAAATATGCCTTTTTGATTTCTAACAAGCACAAACACTTGGAACTACAGCCTCTTCCCTTCCCATGTCCCTCAGTGAACAGAGCTGACCTGCGGGAATGAAGTTCCTATAAAGACACTTTCTAAACCCTTATGCTTCCGAGCCATAAGACTCGAGATTTTAGGTCATTTACACATATCACCAAGAATTTGCTCAACATCTCAAGTGAATCTCAATTTTATGAAGCGAGGAGCTGGATACAAAACAATGCATTTTGGCTCTCAAATTCAGTTTCATTAAGTTAAAAAAAAAAAGGTAAGAAACGCAAGTTAAACATTTTGTCAGAAAAAAACCCCCAAAACCAGTGAACAAGATCTCTTCCAATGAACAGTGCTTCTTAAAAAAATGAGCCTTCATTTGTAAGTAAGAGGGCCTAGATTCCTTTTCCTTCTTTAACAAGGCTTAACTATTAAGAACTTGAAATGCAACAAAGGTCTTAAAGTTACCTTTATTCAACATTTTAAATGAAAGATTCGTGTTTCCTAAAAGGGGCTATGTCAGTTTGTTGCAATAAGATACTATAGATGTATTCAGGTAAAGTAACATAAGTGAAGACACATATACTCAGATTTTTTTTATATTTTTATTTAAAGGCTATGCATTTGCTTACCTAAGCAGCAGACAACAGTGCTTTGTACTAATGTGCTTAATACTTTCAAAACAACTGTATTCAAATTGATGGAAATTACTGGAAAGAAAGCAATTTGAAACCACATTTTAAAGAGACAGATCTCTTTCCCTCTTCATTCATCCACATAATTTATAATATATACTTGTTCTCTAAGTTTCCCTGTGATTGAAGTGAACCTCTTTTGAAAATTAAGCACTCCCAAAATTAATTAAACCTCCAATTAGAACTATATCAGCTCATTTTCACATGGAACTGCAGCTTAAAATAGTGACAGAACCTTTCTGTGAACTAGCACTTTGCATTAGAGGGCACTCACATTTAGAAAGCCATTACTGGCAATGTTGGGTAGACATTTTTTGGTATATTCTCAAAGGAAAAGTTAAAATAATGCATTATGATGACTGTGGCACAGAAGAACATTTGAGTTGAAGATCTGATACTTCTTTAGAAACTTCAATGTCCCAGTACAAGCCACAAAACTGAGTTCCCAGGCAGCAATATTTCTACCCCAAGCACTTTTCGACAACTCACATCTTTGAAACCAAGTCTGTGTTTTAACTCAGCTTTTGGATGAAACCTACAAAGAACAAAGCACAAGACAGCAGCTCATTGGATCTCACTCCAATACAAATACATACTTTCTAATATTAATCCAACATAAAAAGAAAGAATTTAGAACACCGAATCTTAACCATTTCTTTTTGTCCACAAGAAAACTACAGAAGGAGTAGCCACTCGAGTACCTGTGAAGTGGAGACACTCCCCCAAGAAAACCTTAGGGTATGCTTAGAATTCATGCAGCAAATTAAAAAAAAAAAATTACTTCCAATTTTCAGATTTTCTGGTATAATTCAGGGGTTTGTTTACATGGTTTTGTAAAAGCAAAATACAGGCAGAAAGAGATTTCTGCTATCCTGTCTTTCCTATCTCCAAGCTGCAAGGGGGATAAGTCATCCTTAACTGATCTGTAACCTATACAAACAGAAATGGCAGGTTTGTGGCCTGATTTTTCTCCTTATCAAGTAAAAAAGTAAGAATGATTTTATCAGTCATTCTATATATCTATCAAATCTCTTTGGCATACATACACTATAAACAGATGCTGATACGTAACAATATCTTTAATGTATCTATAGTTTGTAAACAACTCTTCTTTTACACTGACTGGCTCGGATACTGAGGAGATGGAAAAGGAAGAACACTGAGACAAGATGCTCGCGATTCACTATTCTATTACCACAAAGTAAATATTTCAGCACCAGTCACAAACAACATTCTTCATGTGCAAGTGATTCAGAAAATATTTTTATGTTCACACATACTGCAACAACCCTTCATTTTCTGAATTCCGTAATTATCTGTTAACATTGACCTTATCCTTGTAAATTTTCCCATTTTATTCACAGACTCATAGAAGAGTCTAAGCTGGAGGGTACCTCTGAAGGAACGTGCTTAACAAAGTTTATCAGAACATCTACTACTGTGTTAACTTTTTTTAAAAGAAAACAGAAGAAACTACCTCACTCTCTGAAAACAACCATTTGCAAATAATCTCAGCACACAGACAGGCAAGCTCTGTTTTCAATAATTATTGCAGTAATCGGTTCATGGTCTTAAAAGAATCAGTCTGAAAGCTGCAGCCGTAGCAGGTACAGTAGGAGTAACTTCACTTTGTTGAGACCTACTGGAATAAGATCCCACATTACCTGCCAGGTGGCTTTCCAAGGGCCACGCTTCCACAGGAAGGGCCACACGACACGTTCAGAAGATCACAGCACATCATTTCACATTCGTGTTTGGATGACACTGAAGCAGAAACAATAGCTATTGACACAGAACAGCTCCTCCAAGAGACTGTCCTCTGATTTCCCTTTATTTCGTATTTTTCAACTCTTTAAAGGTCACTTCCTAGAGAACGGTCAAGACCTCAAGTTCAAGTAACTCCTAGATACACTTCTTAAGGAGTTCAGGCTCTTGGCTCTATTGATTCCTTTGTTTAACTCATTTCTTCCTGATAATGTGTTTCCAACGATTCACACTACTAATTTGCTTTTGCTGCAAGATTTGGACACTGTTTTCACTTTCCTAAATTAGCACATAGGTCTAAAGTGCTATGATAACGGCATCAGTCCTCAAGGAAGTGACTGATTATTTGTCCAGGTTCCAGACAAATGAAAGAAGGAACAAAAAAATTATTTTTAGGCATGTATGTACTAAACACACACAGGTAAGTTACGAGACATTCCCCTAAGTGAGAGACAAATAATTATAAGGATCTCAGAAAATGGTACTTTCCCAACAACACTTTTTGGAACAGTTTTTTAACTGCTGGTGAGAAAGAACAACAAAAATTGGTTCATTAAGCTAAAGCATTCTGCCCCCTCAGCAGTAAAGAACACAGGAAAGTTCTATTACAAATATAACTCTCTCCTGTCCCCCTGGTTCACCTTGAGGTAGATGGGAATCTACATCTCATGCAAGAAGTGATTTTGGGCAGGTGAAGATTGGTCATCAAAGCACAAATACTATTTCTTGAACTGGGGAGGGTAAAAATAAGGAGAACTTTGTCCAGCAATAAATTCCCCACTGTAAATACTGGAATAAAAGCATGGAATCAAAATCCCCAAAACTTTATTTTTACGTTCAAACATTCTGTAATATTTCACAGAAAAAAAACCTCACACCAGCAGCTGAATCAAAAGCATCCGTTCAAGAGCTACTAGAGTTCAATAAAACTGATGCTATTCTCTTAACAGACTCCTTTAACATCTGACCAAATCTTTTGCCTGTTTCTCTTCTTTGTGAAGAAAGACCTAGTGCTCAAGATCAGGAGGCAGTGAAGGGAATCTGGAAAAAAGATTATAAAACTACTTTAAGTATGAAATCATTCAACTGTGAGAAGGAACACAGCAAGAATGAACAAATGTGTTAAAAAAAGCACTTCTATCACAGTGACAAAGGGGAATATATTAAAAATAATAGCTCTGCCTCCAAGAGAATAGAGAGAGGTTGTAGAGCATCTTCAGGCTCATCAGCTATAGATGATGATCATTAGTTTTCTCTTTTCCTATTCAGAGAATTTTTTTTCCCTGTTCATGCACTAACATAGCCTTGGTTCACCTCAGGCTGTGGCTTCATGGCATTTTTTCATGAGTACGGGCAACCCCCTGAGCTACTCTGTTGTCCTGGAACAGCTTGGGCAAATCAAAGGAGAAAAAAAACCACTCAAAACACTCCACATAAACCAATTCTCCCTTCTCCCCCCACCCAGTGTTACTTTTCATCCAGAGCAGGTGCCTGGTGGCTACACCAGGAGCTGTGTCCAGACAGTCAAACCCAGGAGCAAGCTGCTGGGACATGGGGTGCCCTCGGCAGTGCTGCTGCTAAAACCAAACCTTGTCTCAGGCCACAAGGACTTCTCCTATGGTCCTACAGCCACCTGTGGGACCTGCACTAATACATCACACCTGAACTCATGCAACGAGGCACAGGAACTCATCTCACTGAGGAAGTTTTAAGTAAATCCACACACAGCTGCCTCATGGCTCCACTGTGCATTTGCCCTGCAACTACAAGTGCTTTCAATAACACAAAGCACACAGAGCAAGATGAGGAAGAATGGGAATATGTCAGCCACCACTGCTGCCAAAAACTCCTTCATGGGACTGCACCCTCAGGTGAAGGTTGATGCATTAACTGCTCCCTGCGTCATCTCTCCCTCCTGTATTGTGGTTCTATTTTAAATGTCCACTTTAAGATTATTAATGCCCACTTTATATCAGTCCTGCTAACAAAACTGAGCTTACACACTATTTCCTCTACTCTCTCTCACTCACAGATTTAGCCAAGCCTAAAGAAATGCCTTTTTTTTTTTTTGTGTGCATGTGATGGGCTCTCTCATTTCAGAATCTCTTTCCTGCATCGGTTCCAGTTTTAATTTTTCTTAACAAAAGCAGCCAGAACTGTGAGGTCTTAGTAAAAGTTTGCACAATGTTAGCGGTTCTTTCTTCTCTGCTGGAAATATTGTACCTGGTGCAATCTTGTACTTGCCTTTTCCACATGCACATCAGAGAGCCCCTACTACAGCTGCATTCTTCTGCTCAGTTGTTCCAACCAACTTGCCTTAGTCTACCCCAAAGGTTGTTACTAGTTTTTCCGTTATCAAGTGGTGGATTTTTTTAAGAAGTTCATAATTTCCACTACTAAAGTCCTTTCTGGATGATGTCCAGGTCCTCCTCTGCATTATCCTCAAAAGGACAGCTTAACTAGTGCAGTTCAATTTAGCTTTTTTTTTTTTAATCATTTTAAAATAACCTGATGGACAACTATCCAAAACTGGCCAACGTCAAACCTTCATTTTTTCACTACTTCCTCTCTGAATGCCCCATTTTAATTTCTTCTTTAGTCAATATGGAATACTTACATTCATCATCTTATCTTTTTGTTTGTTTTAAATAAACAAGCAAGCCAAACAAGAGAGGAGTCAGAGGGAAGCACTGGAAGACCTGACTCATAGAAGGGTTTTTCTCATGGCTTGAAATACACTACCACAAATTCAGCTGCCCCAACACTACTGCCTTACAAAACTCAGAAGTTTCCTACAGGTTCGTGTAGGAGAAATGTACATTTTACTTGCACTGGCCACTACAGAAGTAGAGAAGAAACTTAACACTTCTAACGGAAATAACATTATTTAAGTATTGCTGTTATGTCTGTGGTAACATATGACAGTTCCTCAAAATTCAAAATGTATCATCTTTATACTGTAACAGATGCAAAAGGTTCCCCATATCCGACTAACAACAAAACTCCCATGTAATTTGCTACCACTACAGTTAGTTAAGTCTCAAACTTGAAAGACAGCAAACACACACACACACTAGGAACAGATACCTCCCACAAAGCCAATACCTGAATCTAAACAGAATTGATTCTGGTTTTCAGTTCAATCAAAACTGCGTCCTGTATAGCTCAATATTTAATTTTTGCTTTACAAATATGAACAGAAAAACAACTCGGTTCAGTTTGGGTGTCACTTACAATCATTGCCTCATGGATATTTCTGTGTGCATACTCTTTGGAACCAATAAACAGAAGTTACTGAGGGCAGAGACCAAATTTTCACGAGAAAAAGTTCTCCAGTGCAGCATTGACCAGTAAAGCTAAATTATCCAAAGAATCTTGATCCAGACAGTCTCCTGTACTTCTTACAGGAGTGTGGCCTCTGAACTGCCCAACTTTAATGTGCTGGGAAAATGAAAAGTATCCTGAAAAGAAAGTCTGTCTTGTGTGTTCCAAAAGCATGCAGATTAATGTTAAATTTTATAAGTTGTCATGAAAATCATGTATGAAATGAAGGAAAACATAAATATTTGAGGTTTTCTTTTAAAGGTATTGGAGGACTTCCAATATTTCAGATATTGAATTTATGACCCCCACCATGAGCCTTTGGGGTCATTCATAACATTTTAAATTACAGAAGGATTATGGGACTTATTAAGAACATTCATCTGAATATGGGAAAAAAGTTTCTGGTTTTGATATTTACAGAAGGTTGTTGAGTTCACTTTCGAGGGGAGAAATGAATGAATTCTGACCTCTTGGAATCTGAAGCTTTCAACAATGTACTGAAATAAAAAACCTGTCACAGGTGAGAAAATTTAGTTTCTCTCTTTTATCTGGATCTGTTAGGTTTCTGAGCAGTAGTTTCTTGTATTTTTATATATTTAATGCATATGAACAACTGATCAAAGTCAGGGTATTTTTTTTTCTAATTTTTTTAAGTACAGATTGCATTTCAAAAGTCTAAATATCTCTATGAGAAGAACATTATTCTTTATCATTTGTACTAGTTCAGCCTTTCTCTACACTTGAAACAAGTTAATTTTTTGTAGTTTACTTAGAAGTATCATCATCTCACTAATTTCAAAAAATTAAACTAAAACTATTCTAACAATTCCACAGTTCTTGGAAAAAGGTAATGCAGCTATTATAAAAACCTTTAAAACTAAGAACTATTCACCCAACTAAATATCTGGACGATATACTTGTTCTATAACTATAGTAGGAAAATTAACCACTGTTGTATGTAAGAGTAACAAATACCCTCCAAGTATTTAAACCAGCTTCCTATAAAACACCTGTTCATGAATTTTAAACTCAGCTCTTCTCCCCAAGTGTTGATGTAAAGTTTAAGGTCTCTCCTTCACAAGATCTTGTCATTAAAAAGACTCAACCATATAAAATATCTCATGTTAACTGCTGGACTATTATATACGAACTATAACCTCCCACACGACAATTATTAATACACAAGCAGCATAATGATCATTTCACAATTTCTCTATTGAAAAAAGCCACAATGTTTTCTAATGGATAATCATTTAATAGAATTGTTAATAACCTGAAACTAAATGTAAAGCCTTTACTTAAAAACCACAGATAATTTTTTTTTTTTCCCATTACAAAAGGAAAAACTGCCTGGATAAATTTCCCAGTGAGCTCCAAGACACAGTTGTTCTGAAGTTTGTGCCAGTACCACTGTGAGAATGGCACAGGGGTGCCAGCAACTGGCCAGGAGAGCACAAGGGTTTTAGAACTGCTTCTTAAAAAAGACCAAACAGCAGATTATCTTGGTAATATGAAATTAGCAGCACTCGAAGCATTGGCTGTGTACAACCACATAAGGTGCACACACTGAAAGATCCCACACTCCTGCAAGTGATTATCTGACCTTTGGGACATGGACAAAAACAGGAAGCTGCATCCATGGCCCGGGTCAGGAACAGCATCTGACATTTCACCAGTTTCCAGCTGCCCTTTATTTATTTTCTTCAAGGTCTGAACAGTGAAATGAAGCAGCCTAGCAACACCTTGGGTCTAAGAGTAGATTTCAGTTTGTTTCCTTACATATTCTCACACCAACCGGCAAAAAGTCGAAGTATTCTTTCAGACACGTCACGTCAAATTCAAATCAAACTAAAAGTGATTTCACCTGAAGTGGAAAATGCTGCAGTTCCTCATTTGGACCATAGAATCAAATTCCTCCTCTAAATTACTGTCTCAAAGCACCAAACCACCTGTGCACAGATGTTCTTAAAATAAAATAAAAAAAATAAATATCCAGTGACACCGGTAGAAGTCCTAAAGAAGAATTAGGAGACTGTTCAATAAAGAAACTCACTGCTGCATATTTAAGTCATTCCCAGGTGTAGGTCGTTTGGCTGCCACAGGCAGCTGGTGGCAGCTGGTGCTGCGGCTGTCACTAGAAAGGAGCCCAGCAGCAGAAATGCAGCTTCCAGCTTTGTTCTAGGCTATACACACCTGAGCAAGCACAGCTCCACACCAACTTCCCTGGCAATAACAAAGGCAACAGTAGAGAATTCATTTACTCCTCTGGTTTGAATGACGGCACGTTCTCAGAGCTCTGGAGAATCCTAAGCGTTCAAACAATAAGGTTACAAATTTGAACAAAACTAGGATTTAAAACTGTTAATTGCTTTTGGACTAGATGTATGTGCACGTGCTGTGAAACCCTAACATAGCACCCTCCCGCTTTATGCTAGAAATTTCATTGTAAATTCAAGTCTAACTGTATTTTTAGATGAACTGAAGGCTATACAAAACAGAACCAGAAGTTAACTGCTAAGAAAGGCAACATTTAGGAAAAAAGTGAATGAGGAGAAAAGAACTGGCAGTTGACGATGGGGGAGAGGGAAACGGGAAGAAGAAATCAAATTATCATACTATTTTTTCTTTATTATGCTTCTCTAGTCAAAACAATTTACAGACAGAGAAGAAGAGAAAGACAAGTGCTATAGCCTGCAGAGAATACAGATTACTGCTCAACCACAGAACGCAACCGCCTGTTGGCAGGGTTTTCAAATAACTGTACAACACTACTTGCAAAGATGTAAAAATATAAATACCCAACACCCAATACTGTGGGTGAAACATCTACAAGGAAAAACCATAACCCAGCCAAACCCAACTTCTAATGAACGCTTGTGATGGTATTTATTCCCTTCACACACCCGTCTTTTCAGTCATACTAACCAGGCAACTGGTTATGCAGCTGAAGTTGGCCGCAAAGATTTATTTTGTTTTCTCTGGGCGTCCAGTTTTATGTCTACCAGTATCCACAGATCCTGGTAGGGCTGCTCTCAATCCATTCATCTCCCAGTCCGTATTGCTACTGGGGATTACCCTGACTTGGGTGCAGGACCTTGCATTTGGGCTAGTTGAATTTCATGTGGGTGGCACAGGTCCCCTCCCCAAGCCTGGCAAGGTCCCTCTGGGTGGTGTCTCTTTCCCTCCGATGAATCAACTGCCCCACTCAGCTCAGTGCCATCTACAAACCTGCGGGTCAGCTCAGTCCCACTGCCCATGTAACTGATGATGATAATAAATATTACTGTCCTGTGGAGGGACACCACTGGTTACTGGTTTTCCCTTCAGATGTGGAAACCATTGGCTGTAACTCTTTGGATAAAGCCATCCAGCCAATTGCTTATCCATCTAACAGTCCATCTTTCAAAACCACATCTATCCAATTTCGAGGCAAGAACGTTGTGGGAGACTGTACCAAAGGTGTTACAGGAGTCCAGGCAGATGCCACAGCTAGCTCCTCCTTTGCCTGCTGATGCAGCCACTCCATCAGGAAGGCCACGGTCAGGAACAACTTACCCTTGGGAAAGCCATGTTGGCTGTCTCCAATCATCTCCCTGCCTTCCATATGATTTGACATGTCCTCCAGGAGGTCCTATTCCATGAAGGTCAGGTCTTTTTCTAAGAAGTGGAAGAACCCTCATGTTCACAGGCCCTGCTCCTTGTGGTGATCTTTAAACACCCCAATATCTGCCGGAGGGACTAATCCAGGAGGCTTCTGAGGTATAATGATGGTAAATTCCCAACACATGGTTGAGGAACAAATGAGGAGAGGTGGTCTGTTAAAACCTCACACTTACAAACGAGAACAAACTCAAAGGTCAGGGGCACCCTTTGCTGCAGGACCATGAGATGGTGGAATTCAGGATCCCAAAAGGGAGGAGCAAGGCAAAAAGCGGTATCACAACCCTAGACTTTAGCACAGAAAAGCAAAGAAATGAGAGCAAGAGAGATACCTCTTATAGTTTACTAGCACACCTGGCTAGGCATAAAAATCAAAGAATGATTGCAAATGCAGAGCAGCAAAAGAAAAAACTGATGTCAGAAAGTAGCTTTGACATCTTACAATACCAGAATTAAAAGGGAATTTTAATCAGGCTGCTTTGTATTTAGTCATTTAGATACAAAATCTACTTATTCAGATAACTGTCAGAATGTTCTGCTCCTAACTCACCTGTATATTTTAGGTTCCAACTTACTCTAATATCTGTGTCATCCCCATTATCAACTCCCATAACCAATTCTGGCTTTACTAGAAGCTCAGCAATACCCCTGAAGATGGAAACTTTATTGGCTGATAGGACTAAAGTAAGTTTCTCATTAAAATGAACAAGTGGCAATATATTCAAAGCAGTGAGTACTGCAGACCATGAGAAATTCCTTTACTAAATTCCCTGGCAAAACTGCTATAATATTCAAAACTCACTCAAAATAACAGGAGTCTTAAGGAAATAGCCAAGCTAGTTCAAGCTTTTCCAGGGAGTTTCAGTTGAGGTAGTTGAATGAATACATTATTAATAACATATATGGGCACAGATACATGCAGTGCATCCACATACACCAAACCTCCCCCCAATACATGTTATATATATATGTTATATATATGTTAACACACACAGTTAAAATGTGGTATGCCAAGGCAAATCCAATATATGTTCAAGTCAAATCTTTTGCAAACATTTTTGAAAGCTACTTTTCTCCTCTGAAAATTAAGTGCATCTGAGGCTGCATTACTGAGCCATCATTAAATAGCTCACATCATTCTTTTATATTTAATTCTACTGGAGTTGTTATTCTGCAAAGCCCAAGTATGCAAGTTAGCTCATGGTTGTAACAAAGTTACCAGATCAAGTTATTTCATTCTGAAAGAAAAAAAAACAAAAAAACTTTAAAAAGCATTTTTTCAGTTTGATCCACTCTTGCATAAAATGCATGTAAGAAGTTTGAGGTATTGATTTTCATTACGTTAAAGTTACATATTTTAATAGCCCAAAAACATCTCATATAACGGGTCAACAATGAGGCAAAACCCCAATAATTACAGATAAGATATTAAACTTGATAGTGTTCGGAAGCGTTTATCAACAATCCAGTTGCTGATCAGACAACGAATTAAGCCATCCTGTAAAAGTTAGAGATGATGAGCAAAATTCATCAGACAGTAGTTTGCTAAAAGACAAAGAAGTGCTCATGTCTATGAAGCACCTCAAGATTTAACTCCACAGAACAGCAAAAAACCAATTCAGCACCATTGACGTTGATGCCTCTTGTCAGCTGATAAAACCTCTTTCATTAGCTGTCCTACGTTCTTACTCTTTTAGTAAGAACTAAAAGAGTAATATTAATACATTAGCTAAAATCTGCACATTAGTACAAATAGAAAATACAAGGACAGACTTTTCTTTCATTTCTTGAATTTTTGGTTAGAATGCAGAGTTATGTCCCATCTCCTCTGTTTCCCTATCCATCTTTCCCATCTATTGACAAAGGTTTAACTTCAGATCACAATCTTACAACAGACAGTCCTACACAAATATTTTAACCAATATTTTTATGTTATGCATCAGATCTTTATCTGGGAACATCAGGCTCTGAATTTAAGTTAGAAGAAAATTCCTCTACAGAGAGTAGAAGTGAAACAGCAAACACATTTAGAACATAGACTAATTCCAGCAGCTGAGTTACTTAAATCCATAGGCATGATTTAACCAAAATAAAGAAAATAAAGAAAAAAAAAAGAAAATTATCTGAGTACCACTGAAGTCTCAATTCCAAAGTTCTTACAGAAAAGACATGCTACAGGCTTTGAAAATCAGTTGTGTTTCTACGTTGAAAGAATGTATATTCACAAGAGCACACTGCAGGTGTCCAATGGCCTGGCAGCCAAGTTCCCTCTCCCCTGATATCAAACCCTTGATATCAGCTAAGGAAGGAAATCACAGGGGACATCAGTCCTTCACCTCCCAGATCTTTGGCGGGGTGTGAGTGAAATGCAGAGCTACAGGACCTTGCCATCTACCAACATGATATAGGAGAAACATCTTCCCCCCTTATTTCAAATTTCTCTAAAAGACCCCAAACATTTTAAAAGCCACATCATAATCTGCCTAAATAAAGTTTCCAATTGCTCTACTGAGAGCAAAATAAAACCAGTTTGAGGAAATAAAAGAGGCGTTTATGGAGTTCTCATTCAGAATTTAAGCAGTCCTGTGACACCAGAGAAAAAGCTCCTGTGCTTTCATATACACTGGGAAAGAAACAGGGATATCACAAATTTACCAATATAGAGCAGATACAAATGGATGATCCTTTTCTCAGAGCATTCAGCTGTTTGCAAAAAGTTATGCTGAAAGTTACGAAAACAAACAGAGCTGCCAATACAGAACAGATTAGAAGCTGCTCAGACCCCTTCTTATTAGAACTTTGTAGCAAGCTCTTAAGATCATTCTTCTCTCTGTAGTCATGAAGCTGGACAGAAACACAACAGTTCTTCTGTTATCCCCCTTGCAGCACTCAAAACTACCATATTCTCTACAAATCTTCAGAAAAAAGCTCCTTTGGTAAATGACTGACGACGCCTTAATCAACGAAGGCACTTCCTATTGTAAGAGTTTCAGTGTATCCTCCTTCCCACTGCTTTTCCTACACGTTCGTAACACAATAAAAAAGTTTTCCATAAAAGCTAAACACTAAGAAAAAAGTGAAAACTCAAAAAAACCCCCCAGTCACAGGTTATGAAGTACAGTTCCTGGAAATCCATTATTTTCCAACGCATTTTAAGCTGCCTGACCGCCTTACACATGGAGCATCTTCCTTTGCACCTTAAGATCAACACAGGCCACACACCGAAGTGTACGAGCATTACAGCTGTGGCTGAATGACAAAGCTAAATAGTCTTCACCACTCAATAAAAGGCGCATAAATAGTCACACTGCATCTGAACAGAAGTCTTTTCAAGACTGGCTGCTTTCCCAGAAACCTTCCTTCCCAAGAGCAGTCAGAGAGCAGGCTTGCATCAAAATAACAAACGGAAAACAAACTTACTAAAAAAAAAAAAAAAGAAAAAAAAATTTAAAAAAAAAAAAAAAGAAAAAAAAATTTTAAAAAAAAAAAAAAAGAAAAAAAAAGGTATAACCATTTTAACACATGCCTTACAGTAATTTAAAAGTAATTCAGCTACCATATTGATTCTTGCAGCACAAGCAGACAGCTTTCCATGCTAGACAAGTATGCACCTCCTTTATGCACAAACAGATTATTTTGGCCAGACTTCAACGACTCTTTCCTGTGCTCTGCTGCACCTCTGGAAGTTTTACAAGAGCAGAAGAGCTGGGGAGATGCCAAAAGTGACTCCAGCTGCCACCTGGACTAAGGCCTGATGGTTGCCTTAAGATGAACTATTACACAGGTAGTCACCAAATGAGGAAATCCCGCCCCTTCCAGGCACGCACCTCTGCCAGGTTCTTCCCATTTGCATTGGCACTTGTGTGGCCACAGGAGTGAGACAGGTAACAAATGGAACTAGTGAAAAAAACCCATCGCAAAGAACTGGGCTTAGACGAGTTGGTTCTCAGTTCTCTTCTGCTCACTGGAAAGGGTGACCTCTTTCAGGAACAGATGTTACTTCAATCAGCTTGAGACAAAGGAAGGAGAGCATAATTTGAGTGCTTGCCAATGTTAAAGGACAAAAGATTGTTAGCAGAATCAGAGAGGTCTTGAAAACATTTCAAGAGTCTCATTTACAAAGCAGGTTTGGCCGATCTTTTATCCTGATACTCTTCTATTTTATACAAATTAAAATTACACTAAGATTACTCCAGTCATAAACTTAATTATGAAAGTAAAGCTGAGATCTCACTCATATGAAAGCAAAATTCACGTTCCATGACTTTTCTGTCAAAAGCTAATTCACTTTTGCATAAAGTTTAGATGCAAAGAATTAACCCATCATTCAAAAATGCTTAAATTAGTTGAGAATCACGCAATAGAAAATGCTGAAACAAAACCTTTTTGCTCTTCCTACAAAACAGCTATTAAAATAGTCATGAAAGGTTAATGCTTTAGTAAGCAATCAGATGATCATTAAAAAAAGCTCTCCAAAACACGTATTTCATTCTCAATTAGATCATCCGCACTGCAGGTCTGTAATTATGCAAGTTCAGAGGTTATTTTAGGCATAACACCTACCTTAAAAAAAATCGTGCAAGTCACAAGCCAAACAGAAAATAATTTTAAGTGAGCAGTATTTGGCAAATCTTCCAATATATACTATCACTAAAACATGATCCTAAATGATGTGCAGAAAAACCTCCTTTTAGAACAGAAACAACTATTTGAAACAATCCACTTTAAATTCCCACAAATTTCAAACCACCTGCATTTTCTACGTTTGTTTCCACATTTGTTTTTTAACCATAAAGTGCATTTCACAGGTAGGAAGGGACCTCTGGAGGCCATCTGGCCTAAGCCCCTGCTCCAGCAGGGCCACCTAGAGCCAGTTGCCCAGGACCACGTCCAGGTGGCTTTTGAATATCTCCAACAATCAAGAATCCACAATCTCTTCGGGTAACATGTGCCAATCTTGGGAACTCTCGCAATTAAAAAGTGTTTCCTGGTGTTTCAGTTTGTCTCCACAGCCTTTGGTCCTGTCACTGGGCACCACTGAGAAGCTGCTGGCTCTGCCCTCTTTGTACCCTCCCTTCAGGTATCTGTAAACATCAGCGAGATCCCTCCTGAGCCTTCCCTTCTCCACGATAAACAGTCCCAGCACTACAGTAACACCACAATTATTTATACAACATAATGCACCACACATTAAACCACAGTGTTTTGTTCTGCTACTACAGGACAACCCAACCCCACATTAAGTTATCTCTTCACATCTCTGTTGACATCACTCAATCAGGTTTGTGTGAGTCTTGAGACATACACCACAGCCAACATCTGCGATGTCACAAACCAAAAGCTGTTTTCAAAAATCTTTTCCAGATGGGAAAACTCCTTGGTAAAAGTTACCATATTTATGTCCATCAAGATAAAACTTGGTAAAAAGAACAAAATTCTGCAGTCTTTTTTTGACATCCAGCCTGGCTGCACAGGACGGTGCACTGAGCTAATGATGCGAAGTCCAAAACCCCAGCAAAAGGAGAGTCAGTTTGAAAGTTCTTCCTTGAAATAATAAAAGTACACAAGAGTGGTTTCAAAGGTGTTTATGTAAGAGACAACAAATTTCTGCATTCTCAGGTGTCACTTTCATTCTCAGTTGGCTGTAACAAACCCATCCCAGGTGGTGCCTGATAAACCAAAAGTACAAGGCACTGCAGCTGAGCCAGTAAGTATCACTAGACCAAATCTGTAAGGCACCAGCAACACCCCTGACTTTGGGATGCACTGTCCCACTGTTTCCCACGGCCAAATAAAGTTCTCTTAACTTCAGATCTGGCCTTCAGCACATGAGCTGGCCTATTCTGGCTTAAATGCTGTCTGTTTGCTGCCTGACTTTTGTCCACAATACATTTCAGAGGTTAGAGGCAGCCAACCCATGGAGCAGCACAGCCCTGCAACCTGCCCGCTGCCCCACAGAGGACCTGGAGCACACGGGCACTGCCTTTAAGCCACCCTGTGAATGCTGAATGCCCCCCAAAGCAAACACAACCCCCAAAACCACTTTCACTTCAATAAGAAATCATACTCTGGTAGTGCAAGACAGTGCAGAGGTTTGTCTCTAAGTGAAGGGCAAACTCTCTATAAGCATAAATTATTAAAGTTTTACCTTTGTTTTTCTGGTTTGAAACATGACCAAACTGATAACATTTAAATCTGTCCGAGCTATCCAGTCAAACCCATGTGCTTTCCTTCTTTGGAAGGCAGAGCTACAGTGAAGGTTGTCCTGAAAGAAACTGGTTATCCCTTCCCTTTCCTACAAACTCTGGAGTAGCAATAGCTTTCTACCTTTAAATGGTAGTAGTCAGATACCTAAGGCAATACAAACACTACCCAACCGAACAACCCTCTTAATTTATTAGCACTGCAAACACATGCTCTAAAATGTTTCAGTAAATCATTTTGTATCAAAACTTTGATACCATATGTATCTGGAAAGAAAGACCACATCAGAGATAAAACCACTTGCCAAATTCACTAGGACAGCTGAAGATGAACAGAGAATCATTTAGGTAGGACAAGACTGCTAAGACCATCAAGTCCAATTGTTACTCCAGCACTGCCAAGTCCACCACTAAACCATGTCCCCCAGTGCCAAAACTACACATCTTTTAAATATCCCCAGGGATGGTGACTCCAGCACTTCCCTGGGCAGCCTGTTCCAATGCTTGACAACCCTTTGGGTGAAGAAATGTTTCCTAATATCCAATCTAACCCTCCCCTGGCATAACTTGGGGCCATTTCCTCTTGTCCTGTCACTTGTTATCCTGGAAGAAGAGACCGACTGCCACCTGCCTGCACTCTCCTTTGGGGCAGTTGTAGAGAGCAGTCAGGTCTCCCCTGAGCCGCCTTTTCTCCAGGCTGAACATCCCCAGTTTTTTCAGCTGCTCCTCACAGGACTTCGGCTCCAGACCCTTCAATGGCTCTGCTGCTCTTCTCTGGACACACTCCAGCACTTCAATGTCTTTCTTGTTGCGTGAGGGGCCCAAAACTGAACACAGAATTCGAGGTTTGGCCTCAGCAGGGCCAAGTACAGGGGGACAATCATTGCCCTGGTCCTGCTGATACAGGCCAGGTTGAAACTGGCCTTCTTGGCCACCTGGGCACACTGATGGCTCTTTTTCCCCCCAGTCAGGCAGCTTTCCAGCCACTCCGCCCCACACCCGGAGTGTTGCCTGGGGTTGCTGTGACCCAAATGCAGGACCCGGCACTCAGCCTTGTTGAAACTCATACCCCTGTCCTCGGCCCATCCATCCAGCCCGTCCAGATCCCTCTGCAGAGCTGCCTTACCTTCCAGCAGAACAACACTCCCACTCATCCTGGTGTCGTCTGTGAACTTTCTGCAACACCTCTCTAGTCAAAAAATCACTTCAAATTCTGTACCAGAGCACAGGTTTACATTAACAAGAGGTGCAGTGCTATAGGAATAGACTGGCAGAACAAAACAGTATTGAGAATCCTAATGTCTAGTTCAGGTCTTGCTCCAAATTAGAGCATTTGCCATGAACTATTCCATTTCCCATGGACTAAATATGCATTAGTAGTTGGAGAGCATTATGTTCACCTTCAGAGTGCATTATTCAGTTTGGTTGAATATAAAACTAATTCCATTCACATACTCTGAGATCACTCTGCCATATGCAATGCAGCAAAGCACATTAAGGTTGGACAAGCAAGAGACTTAATTCAAAAGAGCACTGAAGAAAAACCACCAGTGGAGACACACCCATATTGCAGGTCTGCTGATTTAATACAAAGAAATCTAAAACTCACATTAGTAATACTGAAAAAAAAATCACATACTTCAAAACAACCTACACTGCAAACAGTGTTATGTCTTCCTTGCACATCAGTTCTTGGGGAAAGGTATGCTCATTCTCAAGTAGTAGACTGGTAAATTCTGAAGTGTTTAAAAATGTTTTGACCAAGTCCAGAGAAGCAGTATGGCTTCCACAGTTCTGATAAATCCCCTTGTTAATACCCATCCTCTTCTTTCAAACACCATTAAGAGTTAAACTATGATATATATATCGATGTGATTTGGAAACATTAAGTCATGCTACTGAGGCAGACATCTGGGAAAAAAAAAGTAATAAGAAAGAAAAAATATCAGACAATTGAAAAATTTTAACAAATTAACACTTGTTGCCCTTTGAAGAATTATTATAAGTGACTGGAGAGTTCAATAAGCTCTTTCTCAAATTTATTTACATTGCCTAATTCATCTCTTGATTTTGTTTTTTTTTCCCACAGAATTCACATGGGGGATACTAAATTAACTTTACTATTTAAGTGCTTTGGCAGCAATCTTCTGAAGATGCTCTATTAGGAGCTGCCCCATGTAATCTATGGGCAAAAATAGTTACATTCTTTTTCAGATCTCCACTATTAGACCTCAAGAGACCGTATCTGGTTTTCTGTACTCCAACTTTTGAACAGTACTTCAGTTCTTCTATGATTTGACATTTTTATTTTTAATTGACTCTGGCTGGCTCTTCAGCTCCTCTCCCTGTAATCATACCAACGTGCAGTTTACATGAGTTGGGAAAACAGTATTTACATTTCTTTTGGAAATATAATAATTTGTACATTCAAATGTAACAAGTTAGAAATTGACCTTTGAACTTGCTGAACAGCCAGATAAGAGGAAAGCAAAGACCCATTCCCTGACTTTTTGTCAGGCAACACCACGTGGCTCATGTGTGCATTGCTCACAGACAGACAGCTCTACACAGGTTTGGGTTTTTTGAGAGAGGCAGGGGCAGCAATCAAAAACTAAGCCATGGACAGAGTTAACAACTATGCAGTTTAAACATCTGGAGTTTGTATCTGAACTTATTTACTAGCTTATTTTAGGATCGCAGGTATATGCTCTGGGGCGTAATATATACAGTTGGAGCATCTAGAGGGTAAGATGCATGCAAGTTGTAAGAAATCTCTCCACATTCACTACAGCAGTATTAAAAAAGGGATATTTTAAGAAAATTACTTTTACTGGCTCACATTCTCACTGATAATTAATAGAGGCACTATGTTGGTAACTACTGTGGGTTAACACAGCAAGTAGCTAAACACTACAAAGCCACTCACTCCCTACCCTGCAGTGGGGTGGAGGAGAGAACTGGGGAGAAAAAAGTGAAGTTGTGGGTTCATATAAAGACATTTTAATAGGAGAGAAACTAAAGAGAATAAATAAATAAAAACAACAATAACAATATCCAAAACAAGTGATGCACAATGCAATTGCTCACCACCTCGCTCAACCAGTCCCCAGGCAGTGGCCCCTGGCCAGCTTCTCCCCTAATTTCTATACTGATCATGACACCATATGCTCTGGGATATCCTTGTGGTCCGGAGGGCTCAGTGGTCCCAGCTGTGTCCCCTCCCAGCTCCCTGTGCACCCCCAGCCTCCTCGCTGGTGATGGTGAGGACTAGAAAAGGGCTTGACTCTGTGGAAGTGCTGCTCAGAAATAACTAAAAACCCCAGTGTGTGATCAGCGTTCTAAATTCAAACCCCTGCACTAGAAAGTAAGTACCAGCTACTGGGAAGAAAATTACCTCTATCCCAGGTGAAACCAGGACAGCAACCTATACTGAAAAAAAGTTTTCAAAAAATGAAAACTGGTCAAAAAATGACACTTTAAAAAGTTAGTGGAATTTGTTTACCCGGGCACTACATGAGTTTGTAGAAGTTTTGATCCCAGGCATTGCTGCTCAAGTGACAGAGTTAATCTGCTTTCCCCTCCCTCCCCAGTCCACATCAGGACTGATGTAAGAATTTGCTAACAGAGATATTTCATCTAGGATGCAACTTCAATATGTTGTGCAAAACCAACGAAATCAGCATATAACTCATTCTGTTCTTCAGTTTGAAAAGTCAGACTCAAAAGCAAACAGCAGTCTGCTGTAACCAGGGCTCGGAACAAAACCAAGGTACTGCACTGAATGCCCGGTCAGCTCTGAACTGCAGAGCTGTGGACAGCTAATACTAGTGACAGAATAATGGTAGGTGTTGGAAATTAAAAACACAGTCCTGTTTTGCTAATAAAATTAATTAGCCAAGTTTGCCAAATATAACATTTTTGCAACTTATTCATAAACACAAGTACCAGCAGGGCACAGATTTTATTTAAAAAAACGTAACTCATTGAAAAAAATTTTTATAATGAAAATGTCAACCCTAAGTTATCTTCAAACAGTCTTGAGAGACACGATATTTACTTCTATGTATTTAGAAAAGACAACACAGAATTCTATTTGAACGTGGTGTAACTCAATTCGCCCAAAGGATTTGGACTGCAGGAGTAAAGTAGGCCATAATACAGAAACAGTGAGATCTATTAAATGCCTGTATATCTGAATTACACTCTTACTGCTTATCTGAGTGATAGACTTAGTGTTACCAATGTTACAGAAATTAAGAAAATACTTCCAGCAATAGTGTAACATGCTTAGGCCACAACAGCTATGGAAGAATAGTGTCTGTAGGAAGAAGTTACTGAGTTCTACTCGTACAGGTTTAAAAAGCATCCAGACAATACTTCCTCTAATGAGTCCTGACAGCAGTTTAATGTAACTCTAATCCCATAACAACTAGCATTTTACTGATTGCATTCCATTTTTGTTAGAATATTTTAGCATGAACAAGCAGTTGTTTTAACAATATTCAATTCCCAAAACAGACACAAAGTCTAAGGCCAAAACGCTTGTTCCAACTAGTAAAAATTCCAGGCAACCAGTAGTTTTGTCTCAGGAACAGAATTAAGTAGCTCTCATTAACTGCCAAAATTTCACAGACAGGAATGATTACATTAAACAACACAAAGAGGGCACTCTCTCCTCTGGTCCAGTTTGAACCATCTGTCAGTGACATGGACACGCAAAAAAAGCTACACACAAAAGAGGACTTTAGATAACCATAGTCTGCGTATCTAAGAAAGAAAAAAAGATGCTACATTCAACAGTCACAACAAAATAAAGCCCCTTACAGAGCAAGGCATTTTAATTTGAGACACATTCAAAACTTAATACAAAGAACTAAGTTCTACGCATATTCCTTATGGTCACCTAATTCAATTAAATGTTATTTCATTACTTGAATCACTGCAGAGCTTCTGTACACATGGAACGTGGCTCTTCAACACAAAATGTGGACTAGTTTGTTGAGGTTTTATGTTGTGTTCATGAGGTTTTGTTTTGTTGTGGGATTTTTTGTTTGTTTTGGTTTTTGTGGGGTGTTTCTGTTTTGTTTTACGGTGTTTTTTAAATTGGTTTTGTTTGATTGTTTTTAAGCAGAATAACATTTAGGTCACAGTTCCTGCACAGGAGTATTACAAAAAGCACTTTTAATTGTGCTTTTAGAAAAGCCTTTTAGTATTACTTTGAGATATATTTTAGCCATTAAAGATGATGTATGGAGATCAGTTTATGGTAATATACAGCACTAGCACAGCAATTTTTATAGCATGCAATAAGGTTACCTGGAAAATGTACAGGAATTCCACAGGCACTTTGATGACTGTGAGCTGTTTGGTACATATTCACAGCTACTTTTATGCAGCAAAAGTATCACAAACTATGCTTTGGTTAGGAACAGAAAGATTAACTGATCCATAAGGAATATAAGTAAAACAGTTACAGAAAAAGCTATAAAGAAAGAAAAATTCAGGGTTACGAAAGTTGTTAGGGAAGTTGTCATTGTGTCTAACTTACACCATTGTGCTTGCAATCAAAAGCAGGAGCACTCTTGGTTTATATTAAAGAATCACTGCTCACTGGTGGCTGAATTGGGAACTATTTCATTTCTGTTTTCACTTAATTGAAAACGGTCTCGTCATTCATAAGTAGCATCTGCTCAGGCCGCAACCTTGGGTTTAGAGAACCTTAAACACAAGAAACAAAACCACTAAAATTACTGTTCAAGGACTGTGTTATAAAGCATTACCGCACGCAGGATACAGCCACTTAAACAACGCCCGTATTAATAAGTTACACCATTTCCCAAACAACAAAGCCTGATTAATTAAAATACTAATTTGCCCCTGCTAGTGATGCTCCTTGTCATGAATATCTTACATACTGTTCAATTTTAAGTACACACGGCTCCCAGTGTGTGCAAGTGCCATGCAAGAAAGCAATGGCAAATGTTATTTTTTTCTCCATCATGTTTTAAGATCAACCTTCTGACAAAATTTGTGTTTGGTATTTTTCAAAGAGACAGATTAGATACCCTATAAATTATAGTTACATGCATACAGAGTACACACTACAGAACACAGCTCTAGAATACTGTGCTCAGAGATATCAATGTGGAGCCTGAGAATATTCTATCTTTTTTATTTCTCACTTATACTTAGAGAAAATTAGAATTCTAAGTAAAATGCCCAAATAATATATTCTCCAACTATTAGCGAAATTAATGTCTTTATTTTACTCTGCATTTCCCAAAGCTCAGGACTGACAGGAGGAATGTGCTCTTGAAATTAATTGTCTTTATGTACCGAATTAAAAGTATTTGCCACAATTATGTTACAAAACAGTGTTTTTACAGAGTAATAGAATTTTCTGTATCATGGCTGGCATTAAGGCTATAGCCATGTCCTTAAACCCCAAACAAATTACTCTCAGAGGAAATGCACGCATTAATAACACAAAGCACAGATTAAAAAAAACCCCAATTTTTCCCAAATTGTTGTTTGCTGCCATGCTATTTTTCAGCTCACAGGCATGAGATATCATTAGTTTCCCAGCTGCTAATTTCGTTAATTTTGTTTGAAAATTCAATTCCGTGCGAACAGGTTGCAAACCAGAATCTGCCTTAATCTCCTAAGCAGTCCATACTTCCAAGCACGTGGCTACTACAGCTAATTCCACTATTAGGTACAAAAGCAAAACCAGCTTAGAGACAGCACTAAATGACAGGTTTCAATATTACAGGCAGTTAAACACAAAATTTTGGCCCTGGTAATGAAGAAACTGCTTTGTCTCTCATGAAATTCCTCCCTCCATGTGTCACTGCACTGTACAGAAAACAAGACATGTTGCTTTGCATAAAAAAAATTACAGTGTAGAGCACATCACTGCAAATACATTTTTTTACGGATAAGGCAGAATAGTGAATACTCTGATGCACTTCAGCCAATTCTATACATGTATGTATACTCATTTAAAGCAAATTCAGAAATCTAGAATCTAAACAGTCATTCCTTAAAGACCTAATTATTCATCAAATGCCTACAAAGTCATTTAAATGAGAGAAATAGCATCACGCTTCCCTGAAAAAGATTTTTAAATCATTTCTATCTGACCCCACTCATGACCCTAACATTTCTCTAAAAATTTAAATTATGTATCTAAAACAGTTTGGGTGATCTCTGGTCTCCCATTCTAGTTTTGAGGACATTCTTTCCAATTACCACACAAGTTCAAGTATAATTCAAGTACGGGAAAGGAATTTTACGTTTACTCTTCCTGAGTCGCACGTTTGGAGCAGGTGATGCTTTATTCTCTTTTACACATCAATTTTTACTTACGTCTTTTTTAATCACTGAGGAAATGATAAATTATATCAGTTGTGATGTGTTAAGCGTGGAATACTCCGAGAAGAACAGAACACTCCCTGGTTATTTGACACTGAATTTATGCATCTAATTACTGAGGCATGCTGCTAACTCTTGAAGATTTTAGAAGAGCTAAAGCCACTAGATGGATCCATCCTCCCCCCTCTTTTCCCATGACTAAAAATTTTACTTCTTTTATTATTTACTTTCACCACTGAAAAAAGGTCCATTTAAAAAGTGAGCTTACTCACCAGGTGGGTCTCCCAGACACACACAGCTCAGGCTGCAAAGCACTCGGAAGCCTGTTAAGGGACCTGCTGCCAAGGACCGGCTTTAGATCTATTTATAGCATAAACATGGTGAAGGCCAGATAAGTCTTATTAGCCTATTTAACAGTTATTTGAAGATTTGTTTATTTAAGATGCAATAACTTGAAAATAACTGCAAAAGTCTTGGTTTCTCCAAAAGATTCTAAAGCTTAAGCGACACCCAGTCACATTTGTTACCAACAGTACTCCTGAAAGCCCTTCACACCTTTAATAAGTGCAGAGTATTTCTGCGTTTAAGGACCTCAGGAACTCCAACAAACTGAAGAATCACAGCAAACAAGCTTTTCATTACATCACCTGCAAGTAAAGGCCCTATAAATGCATACTAAATCAGAAAGACAAATTCAAGAACTAAATACCTTTCTGTAACTGGATTTAAATAAGCTAATTTTGGTCTTTGGCACTGGCTCTTGGTAACAGGAGAGAGGCTTAAAATCACAGACCCACACGGGTAAAACAGAGAAGAGTCCACACTACTGCTGCACAGATGTCACTGAAGGTAGAAAGATCCAACTCAGAGAGAAGAACGTGATAAAAAGATTTTTAAAAAGAAAGACAAATAATCTGAACTCAGTTTATGTAATGGAGTGAAAAAGAAGGTGCTTGAAGCGCATGCCAAAAAGGCAAAGAAAGCTCTAAGAATCATTCATGGCCACATTAGTGTAAATCAAAGTCTTAAGAAACAACTTCCTCTCAGGAAACACAAATTCTTGAGTCACAATTAAGGCTGAAAAAAAAAGAGCAAGAATTAAAAAAAAAAAAAAAAGGAAAAAAAAAAAGAACAAACAGAACTGATGACTAGGAACTGTGAGCAGCTGGGCACATTTTGTTACACAAAATAAAACAATTAACCATGCCCCCAGTTTACTATGCCTGACTTTCAGTGTGAGGTGTATCTCAGTATCACATCCCACTGGTTTAGCATTTCTTAAATTTCACTATCATTTAAAGGTGAGGGAAGGGGAAATCAACTCCATAATTAATCAAAATTAAATAATGGTTTTAAGTTAAGCCCATTTTTTCCCACTCCTGTGCAGAAAGATATTCTGGTTTAGTAAAGGTGATCCAATGACCTAGTCCAATGTCTACACTAATTTAGCAGAGACTGAAGTGGAAAAATTACCTTCTACCCAGGCGTTTCACCTACTGTTACCTCCCTTCTCTAGACAAGTCCACATGGAAAACACATGAGGAACATGCATGTTCTGTCATAGATGCAGTGAAAGACCACCTGTGAAAAACATTCCACTTCTCACTTCTGTTTACAAAGCAAAATGAAAGGAGGCTGAGAAGCCACTGAAACTTTAATGATAATTAGGTATACTAGAACGTAACTCCATGCAAACCTTGTCTACGCTCACAGCTTCTATTGTAAGAAATGTTAACTGGAGTGTGGTGTTCAAAAGGAGGAAAACATTAGGATCTCTGTTAGCTGTAGCTCTATTGTCTTGTACCCTTTTAAAGAATGATTTATTTCAGTTGTTACCAGCTTTACTGAGCTAAACACAATAGCTCCACACTGTGGGAGAAAGCACTGTCATATATACATGGTGAATGAGGCAGCAATTAGGAATTGAGGCATCATAAGAAATGTTTCCAAGTGTTCTGGAAGTTGCGTATGCCCCTCAGGTTTAGAAAGATGTGAGGTCTGGATTGCTGTCCTTTAGTAGTGAATGAAAGATCCAACTTAAGATGACAAACTTAAAAGTATATTACAGCCAGATTTTGAATATATTTCTGATCTCAGCAAACCTGAGCATGTAGAACTACGCATCCCATTCCCACTATTTTTATAAACTGCAAGATATTGAATATAGTATCAGAGGCCATCCTACTCCCAGAAACATCAAAAGCAGCTGTCACGTGCAAACTCTGGCTGAATCCAATTAAAAACTCAATTTTTCAGCCTCCTGCTGAAGAAACTTGTCACAGAGCTTATAAAAACCATGAGATATATTTCTCTAAAACATATACACAGAATGCTTGAGGTTAGAGAGAAGCTCCAGAGGTCATCTCCACTCTTCCTGATCAAGCAGGGCCAGCTACAGTAAGCCGCTAAGAGCCATCCACTTTTAAGTATCTCCACAGATGGAGACTCAAGAACCTCTCTGAGCCATCTATGCCAGTGCTCAGCCATCCTCACAGTAAAAACCACCAATGTTCAGTCAGTCCTGCATTTCATCTTGTGCCCATTGCCTCTCTCACCTCCCTCAACCTCCCGGTAACACTCCTCCCGAGCCAGCCCAGGATACCATTAGCCCTTCTTTACCGCAAGGACACACGGCTGGCTCATGTTCATCTTGGTGCTCCACCAGGACCATCACAGGCCCTCCCTGCAAACACACTTGCCAGCTGGGCAGCCTCCAGCACGTGCTGGTGCTTGGGGTTGTTCCTCCCCAGGTGCAGGACTTCCCACACTTCTCCTTATTCAAGGCCTTAATGAATGAGGTTGCTCCAGCCTGTCAGGGACTCCCTGGATGGGAGCACAACCCTCTGGAGCATCAGCCACTCCTCTCAGTTTGGTGTCACCAGCAAACCTGCTGAGGGTACAGACTGTCCCATCACCCAGATCACTAATGGTGTTGAAGAGGACTGGACCCAGTATTGACCCCTGGGGTACAACAGTAGTTCCTGGCCTCTGACTAGGCTTCATGTCTCTGATGAGCACCTCTTCAATCCACCTCCCTGTGTGCTCAACCAGCCCATACTCCTGCAGTTTCTCTATGAGAATCTTGTGGCAGACGTTTTCACAGGCCTTTCTGAGGGCTAGACAGACAGTATCCACTGTTTTCGTTCATCTGCCATGATTTTTTTTTCACAGGAGAAAAAACAAAAAAAAGAGATGTGCCAATTGCAAGCAGGGATCAAAGATCCTTGAAAACAATTGACAAATCCAGCATCTGATTAAATTTCAAACATTTGTTCTGTGAGGACAAGCTGAGGAAAATGCACTTAGTATAGCCTAAAGAAGAAAAAAAGACTAGCTGACAGTAGTCTTTCAACACCTGAAAGGTTATCAAGAAAATACAGCCAAGCTCTTCGCTTTGGCCTAACACCACACATGCAGTGATCACAAACAGCATACCTCATTCAGTTCCAAAACCTCATTCACTCATCTGAATCCTCAAGGTTTTTTCTTTGTTTTGCCGAAGGAACAATGCAACACAAATCTTATTTATCCACTCTACTGCCTCCAGACTGATGGGTCACCACACAGGAGAGAAAACTGCCACAACAACAAAGGCTTAAAGGGATATTCATCATTTTCTTACCCATAAATCTTCAGACATTCAAATAGACCAGCAGCAAGAGAGTTTGTACTGCATTCATACCATACAATACATTAAGCATCTCCAGTTTCATTAGTCTGAGGCAGAGGTGACAACAACCTGCTTCTTTCCAGCAGCATAAAAGACAGAAAAAAATCCATGGGGAGGAGGGACAGAGCACCATTTTCTATTGTTGACTGAATATAAATAACTGTCTGATTGACACAAAAACCCATCCTCTGACTACATTCATACACTGGAATCTTCTTTTTCAGTGACAGATAAGACCATCACATAATTCTACAGAGACACAGAAAGCTGAATGCAATCACAGTATCTTGCATATTTCTAAGAAGGAAATGTAAAATTACAACGCCCAATTTCTGCTAAGCCCTTATACAAAAATACTACATGAGTAATGGCTGAATTTTTTATTATATCTACTCAGAAGGTTCTTTTACAGAAAAGCAGCACTTCAGGAGGTAATTTGCAGGTTTATGTTTGTAAAATGAGTATTTCTATATGGTAACATCCTTCCAAGAATGTTTAATCAAGTGCTTTCCCTGTAACGTGCCGGCAATGACAGCAGTCGAAGCCGAAATCTCTCTGTTGGTGACCTTGTACAGTCCCATCCCTACTCAGGAAGACTGCAAGGACACGATATAGGAAATCACTGCCAGTTTAACAACCGTATGCAGATTTCTGTGCAACTCATTCAAGTCTAGACAGCCAATTTAAAAAGCCAGTCTGGCTACAGTATTCACACTGCACATCACAGGAAAGGTGGAAATTGTCACACTTGCTAATTTTAAGAGTCACAGCTACTAAATACCCCTGCTAATTTTTAAGTTTGCAATGCTAACAGAGTTATTTTCTTTTTTCTTAAATCAAGGACTTACAGGCATCATACAGAAATGGTAACGAAGAAAAAATACTAAGCATTTCAAAAAATGGAGAAAGTTCTAACTCTTCCAGAAGACAATAGAAGTACCAGTATGTAGCTAAAACACATCCACAGAACTCAGAATCACGATGGTAACATAGAATACACTGATTATTCAACTTTAACAGCCTAAAAAAACCCATAAAAAAAACCTCATAGCATCCAAAAAGGAAAAAAAAAAATCAAACCAAACAAAAACCCAAAGAAAATGTCTGCTCTGACAGCAAAATTTAAAAGAAATCTATCAAAATGTACAAAATTCTTCTGTATTTTCTGCACTGTCTGAAAATAACAGGTCTGTCAACTGGATGAGAGTCATTAAATTTTGTCCAGCAAACGTCTTCACGCTCAGTTGTACCAACAGATAAATATATTAATAATATCTCAACATATTAAAAATCTGCATAACATTACCATAATACTAGCAAGTTTGTATTTAAAAAAAAAGCCTAAATAACTTTTACTAAATTGAGAGTTGATATGAATTCACAAGATAGCTGCATGTAAACAGGATCAGATAATCCAAGCTGGCAGAGGGCTGCCAAACCAAGCTGTAACCAAGTGATGTTTCCTCTGTCAGAGCTTCCACCCCTCACCTTGGGATTCCTGCAATTGTTCCCTAACCTGCTTTAGTCTAAATGAGCTACGTTTGCAAGACAGAATATTTGAAACGTTTAAATTAACCCAGTTCATTTAAAATGAAGGGAGCTGTGCCACAACCACTGGGGACGAGGGGAGAGCAAGAATGAAGATTCAGGAGGAGCAATTTAATCAGTTAAAACATCGGATTGAGAAACAGGGAAAATACAACTTGAGATGGCTGACAACAATCAACTGTTACCACCCACGATTCTCCCTGTGATTCAGCTCAGTACAGTTTCTGATGTCAACATTTTTGTTCATACCTTATTTTAACATACAAATAAACCTCTACTTTGCTTGCTTTTCTGGCTAAATGGCACACAAATAAAGAAATAATTTAAGCATTCAACTTACAAGCCCCTGAATACTGGAGGAAGAGCTGATGGCAATAACCTTGTCAAACATTCCATCCCTACTCACAGATCAATCTTTACACCCTTCTGCTTATTCTGCTTTGCTAAAATGGTCTCTCCCATGTTCGATTATCACCTCACTAATCCTGCCCTTCATGATTCTCATCTTGCTTCCATCCCTCTTCCCCTTTCTTAGGCACCAGCTCCTTCTTTTCCACAACCTTTAGCTCAGCTGGGATGCCTCTCACCTTTACAAACGTCCCGTTATTAACCAGTAAATTAAGTTTCTACTTGCTGCTCCTTTTTCCTCCCTCAACCCATTTTGTCTGTCCTTGCAGTTTGGCAATCGCAAATCCTCCTCTTCCGGTTGCCGGTTCCATTTCATGTTTCAAACTCTGTTCCTTATTCCCTCCTTCCCCTCAACCTACTCAACCTTTTTCCTCCCTCTTCCTGCCACTTTCACCCCAGGCAGGAATCTTTCCCCCAGCAGCTTCCTATTCCAACTTCTGTTCCCCTCTTTTCTCATCCTGCAGCTTCTGTGAATATATGCCTGAGTGGAACCAGGCTGAACCATGTTCCAGTTAAAAACCAAGCTTCCAAAATCCACTTGCCCAGGATTTCAATGATTCCTGCTCCTCCCTATTCAGGAATAACAGGGGAAAAAAAAAAAAGGAAAGACAAAAAGAAAGGCATAACAAGGAGAAGTTATGCATTTATTTTACACTAGGAGTTAGTTTTTAAACAAAATATAGAGATTTTCCAGAGATTGTTATAGAAGCCCTAAAATTTGAAGTCCTTCACTTACCAAATACACATAAATAATGACTCAGTCATATATTTAAAAGCTTCTATAAGAACTCTCAGAATTATTATTTTCCAATTTGTTATATGTATCAATGACTGCTTTTTCACAGCATTCCCATAAAATGGCATAATACTGTAATTCTTAGTCAGAAAATGCAGGGCTTTTACACTTTAAATTACCCTGTATTCTCTAGAACATTTTTGCTTCTTCTTTTCTACAGTCTTCATTCTTTGTATTTATCCTCCTTTCAGAAGTTTGTATCTTGAAACTAGATTGCAACTTTAACCAATTTCACAGGATTCTCAGAACCCAGGAAGTTAGTTTCCTTTAAATACTGGCATCTAGTCTATATCTTCCTTTTCTTAAGATTTCTTCTGAATTTGTTAAAGGTCTGTTTATGACCCTTAAAGAAATTCTTAATTTTTTACCTCTACCACTATATCTTTTCTATTATTGCGTATAAGATAATTCACCTGAAAAAATGATTAAACCAGATTGACTCTTCAAAGCAAAAAAATCCCCAACCACAAAGCACCAAACCAAAAACCAGCATTAATGAGCTGACCTGGACACTACCAGCCAGGAACAGCACATCATATCTCTATGGACTGAATTACTCTTCCTTACAAGATGAACAAACGGCATTAGAAGCCTCCAACCTGTACACTGCAGTTCCCTTCACAGGCAAGAATTCAACCTAAATTCCCCACTGCCTGTAGCCCTCAGAATCACCCAGCTGGAACAGCAGGATTGTAAAGCTGCACATCCAAGTCTGACTTTTAACTCGGGACACTTAGTCAAGGTTGGGTCTCCCACAGCCAGGGCTGGTGCATTAACCAGTGCGTTTCCAAAAGCAAATTACTTCCTACTCTTCCTCCCTGGCCCGTCTTCCCCCTGTTTTGATCACAACCATCTTCACGAGCTCTGCACTGACTTCAAGATATTCCAACATGGCCTGACCTGACTTGAGAAAGTTTCTGTCAAAGCATTCAAGGGTTGAGGACAAGTTTTGTACTGTTGCCTTCACTGCTGCAACACAACAGAGCTCAAAGCAATCCTGAGCAACTACCTCAGCAGATCAGATTTGACCAGAAGTTTAGAGATGCTGCTGAAGCACACTGCTGATTTACTGCTCCAAATGTGACTATCAAGTATTTTCAACACCATGTGAAATTAAGGTACATATGAAGCTTTAAATAAGTAAGTAATTTCACATGAATAATTAAAAAGTGAACCACAGCCTACCACCGAGGCCCTGCCAGGCTTCTGGAAGTAGAATTTGGGCAAAACTCTTGGTCCAAATGTAGCCCTGAATCAATTCAATATAACAGACAGATGCAGGTTTTTCCTGGATAGTTCTTTTCAAGCAGTGACTGGAACTGACCAAGGATTTTAGAAAGTACATTAAAAAAAAGTTGATTTGGGGAGGTGGGGGGGAATCAAACAACACTGTAGAAATATCAGCCTTTTTTAATGTAGAAACCCTAGAAACTGCACATTTACAGTTATCAGGACAAAAAGCCATTAAACCACAGACAAGTACCCCTTTAGCTTGTCAACAATATAAAAGCTCAAACTTTTAATTTGCCCTTATGTGTAATAACCCATAAGAGATGTGAATATGTTTCAGAAACATCTGCACTGGGGATATTTGGGAAAACATAATCGTTTTGTTCATCTTAGAGCCGCAATGGCAAAATACTAATTAAAATAAAACTCAGCCACTCAGTATGAATGATAGACACCAAAAAAAGCTAGAATTACACCCTTTGTCTGGACAGAACAGCAAGAAAGTATTTCAGCAGGTAGTCTTCTCTGAATATAGATGGCTTTTTCTGCTGTAAGGTATCTGATAGTGTTCAGTCTTTGCTGAGACCTTCAGAGAAGTCGAGGTGGGGGAAGTCCCAGAAATGGACTTAAAACAAATTCCCACAAAACTGAACACCCAGTTACATTTTGGATTAAACAAAAAAAAAAGGTTTGCAGATACTATTGTAAGCGCATCTACCTGCCTCAAGCTTGGGTGCAGACAAGGCTCAGTCTTGGCAACGAGTAACTGGCAAAAGAGAACTGAAAATGCTTCGTGACTGGTGGTGAAAGCCTTCTGCAGACACGGTAGCAGGTGATAAATCTGACACAGCCTTCTGCAGAGACGCAACTCAGGACAGCTACCACAAGTAGAAAAGAGTTCCAAGGCTGTAGCACATGAACATTCACAGCTGGAGTAAGGTTGAATGCTGAAAGGGAGGATTTACTGCCAAGCAGCTTGTACAAAACTCTGGTTTCTTCCTCAATACACTAAAAATTATGCTATGCATATGCTTCAAAAATAACCAAATGAACAAACCCTTTTTTGCCCCCACAGACAGTTATCAGCTTATTAAAAAACTCTCTTGGGTAAGCTTAGGCCAGACTTCAGAAGTTAATGTACTAATTAAAATAAGGGCTTGCAGCAGCTAAGCAAGGTTTTCTCTAATCAGTTTGTTCAAGCATTCACTTCAAATCTATTCTACCTTGCAAAAAACAAGTCTGATTTACTTCTACCTGAAGACCCTGCAATAAGTGAGTAGGAACCAGGCAGCACAATGGTCACCATCTCCTGCTTTTTCTCTCCACATTCGAGTGAGAAGCAGCTGAACGTGTCTAGAATGGAGAACCCATTCCTGAGTCTCAATGCAAACTAGAGATGGAATCAAAGCTCCCTTCCTCATTTTTAGGTTTAAGTGAAACTGAAAGGACTAAAGCAACTCTTTGCACACCGCTCGAGATTCAAAATCTTGCTTCCTTTCTTCCCACCGGGAATACAGAACAAACATCATCCCCATAATACCTGGAGTCTTTTCCCTCTGAATACAGAGAGGGTGATTCCCACTAGCCCATTGTCATGAAAACCTTTCTCAACACCAAGTCCTATGTCCAAATCCAGAATATATAATCCATGGAAACAGTGCTGTAAGGTACCCAGAAATCATTTTAGACAGTTCACAGATGTCACAGTTCAACTGTACGTCCAGGGTAAGCAGCATTTGGGTTTTATAATGGTTGAGCCACACTTTCAAAACGGATTATTTCCAACTCACTGCTCGTTTCCTATCTTAAGCAGAAAGGATTCCATTCATAAGGCTAGAAAATTCCATCTTTACAGGTTGTCCTTTCTGCAAGCATTTGTCCCGAACAAAGCTTTAAAATTATTACTTTATTACTGAGGGTCTAGTCTAAATGTGACTTCAAATACAAACTGGAGAAGGATTATGCCAAAGTAAAAGAAGTTTTTTAAAAGTATGTATATTTATATCTGCTAATGACCTCCTGGCCCTCCTCTACACAGGGGTTTTTTTTTGATCGTTCAAGAAAAGTGTTGGCCTGGTTCTCAACAAAATAATTTCTATACATGGGACACCCAAGGGATAGATAAATCCATTTACCATATGATACCTCTCTAAAACAAAGTAGATTCCAAGTATCACACATTCCATGCATCACTAAGGATCACTAAAAGGGAGCCAACACCAATAGCTCCTTCTCCCACTAATGTCTTCCAGCACCTGGCAATCACACATAATCCACTGAGAAGCAGAAAATACTTGCCTGGGAGGTAAAAAATAAAAATGATAAATTATATCGTCTGTCCTTTCCCTCTAAAGATAAAGACACGTAATCTTCTTTCTGATAAACTGGTTTCCTGGTTTAACTGTTTTCATGAAGACACATGGCTTCCATTGCTCCCTGAAACCTATCCAGGCGAAGTTGAAAGTTTCAAGAGTAATTGCTCTGTAGTTGGAAAACTGGCCAAAATCCCTGAAGAGAATGACTCAGTGGGAAACTCATGAAAGGGGTGGGGGGAGAAAGAGATACTCTTTTTAATCCTGATTTTTTTTTT
>VZRE01007484.1:32961-64305 GCA_013396775.1 Cephalopterus ornatus | reverse complement strand
GTGGTCCCTTCCTTCCTCGTGGTCCCTTCTCCCTTGTATCTTGCTGTTTTGTAGTTAGCTGAACTTTTTGGGAGAGAAGTAATTTGTTACCTCTGGTCCTAGGTGCATGTCTTACCATTACAGATTTTCCCAGGCTGTTGAACGCTGTTCCTATGCTTCTCTAGTCTCAGAAGCACTGTTACAGAGTGGATGATTTACAGAAGAACTGCATGCCAAGCATGTGCACACGTACACTGTACACAGTGAAATTCGGTGTCGTGGGGGATTCTACTTCTAAGGCATTACACGAACAATGAAACTTAGAGCAACAGTAGAGAAATATATCCCTGGAGTGCAGTTTGTAAATTGTTTGTTTCAAGTTTGCTACTCATTTTTTTACTACCTCTTCCACCTCCGGCAATTCCATTTCAGAAGCAATATCTAATATGATAAATGACAATTCATTGGTTATTTAAATTAGTATAGCTGTTATTGTAGTTAAATGGTTTCTGGGTAGTCTGCTTTACTGCTGTTACGTTTAGAAGCGTCAGTGATCTGAAACACTTGATTAGTATTCCAGGCTTTGTGAAAGCCCCGTGAAATGCTGCTACTTCAGTTGTACATTAATTCTGTTGTCTACATAACATAGCTTCATGCATGCGGTTTGGGATGTTTCAGTGGGAACACTAAATTGGGGAATACCATTCCTAAACCACAACAGAAAGATAAGGTCAGCTGCAAGACCCTGGGGTGCCGTATACCCATTGCCAAAAACCCGGATTATATTGCTGTAGAAATCTATACTCTACTTATAAATTAGACTTTTGTTATTAGAAAGTCCTCATAGGAAGATGAGCCTTTTGTATTTGAAAAAATCTTTTCTGCTTTTATGGAAATGTTGAGTTTTGTAACAGGTGTACACTTTGTCAGTGTGAAAGAAAACAGCTGTTTAGCTTGAGCTCATTTTGTTGATGTACAAATTTCAGTTATGTTTTCAATACCTTATTTTGTGAAATCTGGGCTCCCACCATCTCTATGGTCCTTTCTTGGCCTGGGCTGGTGAAGGAGTAGTGCTGCTGACTGTGAGACTTGGCGATTTTTTGTGGTGGTTTTGCCTAGTGCTGCTCTTCTATTGGTTTTGTGGCAAAAGAGGGTCACTGCTACATGAGGAGTGTGGCATATTATATATACCCCGTACTACTGTATTACTGATTTTTATTGTAATCTCCCTAGTTGTAAATTCAAGCTATCTGCTGGGTTTTCTGGTGTTACTGAAATTGGGGGGTTGGCAGAACTGTACTGGTTCACAGCACAGGCTGCAAGCACAGCCCTGATGTGCAGTGAAGGAGTGCTTCCATTTTTGTGGAGATGCTGGGTGTTCCTTTTAACACTATTGAATCTTTTTGGATTAAACAAGTGAATGAGTATGAGAAGAACAGAGTAGAATTTCAAATATTTGTTTAAAACAATAAATCTAATGTTTCCTTCCAGATCATAACAACACTTGAGGTACTACGGGATTTGGATTTATCACTGGATATTCTAGTGGTAAGTGATCAATAATGATATATTAAACTCTTCCATAATGAATTACTATGTAAATGTCAGGAGTCTGCAATTGTAGAGGTGGTCAACATGTTACATTTTCAAATTTTGACTCTATATCATGACTTGGTTAGATTCATTTCCTAAAAGCTGGGCATCCAACTTGACAAATGCAGTGTTATTTTAATGATAGTACCGAGCAGGGACTTGAGCATATAGAGGGCATTTTACTAATCAGGGTTGTTTTCACTGTAAAACTGCTTTCAGCCAATGCTAAAGACAAAGCAAGTAAGAGTGAACAATTCTTTAGGTCAGTTGTCTGACTCTTCTTTCATTAGCAGCTCAAAGCTAGTTTCTTGCATTTAACGGGCAGGCAGCCCAAGTAAGGATTTTTGTGACTTTTATCCTCATCCAAGCCACATTCTATCAAATTTTATATTAGACATTATCACACTGGTCTAATGTGTCTGTGTTTTGGGAAGAAGAAAAATGTGGGGTTTGTGAGAGAATTCTTTGAAGAGTAATAGAAAAATATGATTAAGATATTTAGCTAGCCTATTCAGGCAAAGAGGCAAAGGCATATGTCTTCCTAAACACAGGCAGACTTCTACTGGAGTACAGCAATATTTGTGTATTTTTATTGGAAAACAAAATAATCTTGTATTGCAATTAGTTGTTTAAAATGGCAAAGGGTTTCTGCAGACAATTCATGTTTCCATCAAACTTGCGTGTTTTGTAATGTGTCAGACTTTGATGGAAGCCTTGAAGTCAAATAGAGGGAGGAGATGTCTTACAGCTGAGGGCTCCACATATTTTTAATGCATTTGAAGAACATAAATAGCTTTATGAAATAGTCCCACCCAGATTTATTCCATCTGTTTGCTAACTGACTTACCCAATCAGGTTGCTCAAATGATATGTAAGCTAAATATACTTGAAGTGAATTTACGGAAGCCCTTTGTTGGGGTTAAGCTGATTATATGGGAGTAGCATGTGTATAGCTCTTGCTCGGACCTCACAGGGATATCACTTCACTAGCTAGCAAGAGAGTTAACAGGTTGCAGCAAACCTACTGAATTCCAGATTTTGTGCGCATCTTAGAAATGAGAGTTTGTGAATCAGAGATGCTTGCTGATAATACAGGATTAAAATCACCTGTGATTCTATGAACCCTCAAAGACTGCAAGATAGCTTTGCTTAAACAACATAAAACACACTGGAATGAGACTTTAAGGCATAAGATATTGTGAAAATAACTTTGCTCCTTTGACCTTTGTACCCCATACTACTGGTTGAGTTGCATTTTAGGTTACAGCATGTCCAGCATATATGCTCTCTCATATGCTAAAATGTACTGCCTAAAGGAAATTTAAATTGATGCATTTTGTGGGCACAAGCATTTGAGACAAGTGACATTCCTGAAAGATGTACATTTAATGGAGGAAAATTACTTCTTTTAGTTTTATGAATTAAGGCTGCATTTTGTTCCCCATATTTGGTTATAAATAACTACCTTCAGTTTTGTTTGCTGTATAAAGAGTGTTTATTTCCTTAGCTGCCGTAGGACTGCCCTCACTACTAGGCTAATACTGTTTGTAGCAGTTTTAGAGGAGGTTTTGTGTGGGATGAGAGTTGTGATTTATTCTGCCCATCTTTCTTGCATTATCTTCCACAGGAAACTGGCATAGGCAAAACAGTTAACAGTTTGAGGAAGCATGCCACTGCTGGGAATATAGCTAAAACTCTGGTAAAACAATGGAAAAAGCTTGTTTCTACAGAAAATAAGAGGTAGGTGTGAACATTTTTCCTAAAAGTTAATTATACTGTAGTGTGACTTTAAAATAGAGATTGGAAAGCTTAGGCAAGTGTTTGGAAGAACAAATGTACATTAGGACAAATACATAAATTGAACGGAAGAAGTTAGGATACCATTATAAAATATGAGGAAAAAGGTCAAAGTAACCAGTATTGGTCAATTAGCCAGTCAGCACTGTGACTTCAGCTGATTTTTTGACTGCCACAAGTTCTTAGGTCCTAGCTGGTACAAGCAGGAGTAGACCAATGATGGGCACTGCTGTGTACTTCTTAAGTAAATTTGGAAACTTGTTCTTTCTCCCAAGAGGTGGTGGTTAAATGAGGAAGCTCTCCAGTGATTCTGTTGTATAGAGTTTTGTTTTAATGTTCTTGTGGACTGATAAGGGCTTCTAATACTGGAGGAGTTACACTGAAGAAATGCAGTTTCTTCTCTGAAAGAAGCAGCCACCACTGCCATGACCAGGCTCATTCTGCTTTAGATGCTTTGCAGTCCTCCGACAGTTTGAGACAGCTGAGCTGAGAAAGCCAAGGGTTTAGTTTGACAAGGGTTTAGTAGGGTTTAGTGCATTTTAAATCTGAGCTTGTTCAAACAACAAGAAAGCAAAATACCAGAACCTGTGATGAGCAAATCATAAAGGCTGACCTGTTGTAATCTGTACCACCTACAGAGCATGTTGTAAATTCTGTCTCGTAGTTACTTCAAGCACCATGTCTGTGTTCTAAAGCATGAAGTATGCTTGTATGAAAAGTGGTATCCAACATGTTTTAAGCAAATAGTACTGCCAGGCATGTTTTCCGACTGATGGCTATGACCCTACTCCACACCTGTCTTGCTGTCAAGTCTTCTTGCAATATTTAGCAGTGCTGGACTGAAGAGCAGCTTCTCTGGGATTCTGTACTGATAATGGGAAAATAAGAGCACAGCAGAGCACAGTTCTGGGTTTTGTAAAATTGACATATGGTGTGATTTAATGCTTTTAGTTTTACTAATATAGGACAAAGATTGTTTAAAGATTTAACATCAGATATACAATAAAATGTGGGGTTTTTTTTATTGTTGCAGTGGTCACAGAGGAAAAAAATGTACTGAAAAAGAAAAATGTGAGACAAAATCTTCTGTTTCCAAGGAGATTAAGCCTTCAGAGAAGTCCAGATCATCTGTACTGGCCTTTAGAAGTCCCAACAGCGCTGCCATTTCTAAAAAGCTGAATAAGGAGCATATTTGTAGTGAAAAGACCCATCAAAGTACAGTTTCTGAGTCTCCAAAAGAATGTGATAATGAAGAATGTAGCAGCAGTGGTTCTAAGCATGCTTCCCAGGTTACCAATTCTCAGGCTAAAGACAGTGAGTTCAAAGAGAGCACCTCCACAGAGAGCAAGAAAGTTTCAGAAAAGCAGCATTCCTCTGCAGCCAATAAAGGCTTATCACCTCTGGAGGAAAAGCCTAGTAAGAATACTTCCAAACAGAGAAGTCCTAAATGTGTGAAGAAACCAAAACAAAAACTTGTCATAAAAAGCAAAGCCAAATTATCTAGTGATGAGGAATTCGAGCCTCCTACTATGTCTTTTGAATCCTATCTTAATTATGATCAAGTTACTAACAAAAGAAAGAGGAAGGCTGGTTCTACAGGTGCCCAGCCAAAGAAATGCAGTGAACGGAAGAACAGCTCATTACCACAAAAGACTTCAAAACTTTCTCATGCAGAAGAGGGAGCAGAAGACTTTAAAAAATGTGAGAGTGATCAATCAGAAACTCCCAGTAAAAAGGTAAACCACTACATGGTTGACATAAAAGCAGATAAACTGTGTTTAAATAAGTGCTTTGCACTCTTAATTTCAGTGAAATGTATCTTTATTTATTTTAAGGAACAGATTGCATGACTCTGATATATCAGCTCCATTGCAATTACCAGTAATTACATAACTGGGGGGGGGGGGGGGGGGAAGACTGCTTACCGCATACTGGTGGTTTTCAATTTACTTACTTGTATTTTTAGGATTATTTCAAATATTGCAATAGTGTTTGATTCATATCAGCTAATCTGCTTTTGATCTTCAAAATTTACCTTTGGAAACATGTCCCCTTCTTCCATTCTTGACCAGCCTGGTTTGTGGCTGCAGCAGCTGGTTGTGTACAGCACAGTCCTTTTGTCAGACGATATGGTTCTTTAATAGGGAACATTAAGGTTTGCAGTGAAGTTGAACCTTCCTTAAATGCATTGAGGTAAACCAAAGTATTGCACATAAAACTAGATTATACATGTTCTTAATCTGAGCTATCCTAATCCCTTGAAGAGGAAGAAGCTGGAGTAGCTTCTCTGAGCCAAGGTATATCTAAAAATGTGTATTAATTAGACATTTTAAATTAAGACCTTTTGCATGCTGGAAATTAGAGGTATCTTCAGTATTTTATCTTCACTGTGATGTGAAAGCTTCAGGCTTTACTTATTATGGAAGATCTGCAATTTGAATGTGGTATCTTCTGTCCCAAATGGAGAAATATTAATGTAGAGGCTTGTGTATGATACTCCTAAACTGTTTGAGGAAAAATCTTGCATATTCAAGCAGTTGTGAAAAGTTATTGAAGATACTGAAATGAAGTTCAGGCAATGCAAGTTTTGGGCTGTAAGTGCCTGACTTAAAATTGGAGGACACCTAAGATCCAATTTTGATGCTGCACATAATACATTTGTAGGGACCCACACTTAACAGAATGCTGCATCTTTAAATCTCTTTTTAAGGGGTTATCTGTGAAAATTTTAGGCATGATTTAGGAGATGTGATAGGACCAGGTGTAAAGCTGTTTCTTGTCTTTTAGGATTGTACTTTTGTCATCTTGCAGTTTATCTCATTCACTCCTTGCCTCTGTAGTGATTTATCTGAAAGCCTGTTAACTGATTTACTGTTCTTTAATCTCTTTCTATGCGCTAATTGCAGATGTCACACTAAGTTCCTTTTGTGGTATAGTCTCAGTGAGTAGAGTATGAAAGGGTACACTGAAAAATCCCGTGAGTAAATTTTAGTGTAGAAAAGAAATAATTCTAGTTATTCTAGTTAACTTTGGGGTTTCCTTAAGAGTTGTTTGGTTTCGGGTTTTGGTGGTGTTTTGTTTGTTTTGGGGGCTTTTTTTTTTTTGTTTGTTTGTTTTTTTTGTTTTTTTAGCTTATTTCGAGTTTCTGTAAACCCAAATTTATAATGTTAAAGCATTGTTTCCTTGACTGTGCACAGGCTAAGGTGGCATCCCTCCAGGAGCTTCTTAATACTCCACTACCTAAATTTCTGACAGGCATCTCAAACTCATTTCCCTCATATGCTGCAGACTTTACAGGTAAGTAGTATACAAGGTCGAAATGGTATGAGTTTTTACAGCTCTCTGTAGAGATGTTTTATCTCCTTTTCTAATAAACTGTATTAGCTTATCTCACCATAGCAAAGAAGGGCTTCACCTTCACTTTCTCACCTGTAAAAGTCGTGTTGAAGTTGAAGGGGCTTATAAAGCCTTCCTTATGGCTGGCTGAGTAAAGAAATACTGTGGAAGGTTATCACAGATGTAGAGGAGGCATAAATGGGGGCTGTAGAACTACTACCCAGTTTATCTTTTTGCCTGGTCTAAGGTATAGACAGGAATAGACTTAGTAGAAACTACCTCAGGTAAAATAAATATATGAAGCACCTGGTCTAGCTTCGGCATAGGAACCACTACCATCTTTATAGGTAGGTGACATAAAGTGGCAGTCGTTTCTCTAGCAGTTTTTCTGAGGTTTCGGTGGTTTCATACCACCAGGGTCTTGAAACATCACTGGTATTGTAGCTTCTGGCTTCTCTAGAGTAACTTAGGAGGGCCAGTAAGGTGCTATAGATGGGTTACACTGTTACCCAAGTGTAAATACATCTCATGTAGATTGGAGCTAAATAATGCCAGACTGGTTTGAGTTGGTGCAGCTCACTTGCAGTGTTCATGCTGTCTTGGGTGTTAGATGATGGTGAGTGGACTCCTGCAATATGATATGTGCAAGGGCCCCAGACTGTAATGCAATAACTTTGAATTTCAAGAAAAGGTAATGTGTCCTACCAGCTGGGCTCATCTTAGAGCTGAATGTCTAAAGCATTGTAAAACCTGCTGATGTTTTGCTTGCAGCTTCTGTAGCACCTGTTGTGGAAGCACCTCAGCAAGTCAGTGAGACGGTTCAATTCACAGGACAGAGACTGAACTCTAAAATGCAAGTTTACTCTGGCTCTAAAACAGTGTGTCTTTCAAAGATGCTTACACTGTATGAACAGTGCATCCGTGTGCTTCAAAATAATATTGATTGTGAGTACTTTTAGAGATTTGTAGCAGGCTGTGACTGAAAGCGTATCAGATTTTTTTTTTCTCCATGCCAAACAACAGGCCTACTAAAATATATTGCAAACAGTGACTCTGGAGCAGGTTGAAAGGCACTTAAAATGGGACTGATGTCTGTGCTAAAATGTAGTTTTGTTTTTTTTTAAAAGCTTACAATTTTTACAGTTCCAATTTTACTTGAAATGTAATGTCCTATAAATTGTAAGTCAAAAAGTCTGCCGTTCCTCCCAGCCAAGATGTTTGTTTACATAAATTAGAATGAGTGATCAAGACATTCTTTTATTCCATGGATAGGCAGAGGCGGGGAGTGATACACATCGGTAAAGATGGGGAAATGACTATTCAAAGATGCTTTATCCATCCTCAGGTATAACTGCTAGTCAGCATGGAACTGCTGATGTCTAAATATTTTCATAGCCTGACTTTAAAAAGTGTTCTGTTAGTGCTTGTTAAAATTAACTTGTATTTTTATTTTTAAACTCTTTGGTGAGTGGTGTTACCCACTGAGTAAAATGAGTAAGATGTTGAAAGTACCTTACCTACTTTTTTGTAGTGCTACAAGAAGTAGGAGGTGTGCCCTTTGAAATTCTTGAACCTGTGCTAACACGTTGCACACCAGAGCAGTTGTTTCGAATAGAGGAATGTAATCTGGTAAATTCTGCCTTGTTAAATTCAGGGAGATACAGAGGTTCCACAACTCCTCGGGTTGCACTGGGTTTCTGTCTTGCATACTAATTTCTTTGAATTAAGCTATCATTATCAAGACTTCCTTTCTCAAGTGTCAGGATTTAAAACATTTGTGAGAATTATTCCTGACGACGAAGTGAAAGACTGTGTATAGAAAACTATTTTTCTTTCCAAAAATAAGAAAGAAAAAGAGATGATCACAGTATTCGTCACTAAAATAGCTGGGAAAGTCGTAATAGAACCAACTGTGTTCAAGTTACAAACTGTTAGGGTTGCAAAGCATACCAGTCAGGAAGCAGCTGGGGTGAGATTTCATGTGTGTGGTAGATTTAGTATGCATGCTGTTGGGACTTCAGCTCCATGATGCATTTGGACATTGAGGTTCTGAGCGTGTAGCCCTTCATAGTGCAAGTTAGCCTTTTCTCTGTGTGCTTGAAGTGGAGAGCTGGAGTGGCCTGAGCCTGTGCTGTAAACACAAGTCTAGACTGTAAGCATGGCTTACTGACTGCAGTGTAGGGCTCTGCTGTTTGAAGCTGTGGGATTTCTAGGCTGAAGTCAGTATCTTTGCACGGTATTGCCACGCTTCACTTTGTGGGTACCTCTGATGGCATGTGTGATGGGGTTTGTTCCGCACCTTTCTCCACCAAGGGTTTGGGCTGTGTCTGCAGGCTCAGCTAATAAGTACTCTTGAAAATATTTTTAAATCTTTGATTTAAGATATCTTGTGTTCAAATTAGACGTTTATAAAGGATTCTGACCACTTGTGGAAGAAACACTGCCAGAGAGACTTCAAAAACGAGAGCCTCCTGGAATGTGAGTCTTGGCGCGAAATGTACTTGAGACTGTTTAATCAGAGAGAAGAAAAACTGAAGATGCTTACAAAAAATATTCTTTCAGCTCAATCTGAGAAACCAAAAGGTAAAATCTGTGGTTAGCTCTTCCACTTACAAAACCCAGTCTTTTCTGTTGTTCTTGACAATATGTAGGGTTTAGTGATTTGTTTGCAGGGAACACTAGTGCTGAACTTCTAGGAGAAGTCATCAGGAACAAACACTGTTCTTAATTTAAAAGTTGCTGAAAAACTAAACGCATGCATTTGTACAATACTTTGCTGTATGCTGCAATTATTATGCGTTAGACAAATCTTACCTTACTGGTTAGACTGAGGATCCCAAGCAACAATGCAAAGAGCTTTGGATATAAAAAGCATTTAAAAAAAATCATATATTCTCTGCTCCTTACTTCTGTATTAGGCAGGCAAGTAAAAATGGCTTATATGACCAGCGCAGCAAAACCACCCAGGAACATTCGCCGACAGCAGGAAATCCATGGGACAGCAGGACCTGTCACCCACCTTCAGCCCATACAGAAGTACAAGTAAGTGTTATGTAAAATGCTTTTAATTTGAGTTTGGGTGTCTTTATCAGTTCAAAATAATTGAACTTGCTTGCAAAATAATTTAGAAGTTCTAAATAACTCTCTATTTACTTTCCTTTCTTTAAGTGGCTAGTGGCTAGAAACTAACTTGCCTTTCAAGTCTTGTGTGCTTCTCTGCTGTGTGTGCATTGCCATCCCACATTCCTCCAAAGTGCTAGTTGTGAATTCACCCTCCCAGCTAGAGTGTGAGTGGACGCTGTTTTTTTGTCCAGATCACACTAAAGCCACTTGACATCCTGGGGAGATTCCATTGTTGATGTTTGGGGTTTATAAACCTGCCTAGTAGCCTCACATGTTCTCCTGCTTGGATAAAATCCCAGTCAGCTGCCTTTAGTAATTCAGCTGACCAGAGTGAATATCAGGAACCTTTAATACTGGTTTTGTATTTTTTTTTTTTTTTTTTTTTTTTTGTTTTGGTATGTTTTCTTTCCTTTTTTTTTCCCCCCTCTGAATTTCAGAAACTTAGTTGAACAGCCTTGACTTACGGCTCAAGATGGTGGTGGTGTGGGGTAGGAATGACAGCCTGGATGTAGCAATTTCTTAAAGTCAGCTTTTTTACAAGATAGCTTTTCATAACTGCACCCTTAGCTGATGAGATCCAGAAGGTTCTTTCCATACTGTTGTTGTTTTGAATGGAAAGATAGTCCCCCACCATGGCAGTAGCTTAAGGCACTTCAGGTTAGGTTTTTGCTTTCAGTTGCTCTGTGGGAGGTTGATTCTGTGTTGTGACAGACCAACCTTCCAGTTTAGGTGCTTCAAGTACAGTAATGTGTATGTCCTTTCTGCTCCAGTAATCACTGGGCCAGTAGCTGAATGACACACTCCCTGCAAGACTTTTTTCCTCAGGTATGATAAATTAGGAAGAACTGGTGTTTTGTGAAAGAAGCCGTAAGAGGGTTGTTGCTTTGCCTTCATGAGAAACAAGTGTTTGTTTAGGCATGATGAGTTAAACTTCATTGCTTTGAGCTGTCAGTTTTGTAAGCTGTGGAATTTGTACAGCTGAAATTTTCACTTAAGAAGCTGGTCTTGAAGAGGCTAAGAAGGTCTCAAGGCAGACATGCAGATCCCCAGCAGGCTGCTGTTCCCAGTTCAGTGCACAGTGGTATGTGAGCACTGGCAGCAGGTGTCAGGGACTGGCTCTGAGGTGGACAAGGCTGTCCAGAGTGGTGACATCATGCTGACACATGATGGCTGTGTTGGTTTAGCTGTCTTTAGCAGGAGATATAAGAATCTATCTCAGGCCTTGTCCTATTGACTGCATATTTAGGGTTAGTTATTGTGCCTTTTGCTAGTTACTCATTCTTACACAAGTTTTTTTTTAAGTTTGCCCTCATTTTCTGTCAGAGAGCTAGTTAGCAGTTCTGCTGTGTTCAAAGAGGAAAATAACCACAGAGTACAAACTAGAGGACAGGGCATTATGAATCACAGTGGTATTGCTGACCGTTTTGATCTGTCACAAGCTCTGATAACTTAATTTTAAATAAAATCTTATAAATCTAAAATTTATGCAAGAATGAAAATGGATAAGATGACCACCTATGATCCCTTTTAACCTGAATTACTGTATGATTTTGAAATAGAGAAAGTCTCTTAAATGTGTTTGATCAGTGTTTTGTTTTTTTCCCCAAAATGAGCCAGAGAAAATAGTAGCTTGATATCAAATACTAACTTTTCTCTTATTTCCTTTTTCTAAAAGAACAAGGATTCCAGAATGCAGAGACAGAAATAACACATCATCAAATCTGATTCCTGCTGGCAACATTGGAAGTTCTAGCTCAGGTGTCATGATTCAAGATGGAAAGAAGCCTATCAAAAGTAAATGGAATTTCCTAAGATTATCAATTTAGTTGTTTTAACCTGCTTAGTATTATGCTAATACCATTTTAAGTCACTCATAGCTGTAATCCTAACTGGTCTCTTTGTTTTGTTGCTATTGAAGAAATTGCACCAATCATGAAGAAAACTTTGAAAGCATTGAAGAATAGATCTGGACGGCGATAAAACAAGGCTGCATATTTGAAGCTTACATGATGTGACTATTTGTGTATTGTGCTACAGCAAAAATTAATATAATGTTCATGTAAATGATGTTCAATTTGTCCTAGATAAAATAGTTATGAAGTATTGCAGGGCAGGGGCAAGTGATTAGCAATAAAAATTGAAACATCTGAGTTTGAATTGAAACATACTGCTGCTTTCTTTCTTGAGTTGAAATAAGGTCAGTACACACTAATGAAAAATCAGTTTACATGGACTCTTATAGGTGGTATACTTATCAGTTGAGATGGTGAGGGATCTGGAGCACAAGTTTTCTGAGGGAACTGGAGTCATTTAGTCCAGAGAAAAGGAGGCTGCGGGGGAGACCTTATTGTCCTATACAACTGCCTGAAAGGAGGTTGTAGATAGGTGAGGGTTGGTCCCTTTTCCCAAGTTACAGTGAAGAGGAAATGGCCTCAAGTTGCACCAGTGAAGGTTTAGATTAGATAAATAAGCAAAATTTCTTCATTTAAGGTGTTGTCAAGGACTGGAAGAGGCTGCCCAGAGAAGTGCTTGTTACCATCCCTGGAGTTACTTAAAGCATGTTTTTGTGGCACTTGGGGACCAGAGTGCTTGGTTAACAGTTGGACATCAATGACCTTCAAGGTCTTTTCCTACCTAAACAATTCTGTGATTCTATGATTCTATGTAAACATTTGCGTAAGTGTGGAGATGAAAGAAAACATGCTATATTCTGATCTCTCAGCCTGTCATGAAGAGGCACAACCTTACAGCCTTTTGTGTTCAAATTGGAAAAACTATTTGACATTGAATAGTTGTCCTTTCAAGAGTTAGGGACTGCTGCAATTTGGGGTTAGTCTATGAATGGGTTTACCTTTAGAACTGAGATACATCTTTGTAGTTTTGTCTGAACCAGTTCACTTGCAGGGATTGCAAGCCTGACTTTTGCCTTGAAGGCATGGCTTAGAGGAACTCTTTCTATAGAAAGACTGCACTCAGTAGTTGCAAGTAGGTCTTGTTTCGTCCTTTGTACTTCCATAGGATTTGACATTGTAATTCCATAGGATTTGACATCTTAGAACTTCTCGTGAAGCACAGGGTAAGTTCGTCGTGAAACCACTTGCCGTTTCTTACAACATCTTACGTGTGAGCTTCCTCACCATCCTCTATATGTTGGGTATTACAGGTAGATTATAAAATAACAGCTACTAAAAATTACTTTAATAGTCATGTAACATAATCACCTATACATAAGAGCTTGTGCAAATGCCCTGTCTATAGAGGGATTTGAAGTCAGCAGGTGTGCTGCTGTGTTGTTTTTCTCCATGCATTATAGTTGTACTAAAAAGAATGAAAGTTGAAAACAGGTGTGTTAATCTGGAAACACTGTGGGGAGCTTTCTCTGTTTCTGGGATCAAAACAAGCATTGACCAGTAGGAGAGGTAGTGCAACATCTGTCATACACATCTAGAGGGTTCATCCCAGAAACATTCTTTACTGGACTTAAATCTGGCTGAATGGCCAGTGAAACCACTTGTTGTCCCCCAGACACCTCTGGTTATCACAGAATTGAGAATCAGTTGGTGGCAGAAGCTCAATTCAGCTGGAGGTTTGTACCAAGTGTGATGTGAATTGTTCAAGGGGGAGTTTTGTTGGTAGTTTTGTTCTTGGAGTTTTTTTGTGGTTTGTTTTTTGTTGGTGTTTGGGTTTTTATTTTTTGTTTGGGTTTTTTGGGTTTTTTTTTGCTAAAACACTTTTTTTTTTGGTAGTTGTTGATGGTATCCTTTTATCCTTTTATGTAAGAAAAGACAAAAGTCTTCTGGTAGGCTCTGGCATTAAAGAACACAGCTGTAGCCATTTGGAACAGACATAGATGACAGGAGTGTCCCCTTAGGAGCCTGAAGGATAAATAGTTGTTTTAATTAGTAGACTTACATTTGTTGATTGGAGATAACTGTTTTTCTGTCCTCAACAGTGGTAGCAGAGTTGTATGGAGGGCAAATTTGACTTCCAGATTAAGTGGCTTTCATTTCATCTTCTCGATTTCGCTCACTTCAAAGGCTCTTGATACAGCTTTGGTAAGAGATATGTAGAAAGGAACTCCATGGGATCAGCTTGATGTCCTGACAATTTCTGTATTAGAAAATACTGTAGGCAAGCAAATCTCTTTATTGTAAAGTAGTTGATGCTACACACACTTTAGGTTGGGGTTTTTCTTCTGCTTCAGATGTGCTGTGGTCTGCTCCTATGGACTAATGCCCACCTGAGGCTGCAGTGTGTTGGGGTGCTCTGGGAGTGTATCTCCCAGTTAATTTGTGAGGAATCTTGTTTTTGGGATTTGACACTGCTTGATGACACAAGAGAGATCATATATGGAGGTAAACTCAAAGCTTGTTTTAAAAGCATATCCTTTTCATCCGAACTAGAACACTAATATGCTTCTGCAGTTTCCTGCCTTTCATCCCTATATACAGTTACTCCAGCAAAGAGGAATTATTGCTAGATCTGTGTTCTTGGCATCTGACGTACCTAATAGTATATGGTATCAGTATATTGGCCTAAAACAGATGACTTTCCTTCTGTTGGATGTGCGAAAGATGTATGGTTGGTTTTGATACATACTCTGCAGTCTGGTTGCCATCCCATCAAAGAGACCTCTGATCCCTCTGGAGTTAGAGACTATATTCACAGAAAGGCTACATGTCATGAGTGCATGATGGCCTTTTCTTCCTTAAACACATTGCAGCTTGTAATCCAGCAGTATCCCTGGAGCCTTTCATTCCAGCAGCGTAATGCTTTTCCCTCCAGGTGATAAGCAAGTTCCATATTAATTTCTGGCAAATTAGGTAAGTAATGGGAGAAAAATACGGTCTTGAAAGCCCAGCTGTTATGGAAAAGACCACAAATGGATAATATTTCCTTTCTTCTTGAACTGCCCATTTCAAGCACAGAAACCACTTTCCACTTCCTGACAATATTTACTTCATAGCATTCAGGAACATTTTTCATCCTGTTAGTGGTTGGGCCCGAGAAGAAAGCTTGGCCTGACTGCTATACCACTTGAAAAAGGAAGATACAGGATGTTGCCATCTAAACAGTCCCTGTGGCAAGAGGAAGAAAAGTTTTGAAATGCAGCATTTGATCTTATGATGAGACCCTGCTCAGAAGGCATGTGAGTTCCAGCAGCTAAGCTCTTCTTGGGGACTGTGTAGGCATTGAAATGTTAGCTTAAGTCCTGGGCCAAAGCCAGAAAGGGGTGTAAGGTTTGGCATGATAATTCTGGAAGAATTCATAGACATCTCTGTACTGCCCTATGCAAACTGGTGTCAGTTGTTGCTGTTCCAGGGATCCTGTCAAAAGCAAGGTACAGCTGGGATCCCTATGAGTAGGGAGGTTGTCGCAGCTCTGAGCATGATGCTGTTGGCTGTCTGGTACCTGGGGATTTCTGAGGATTTCTGGTAGTCATAGGATAACCTCAGCAGAGGGAAAAGAAATCCCCTCACACAGGCTAGATTTCTGACTTGCCATCTGAAAGCTCAGGAAAATGCCTGTGCCAGGATTTAGTGTGGTGAAAAACGTTGATGGATTAATAAGTAAGAGGGCAGTCCTAGATATATTGCTTTTGGGAAAAAACGAACCACCACTCAACAAAACCCCAAAACAACCAGTGAGAGTTGCCTTATTCTTTTATTTGCATTATTTCCTTTCTCTGCCATTCCTGTATAAACAGAAGAGGACTTTGAGTGGGTAATTGAGGGCACTGGTTAGACAGCTTACTGTCTCCCCTTGCAGCCAGCCCTGCCACTGAACAGAGGTGGAATTTATCAAGATTGTTTTCCTGGAGTTGTAACTAGTTATTGCTATAGGAGGAATGTGTAGTTCTCTCCAGATTGATAATGTCTGCTTGTAGCAAGCTTAATTCTACCAGGCAAGGGAGGAAAGAGGAGGAGCTTGAAGGAGTAGCTTACTTTCTTGGTTCACCATCTATGGCAGAAATGGTCTTGGTTTATAGACCAAACATACATTGAAATTATTTTTTGTTTTGTTGCTTTGTCAGTAATTCTTATATGAACAATTCTTCCCTACAGCCCCCAAAGCATTTCCCTTCTGATCTGCTGAATCAGTTGCGGGGGGGGGAAAGAATGGTGATGTGTCCTCATGATAATCAGATTTGATCCACTGTAGGGGCTGGGTTCAGCATTTCTTGATGTGATCATTTGCCTACTATTTTCAATGGGTCTCTGCTTTGGGTACCATTATTTAGTGGAAAAACCATTCAGGGAAGTGGTGGAATCACTCTCTGCAGTTCAGCTGCTTGACATGAGAATGGGACCAAGTCATTCTTCCTCCTGCCTAATGGAAGTGATGCACAATGTACAGAGGTATTTTCCTCCTCTCTTACAGTTTCCAGTAAACATTTTTTAGTGTACTTTTCTTTGATTTTCTGGTTTGTGCACTTGTGAATTGCATCCTTATACAACTATCAGATCTTCTCCCTCTCTAAACTTCTTCACAGACCTGATCTACATTTTATTCAATGGTACAAAATTCTAATTTCATTTGGTTAAGTGTCTTGGGTTATTTTTAAAACTTTCATCCTAAGCTTTAGCAAAAAGGGACCTCTGTGACTACACACATTTTAGAGATAGAATTGCAGGCTCTTCAAAAAATAAATATAATTTGTGGAGAGTTGGGATCTAAAATGACATCAAAGCAAATGTGAAACAAGCATTCTCAAATGTGCAAAGGAATGTTTTAATCCCAGAAGACTTTAGAAAACTGTTTCTGCTGATGGACATAAAAAGTCCAAGTCTCTAATGGCCTGGAGGTGAAACATCTTGGAATCTGAGGCCTAACAGTCCTGTGCATTTAACCCCACTCAACTTCCTCACCAGTGCACCCTAGACAAAAACTGTTCTAAAAATGAAACTTGGAATTGCCAGGATTATAGAGTAAAATACATGATGAGGCTGTCATATTTTTAAGAAATGAATCACCAAATATTCAGAAAGTTGCCAATTATGTTAAAGCATGGAAATCTAGTTTTAGAATGCAACTGTTTCTTAATTTCAGAAGAAAAAACTATTCAGGTCAAGATAATGCAGAAGGTTGGGGTTTTTTTGGTTTATTTTTTTTTTCCTTTGAATTGCAAGACTTTAGAATCTCTGCTTTAAATGTCAAAATACAAAGTCATGAATGTCATCTTTGTAGCTTAAGCCTTAAATTGTGTGTTTGAGGGAAGTGCTGGTGGAAGTCTTTCGCAGTGTATGTTTTGTGAACTCTGTTTACAAAGAAGTCGCCTCTTCTTATCCCTGGTGACAGGCCTAAAAACGGCACTTGCTCAGGGAGAGGACTGAACAGCTCTGAAAAATCTTCCTTAGCTGCCCTCCTACAGAACTGCAAATGGGTATCCAAGCAGTAGACAAAGCTCTTTACCACACCTCCAGGCCCTATCCCTTAATGTTTATGGAATTGCTGAGGCTGCAGAAAAAGAGATGCTGCTTGCAGAAGTGGGAAAATGAGCTGCTTAGCCAGAAATGGAGTAAATGGCTGCTGGCCTCTGGAAGAAGGAAAGAGCCTACTCTGCAGGAGGGGAAAAAGCTACTGAGACCAGACTGGGAAGCAATAGTCCCTTCTGTCAAGATGCTGACCTCTCTGAGGGGAAAAAGTTGAAGCACTTTTCCTCGTGCTACCTAGCTCTGTGTATTATGTAAGTTCCTTTCACCAGACATGGCACTTTTCCTGCTTACAGCTCTTCACAATGCTCAGAGTTCTCAGCTTTTCTCTCCCACGGATGCGCTGTAGTCAGCTCTCTGCAAAACACATTTTCTCACGGTTACCTGTGTTGATGTGCTTTTCAATGCTTTCAGACCTTTCAGTCTGAAAGCTAGATAATTAGTCTGTCTAAAATTTTAGATAAACACTAAAGTGGTGCATTAAGGTGTGGCTTTTCAGAGCATTAGTATCATACTGGAGCAGTGCTGACACTTGAGTTCTGGGCTTAGGTATTTAGAAAAGCAGGGAGAGAATGAAATGTTGTAGAGAAGTCCCAAAGGCTTATTCACAAAGCCCCTTCTCCAGGCTTCCAGGAAGCCTGAAACCTGAGTTTGCTTCTGCAGATGAGGGATGAATATCAATGGCTCTGAGCTGAGGTACCAATCCTTCTGCAGGAAAGAAGAAAATTACTCTCTGTGGCTTTGAAAAGGCAAAATCAATATACTGGGCACCTTATTATAACAAAGAGGTCTCTACCCTGAGCCACAAGGTTTAGTTGTGACCTGGAAGTTGATCACCAGCTGATTAATCAGCTGGCATCGTTTCAAATTCCTTTCTTTGGTAAGGTGCAGAATCCATCACTTTCCCTTGTTGAACTTCACAGGGTTGGTGATTGCCCAGTCCTCTAATTTGTCTATGTCTCTCTGCAGGGCCTCTCTGCCTTTGAGGGAGTCAACAGCTGCCGCCAATTGAGTATCATTGGCAAACTTACTTAGTATACCTTTGCGTTCTGCATCCAAGTCATTTATGAAGATGTTGAAGACGACTGGACTGAGGATGGAGCCCTGTGGAACTCTCACTAGTGATTAGTTTGGATCCAGCTTTCCCGCCGAATGTTCAAACCTTACAGTTTGCAGCTTCTCCCCTCCCCCCACCGAATATAAAGGAAAGGGAAAAGTTACCGAAAACACCGAAATGACTAAACTAAAGCTGTATAAAAAAATATATGTATTTAAACCTACATACAATTAGAATACTATATACACAGGAAAAGGGACTCTGAACACCTTCCCCCCTGAAGGGGAAAAGGAAAATCTAAAACAGATATGCATAATTAAAACTCGGGAGTAACTGATAAAGAACTAGAAAAAGAAAGTTTTATTTCTCTCCTTGAGATAGCAGAATCGTGCCAAATGACTGCCAGCACTTTCCGTCTCCTAAGGTCTACAAGGCTTTAACAGGTCTCACTCCTCTACATGAGTAGAACTGATAGCAGAGGACTTGCTTTCAGATTCACTGGAAAGGAAAGAGAAGGAGCCTTCTCCCCTTTCTTATTTATACTCTGATTTATGTAAAAAATGGTATGGAATACTGAGAACATGGCCACTTCCTCAGTTACAGCTTGGTTACCAAGGAAGGCCTAGAATCAAAACCACTACACCATGATGTGTGTATCCAGCTGTGTGCTGGACATTTTGTCCAGAAGGATACTGTGAGAGGCAGTATCAAAAAGTTTTACTGAAATCCAGAAAGAATACATCAACTGGCTTCCCTTGATCAACGAGGTGAGTTACCTTGTTGTAAAAGGAAATCAGGTTTGATAAGCAGGACTTTCCCCCCATGAAGCCATGCTGGCTGTGACCAATGGCTGTGTTGTCCTTCAGGTGTTTGTCAATATCTTCCAGAATTATCTTTGTAACTTTACCAGGCACTGAAGTAACACTGACAGGCCTGTAGTTTCCAAGGTCATCCTTCCTACTCTTTTTGAAAACTGGGACAATGTTAGCCAGCTTCCAGTTAACTGGGACCTCTCGAGGTTCCCAATGGTTCAAAAACCATTGAGAGAGGCCTTGTTATGACATTAGTCAGTTCTTTGAGTGTTCTTAGATGAATCCTATCAGGCCCCAGAGACCTCCAGGGATTCAGCTGGAGCAGCAGATTTCGCACAAGTTCAGAGTTGACTGGGATCATAAAAGAGGTGTTTAAAAGATGTTGAAATAGAACATTCTTAGCAAGCTACTGGTCCCTACTGTCCGTGGTCTCTATTGAATGCCTTTTCCAGAAATTTCCTGATCTGGAGAGCTACAGTAAGCTGTGTCTGTGTTTCCTCTCTTGTTGATACAGCAACATGTTTTTCATTACTGAGAACTCTAATCTTTGGCTTGCTTAGCAAGAGAGGTTTAGGGAAGAGTTTCCTCAAGAAAACCTTAGTTTGTTTTATTATGAAGTTATTTAATCATTCAGTGTTATAAAAACTTTCAACACTCAGATGACAGTGTATATCTTGTTTCTCTATAATCTGTATCAAGAGCTTTGTGGAAGAATTTATGCATAATGTATGAAGCATTTTTCTAGATTGAGTAAGACTGAGCTATATTCTGCATAAAAGTCAATGTAAAACATTGATAGCTAAGTACAGTTTTCTCAAAATTATGGCAATTGTGGCACATAAGAAGGCTTTTACTGAGAATTTAGGGAAAAACCAAGGATGTGACAAACTCTGTTTTTGGTGCTGTTCTGACTAGCACAGTGGTTTACATTCTTCTTAGTTCTCAGTGGTTAAAAGCCACTTAGATCTTGAGCTGGTTAGGGACAAGACAACCACTCTTCCTACTGGTATTTTTCTCATTGCTCTGCAACAAGAAGCTTCATCTCTCATCCATCATTTATAATAATCTGTTGAATTATATTGAGAATAATGCCTTTCTTCTGGAAATGAATTCTCGAAGAATGGCAATTTGCCATGGCATTACTGTTACCATAAGAGAAAAGATGGTTTAGCTTGGGTGCTGACTCTCCACCTGGATGCCCATCCATTATTCCCTGCCTTCTCTCAGCAGTGCCTGGCTCCCACCTCCCTGTAGCTATCAGCATGCTGCTACTGGGGGAAGTTGGGGCTTTTACCTATGGGGAGACAACAGAGAACTGCCTTTTTTTTTACTGTAGTCTGAGGGTACATCCTGCTTACCTAAATTTAAAGGCTATTGGACCTTTTTAAAGTAGTTATCAGGTAACAGAATTTGGCAAGAATTTTGACAGCAGAAAGATAAGTCTCACTACAAGAGTGCAGTCCTGAGAGTGGTAAATAGTCAGGCAGGTGCTGTGCATCCCACCTCCTGCCCTTGAAGCATGGCTCCTGTCCCTGCTTGTCCATCCTTCATGGTGACTGCTCTGTGGCAGAGGAGTTGTTGCAGAGGGGTTCATGAGCTGCAAAAAGTGGCTGTGAGACCTAGATCCCTGTGTTCCTCCCAAAGCTGGGTACAGTTTGACTCTGTAACTCCTTCAGGCAATCAAGAAAATTATGGTTTGGGTCATTTCCTCCTTAACAGCCCATTTCCGAGAATGTTGGTGTGCAGCTCAGAGGGTTTGTTTCCTCAAGATAGATGCCAAGCCACAAGCATGAAAAACCTTAAAAATCAGAGAAGCCTCTGAGAGGACAATAATAATACAAGTTTTTTTCAGTCTGTCATCTAAAACGCTAATGTAGCCGTTTGCCTTGCCAGCTCTCCCAGTAACATTGAGTAAGGAGATTTTTGGTTCTTTTTCACCCAAAGCCTGCTGGCATTTCCAGCTAATTAACCTATGCTGTGTCCTTACCTGCTCCTCCCCAGAACCCCCTCTGTTCACCCAGATCCTACAGTCTGTCTGTCTGCTTCTTCTCTTTATCATAACCCTTCCTCCTTCAGCTCCTGATGCAATACAGCCACGCAACACCGCACAGAGGAGTGTCTCGGCAAGAAGCCCCTACTGTGTATATTCTGCCTTTTGTGTTGCATACACATGCATTTCTTTTCTCTCTTACTTTCAGCAGTGTCACCATATTCCAACATTGAAACCATTCCCTATTCCCCATCACAGACAACTCCGTAAGTGTATTTCCAGTGGCATCTTTTATTTTTCATAAAGTTCCAACAGGAAATTAAGGCTTCCTAGTTTCAGAGATGCAGCTGTTCCTTGCTAATGTATCCCAAAATAATCAGGATGCTGTCAATGTGCTCGAAAATGAGGATGTGTTTGCTGCCTTCAAGTAATTGTTCATACTTTTCAGTCTGCTAATTTTGTTTTCTTCACACTTTGACTTGCTGATTTGTCACTAAGTGTGAAATAGGTGCTCGTGTTCCCAAAAGCAGATGCTTCAAATTCAGGTTTAGAAAGTCCAATTTCAGTTCCTGTTTTTGAAAATAGGTCTTTTCAAAAAAAAAAAAAAAAAGGTACTTCAAAGCAGCAGTAGCTACGTTGATCTCCATACAAGACCACACATGGCTCTGGTGGCCTTGCTGTAGCAATCTGCAAAGACAGAGATCAGTGTCTGAGCTTGCGTCTTTAATCAGGTGTCACTTTTTGTCCTTTTAAATAAGATAAAGACTTGCTAGAGGGGAGACTTCCTCAAGTGCTTTCCAAGAGCTGCATCATTTTATGTGTGGGCTACATAATATACATCCCCTTGTCACATCATTTCCTGCGGTACAGCCCAGTGACTGGCAGCATGGCTGTGGCAGGCAGCAAGCCTCCAGGTTTTATTCAGGATGAGTTAGCAATTCACATGAGTGTGCTGCTAATGGCCTGCCACTTTCCACTATGGAAAATTAAGCACAAAAGGTTGAAGGAGAGTGACATGAGTTTCAAGATATGCCATAATGCATTTGTATGCAGACTGTAAGGCTCACTGCTTCTCTTCATGGGGAGCCACATTGGCTCTTTATATTTATCCTCTTTTTATGTGATCTAAATAGAGCAGTTTGTTAGATCATCTAAAAATCTCTTCCTTGCATGAGATAAAGCTTTTGGCAAAATGGGTGTTTCAGAAAGTTAGAGAAATCCAACGCTGCCAGGATGGAGAGGTGGGAATGCTTACTTTATGGGAACATTAATAGGAGTCATCCACTGAAATTCTCTGGACTTTGACTGGAGAATACATCTGAGTGGAGATGTTGACTCTAAACACTGCAGTGGATGCGTGGGGGAGGGCATGCAGATTGAACTAGGAAAAACTAATTTTCCCTTGGTTGGATAATCCCTTCAGAATCTGTTTTCTGAGCATCAGGGCAAGATCTTGTCTCGTTATTAATGTCTGTGTAGTGCTTCTGTTTGAGCAGAATGGGTACCAGCAGACAAGTAGCCCTGGCAAATGTGAAGGCTGTTTCTGTAACTGGTCAGCAGTCAGTAGCTGTGAAGCTGAACCATTTAAATCTGTGCTAACATGCAGCATTTGGAATTTGTTCTAGAAAATTTATGCTGGAACTTGAGAAACACAGGAATAGCAATACGCACTCAGACAGTCAGACGAATTTCAATATTCACAGTCCATTAAGTCCAATAAAAAAATCCACTATCACCAAACGGGAAAAACAAATCTCTGCAATGTACATCTGTTATTTTTCAATATGGTAAGCATAGATTGTATTCAGTAGGACATCAAAATTGCAAACTACTCTGGTAAAGTATAGATGAATCTCTTCAAAACACAGTATATGTTGCCTTACTATCTTCAAACCCAGTGGGAAACAGCCAGTAATTCTCTTTCTGTTTTATTACAGACAGGTGGGTTAGATCCAGATCACTGGCTTAGGCTGACACAAAGAAAATGCTGATGTTGTAGCATCCAGTTTGTATTAGAGGAGAATATGGATTTATTTATTCAAATTTTTACGCTGTAGAGGATGAGGTGTGGGTGCTACATAACTTTTTCTATGTTTTTAACTGAAAAGAATAGTTTTGTACCATACAGCATGGAGGGAGGGAGAGTGTTTAGTCACCTCTACAGACATCTGAGGTTGATTCTTATATCAATAATGGCTCTATAAACTTTTCACTGTTGGGAAAATCAAAATACATATTTGCTGTTGTTTTTTTACTTACTGTAGGGGGTTGACCCTGGCCAAATGCCAAGTACCCTCTAAAGCCACTCTCTCACTCTCCCTCTGCAACTTGACAGAGGAGGTAAAAAAAAAACCAGGTAAGGATTCATGAGTTGAGATAAGAGCTGGGAGAGGTCACTTACTGATTACCTTTACAGGCAAAACAGACTCAAAGTGGGGATAGTACTTATATTTACTACTAACAGGATAAGAGCAAAAGAGTGAGAAATAAAACAATCTTAAAAGCACCTTTCCCCCACCCTCCTTCCATCCATGTTCTCCCTCCTCCCCTCCAGTGGTGCACGGGGACAGGGAATGGGGGTTATAGTCAGTTGTAGTTTCTGCCACTGCTCAGCGAGAGGAGTCCTTCCCCTGCTCCTATGGGGTCCCTCCCATGGGAGACAGTCCTTGATGGACCTCTCCGGCGTGAGTCCATCCCTCGGGCAGCAGTTCTTTCCAAACTGCTGTCTTGTGTGTCACTCCTCCATGGGGTGCAGTCCTTCATGGAAGTGCTGTACCAGTGTGGGTCCCCCACAGGGGCCACAAGTCCTACCCGGGAAAAACCTGCTCCAACTGTTGGCTTACCTCTCCACGGGCTGCAGGTCTCCAGCAGGACCCTGCTCCATCTTGGGCCTCCCATGCGGTCACAGCCTCTTCATGCATCCACCTGCTCCAGCATGGGCTTCTCCATGGGCTGCAGGTGGGTCTCTGCACCCTGATGGCCCTCCATGGGCTGCAGGGGCCTCAGCTCCGGCGCCTGGAGCACCTCCTGCCCCTCCTTCTGCACTGACCTTGGTGTCTATGTTGTTGTTCCCATGTTCTCACTCCGCTCTTCCCTGGCTGGAATTCTTTCCACGCAATACATTCTGTTCTTAAATATGTTATCACAGAGGTGTTACTATTACTCCTGATGGGTTTGGCTTTGGCCAGTGGCAGGAAGTCCATCCTGGAGCCGGCTGGCATTGGCTCCACCAGACAGGGAAAGCTTCTAGTAGCTTCTAACAGAAGCCACCCCTGTAGCCCCCCCCACTACCAAAACCCAGCCACAGAGCCTCACTACACTTACATACTTACACATTTTTTTTCCTCCCTGAAGTACAATGGATGAGAATATTTTTGCCCTTACCTCTCTCAGCTGAAAACAGGCATTTTGAAAGCAAATTAGACAGGTGAATGGGAATTAATGTTGTTTTGTTGTTCTCAGCCTATGTACAGTGCGGTTTCTGTCTGGTGGGCTGGTGAAAGGAATGCAAGGATGAGTTGCTTGTCACCATATAATCTGTCAATATATAATTTGTCAACATATCATCTAAGGTAGCCTCTGGAGAAATAAGTGCATGCTTTGTGGTTGCATTCATGACGAATTCAATGAAATGCAGATACCTTGTAAAAAGCCAGGGCAATCTAGCCATAAGACTAAGTTAAGCTAAAAACTCTCTCTAATTTCAGGATGAAGTTCTTGTGTGCTGGTAGGGCTCTATGTCAGAAATATATCACAGTGCTGTTGTAGGAAGAAAAACATTCCAAAGCTCCTAGTATTGATTTTCTTTGCCAAATTGATATGCTTTGCCAATTCTCTTATGTTACAGCATAGGCTGCAACACCTCTCAGAGCCACTTTTCCCCACCTGTCCCTGCCTGCTGTCTGTAATTTAGGTGCTCCTCATAAGCTGCTCTATGAAGTTTATGTAATTAAAATAACCTTTATGGAGGAACAAAGAGGAAAGTTGGATAATTCAGTTTGACTGGGAACCTTGACTTGACTTTGCTTAGTGCACCGGTTTAAATGTCTGTTCCCAATACAATGTAACTTTTAACAATAAACAAAATCAAATAAGTAGCTGAGGATGACACTAATGGTCCAGAAAATATATAAGTTACTAGAGAACACTAAGAGTAATAGAGAGAAAAATAACCTGAGCTTCTCACTCTTTGCTTCCACATTACAATGTGTGAAAGCCCGGAGGAGTTTATATGCTGTTAGCCAGCAAGCATGGCCACCCCAAATACTGCCTATCATACCTTTAATATAAGGGTGCAGAAATCCATGGTGGGATTCTCATTCTGCTCTTCATAAGCCCCAAGCCAGAGAAGAAAAATGTGTTGTAATCCTGGAAGAGTCAGTGTGTGAATGCTACAGCTCTCCTTCAAAGAGAGTAAGTTTCTGGTACTGCCCAGCATGCTTTTTGCTCACAGTTTTATTTTTATGAGCTCTAAACATAGTTCCCAAGTGATAAAGCTGTAAAATTTTTAAGTCTAAGATATAACAATGTGAGCTGATCAAAACTAGCAAGAATATAGTCTCTCTTCTCTTGCTGTATGTTCCTGGCACCTTCTTTGCACCAAGCTGAGTGTTTTTCTGCCTAAGCAGTGAGCCAAATTGGTAAAAATAGACTCCCAAACTGCTGACCAAACATTTACACCTCCTTTCTTGAATCAGATCTAATGCTCATGTAGTATATGCTATGTTGATTCAGCATTCGAAACCAATGACATAAAAATCTTGGCTGTCTTTTTATATTTTTCATACTGTTCGTTTCCCACAGAATCAGAAAGCTTGATCTTACCCTCTGGCTGTGACCAATGCACAGGAGAGCTTGGGGAAGGGGAGGTGAAGGAGAATAGCTTTTTCCTGTTTTAGCAAAAGTCTGTAAGTAGAGAAGTTTAGGCTGAAGAGCGGCTTAGGATGGCCAAAAACGACCTGAAGCCCTCTGACTGGTGGTCTACACTGAGCTCAGCTGCAAGAACACTAGACCAAAGTATGAGACAATTACCTTGCTGGGGAGTTTCAAGGCTAGACCCTCTCTTTTGCTGATCATAAGGGCACTGGGTTCAGTTTCTGATATAGTGGTATAAGCCTAACATAACTCACTGTCTAAGTGGTTTAAGCTTAAACTGAAAGTGTAGCCTTAGAGTCTAAAAACATGCAACTGGTGAAAACTGTATTGAATTGATACTTGTTCCATGGAATTGGGAACTGAAGTGGTTCAGAGAGCAGATACAGCTACTAATGATGGCTGGATTGGATTCCGCTTGAATTGGCTTGCCTGAACTGGGTATGATGTGCCTACATGAGCATTAGTGCTGGCTGGCACGAGAGAGAGAGAGTGGGGAAGAGTAGGACAAGGTGCAGGAATATCAACTTAAGCTTAAGAATCAAGGGGTGAACAAGTAATGCGGGGCAAACAAATAATGCAAATGTCATAGTGGGAGTCTACTATAGATCTCCCAGGCAGGACGATGATGCCAATGAATTATTCTTTGAGGAGCTAAGAGACATGTCCAAATCAACTGTCCTTGTCCTTATGGAGGACTTCAGCTTGCCAGAAATTAACTGGGAGCATCACACAGCTCATACAACCTGGGCCAGAAGATTCCTAAAACACCTGTATGACAATTTTATGAAACAGGTCCTAAGGGAGCTGGCTTGGAAAAATGCCCTCCTTGATCTGCTGCTTGTCAACAGAGTGGATCTTGTGAGGGAATTGGAGATTGGTAGCCACAGTGACCATGAAGTGATTGAGTTTAAAATCTCTGTTAACATGAGGAAAAGTGCCAACTCTGTGCATGAGGAGAGCAGACTTCAGGCTGTTCAGGGAATTAGTAAGGTCCTGAGGTCCCCTGTGAAAATGTTTTTGTAGATGCTGGGGTCCATCAGTGCTGGTCACTTTTCAAACATCAACTCCATAGGGAACAGGAGCAGGCAATTCCCATATGTTGGAAGTCAAGCAGGTGAGGCAGAAGGCCGGCTTGGCTGAGCAGGGATCTTCTCTTGGAAGTAATACAGAAGAGGAAGGTGTGTGCCCAGTGGAAGCAAGGTCAAGGGACATAGGAAGAATACAGAGATTCTGCTTGCCACTGTAGGGCGAAAATCTGTGTGGCCAAAATGGAACTGGAGCTGAAGCTGGCCAGAAATATGGGGACAATAAAAATAGTTTTTCCCAATATATTAGTAGCAATACTCAGTATAGAGGTATCATTGGCCTGTTACAGGATGAGGATGGTCACCTCACAAACAGGAACAGAGACAAGGCAGAGGTGTTTAATGCTTTCTTTGCCTCTGTCTTCAACATGGATGAGGAACCAACGGGGTCTCAGTGTCCTGAGCTGGAGAACCATGACTATGAGAATGATCAACTCCCAATCAACCCTGAAACTAGGCAGGATCTTTTGCTCCAGCTGGATCCCTACAAATCCATGGGGCCTGATGGGATTCACAATCACAGAATATGCTGAGCTGGAAAGCCCCACAAGGATCATCGAGTCCAACCCTTACCCCTGCACAGAATTATCCTGATTCCTCAAAGAGCTGGCTGATGTAATTGCAAAACCTCTCTCAATGATTTTTGAGCGGTTTTGGGAAGCCAGAGAGGTCCCAGCTGACTGCAAGCTGGCGAATGTTGTACCAATTTTCAAGAAGGGTAAGAAGGAAGACCCTGGAAACTACAGGTCTGTCAGTGTCACTTCAGCGCCTGGTAAAGTTACAGAGAAGATAATTCTGAGAGGGGAAGAAGATAATTCTACCTTGAGGGGAAGCCATATGAGGAGTTGCTGAGTCATTTGGTCTGTTCAGCCTAGAGGAGACTGAGGGGAGACCTCATTGCTGTTTACAACTTCCTTGTGAAGGGAAGAGGAGGGGCAGGCACTGATCTCTTCTCGGTGGTGACCAGTGGGAACCCGAGGGAAAGGCCTGAAGTTGTGTCAGGGGAGGTTTAGGTTGGATATTAGAAAGATGTTCCTCACCCAGAGGGTGGTTGGGCACTGGAACAGGCTCCCCAGGGAAGTGGTCACAGCACCAAGCCTGACAGAGTTCAAGAAGCATTTGGAACAATGCTCTCAGGCACGTGATGTGACCCTTGTGGATGGTCCTGTGCAGGGTCAAGAGTTGGACTCAATGATCCTTGTGAGTCCCTTCCAATTCAGCATGTTCTGTCATTCTGTGATTAGAGTGCACTGAGAAGCAGGTTACATCTATGCAGGTGAGGAGCCTTAATCAGTGCAACTACAGTCAGCCTAGACAGGAAAAAACAGTGGGAGCAGAAAGTGGAGACTACACAAGCCTGTGCCCTCAGACTGCACCATGCACTCCATGTTGAAATAGGTTGATGGAGGATGGGAGAAGGTCCAAGGTGCTCTTTTTCTTTTAAGTAGTTGACTTTGATGGTTCAGAGATATGAATTGTATGAAGGGCTACCTGACAAACTGTAAGGGTTTGGATCCGGCTTTCCCGCCGAATGTTCAAACCTTACAGTTTGCGGCCTCTTCCCCGCTCCGAACACAAGGGAAAGAGAGAAGGGAAAAGCTACTGAAAGCACCGAAATGACTAACCCAAAGCTGTATAAAAATATATATATGTATTTACACTTATATACAATTAGAATACTATGTACACAGAAGAAGGGACCCTGAACACCTCCCCCCTGAAGGGAAAAGGGAAAGGGAAAACGCAAAACAGATATGCACAAACAAAACCCAGGAACAACCACTGAAGAATTAACAAAAGAAAATCTTACTACTCTCCTTGAGATAGCAGAATTGCACCAAATGACGGCTGGCACTCTCCGCTTCCCAAGGTCCACAAGGCCTCACTGGGCCTCACTCCTCCACACGAGCAGAGCCGATAGCAGAGAACCTGCTCCCGGATCCACCGGAAAGGAAAGAGAGGAAGAGGCTTCTCCTCCTTCCTATTTATACCCTGGTTTACGTAAAAAATCGTATGGAATACTGGGAACATGACTACTTCCTCGGTTACAACCTGGTTACCAAGGAAGGCCTAGAATCAAAACCACTACACAAATCTTCAAGGGATTACTCTGGGGCATGTAGACACAGTCCAGACTGACATTAGTTCAAAATCAATTTTGAAGAAGGTAGGGGTTTTTCTCCTTGCTGACCTTACCTAGCTGATCCCAGAAACTCAGCACAGTTCTGCAATTCTCAGCTGCCAAATTCAATGCCCAATGATGGGTGAGAAGTTGCTTATAGCCAAGTGATATTATATGGCCATTCCCCAGGGGAATTTAGAGACAGTAGATGTGCAAAAGCTCCAGTGACCCATTTTCTCTAGATGTGACTCTGAATTTGTTATATTTTCTTTCTGTTCCTCCTGTGGTCCATACAAGTCACAATATTCTCGTCCTGGAATGATATATTGTTGAGAACATATATATATTATGTTCTGCTGCAATATCACATCAAGAAAGCATGAATTTGATCTATTAATATTTTAGTTCCTCTCCTATGATAGGTATTTGGAATTGTGATTAATCACTGCAACTATCCTTTAAATATTATAGTAATATATGAGCTAGGTGTAAATATTCAAACCTGTGCATCTAAGGCTAAATTACTAAAAGCATGGTCTGTGACACTTGCTGTATTGATTGGTTCCAGAGGGACTGGCTAGGTGCTAAGGGTTTCTAAAACTCACAGCCATGTTTACTCTCTGTAACTAAATAAGAGACCTAGAGACCAAACTAGAAGCATGGAAGCTTGCACCTTTTTTTTTTTTTTAATATAAATGACAGCATAAGCCTGTGATCACAGGGAAGCAGAGAAAGAAAGGTGAAGCAATATTCTAGGTATTATGGGGTTATACTCAGCTTGCCTCAAACAGTCTGTCACAACCACAAGCCCTTTAATTAAGTAGAATTTACCCCAGCACAGAGGACTTCTGTAAAAGCCTGTGCTACACACACGACCTACTTCAGGTCTCTGCAAAGGGCAAAAATTTGATGTAACTGGTGAGGTCCTGCCCCGGATACAAATACTTGATGAAAATCTCAGTTACAACGTTCAGCCACTGGATGTCCTCATTTTCAAAGGTCTGCAAAGGTTGTTTAGCTGTAAAGCCACGTGTTGTTGACAGTTTGCAGAGCATTGCATAAAAATATTCTGTGTGTATTGGGTATTGCCAAACTCCAAGCTTGCCACCCATAAAGCAAGGGAATAATTTTCACTTATCAAGGCAATTAAACTCCTACGGGATACAAAACATGTATTTAACCTGCTCCTTTCTCAATTTTTTTTTTTTTTTTTTTTTTTACAACTTAAGTGCAATATATGTAACAGCGTGCCTTGCAGAACTCTTGCATTCCTAAACACTGAGAAGTTCACTACATTTATTCCTTTATCCAGTGCTACCTTCACTGGAGTTTATTGCAGTTTTTACTGTGACTTTGGACTGCAGCTTGTTTTTTCAAAATTCTTATGAATTCTCAAGGGTGCATTCCTCTGCTTACAGGAGTCCTGATTGTCTAATCCCATAAAGACTTTGCCAGCGTTAGGTAATCACAGCCTGCCTGCAGCTACACCTGCCCAGAGAGCTTCACTTTGCTTCTTCTGAGAATCATAGAATCGTCTGGGTTGGAAGGGACCTAAAAGATCAACTTGTTCCAACCCTCCTGCCATGGAGAGGGACAGTTTCCACTAGACCAGGCTGCTCAGAGTCTCATTCAACCTGGCCTCTACTTTCTCCTGCAGCTCATGAGCCATCACCACCCACATTTCCTTTGCTGCAGGCTCCCCTGCCTGCACCATCACGGAGGGTGTTTCTCAGCCCAAGCTTCCCCTGCATCTAAGCTCTCCTCCAGCCTCCTCATTCTTGCAGCTCTAATGGCATCATCCTCATTGCCAAACATTCGTGTCTTCTGATGTTAATTTCACATTGCTTGTCAGACACCCTCCAACAACTCATAAAAATCTGAGCTGGCAGAAAGACTGGCAACTGGCTGTCTGTACCACGTGGATTTCATGTTTGTTCATAAAACATGGAAAATGTATTCATAAAAATCTGTATTTTTTTTCAGTCTAAAGTTTCAAGAAAAAGAATTCTACTTCTCTTAGCTTTGTTCCCTTTATTTCTTTATTTAAGCTGTTTTTAAACCACGTTGTCTTTCCATCCAGCAGGCAGCTTATGCTCTCTAAACACTTGCTTGACATCATGAAAGCAGAGTTTATGGGGGGGG
>VZRE01007484.1:22019-32948 GCA_013396775.1 Cephalopterus ornatus | reverse complement strand
ATGGGGGGGGGGGGCAAACTCAGTAGAAAAATTAAGACTAGACTTCTTTCCTTCATAAAGGGAACTAACTTTCTTGTATAAATGCGCGCACACACTAGATACATACCCTTCATGTACCAATATGGTAGTTTCATTCCTACCAGGCTGGTGCATGAGGTGCATCTCCAGCAGGAATCAGCCTCTGTAGCTGCCAAAGTTTCCTAAGGTGGCCAGGTATGCATTATTTGTCTACTAACTCAGTGTTCAGCAGTGAGTGAGTGCTTCAGAAAAAGAGATGAGCATGTTATGTTCCCATATACAGCTCTGCAGGACTGGTAGATTCTCATGAAAAGTTGCTCAACTCCTGTGCATCCTTTCATGCCCACTGTGGAATGGGAGGTATGCCCACAGCTGCTCAGGTGGACAGCAACCTGAGGTGCTCCTGATAGGACTCAGAGTCCTGGGATTTGCTCCCAGTTCAGTAACTGTGCTGATTTCTGGACTCTGAAACAAGCCTAACATTCAGGTGAAAGATTCAGAAGATGGAAGGCAGGGAGAAAACCACCATGGCAGATCTGGATGACGCGATGCTTGTCACAATGCTGTTACTTTAACCCCAAGCGCATGCTGATGTTTCCATAACAGGGAGAGAAGCAGGGTGTGGTAGAAGCAGACTGCTCTGCAGCCAGTGAGGAGCTAACAGCAGCTTCTGAAGAGGACATATGTTATAGGACTTCTCCCATCAGGGAACTGCTGGCAGCTGACGAGCTGGCCATGGTTGACTGGAAATGAGCTGTCTCCGCTCCTGGTGCAAGACTAACTGGGCTGGGGGAGCAAATCAAATTACATTGCCCCTGCCCTAGAAACTGTGTTACTACTCTGAATTTGCTCCCCTTGGGCTGAATGGTTGTCTGCTTCTAAACGTGGCTTCCAAACTGCTGAGGAACTCATGACAGCCTGTGAACTGCCCAGCCATCACTGTCTTGGAGAAGACTTAATCCTTTTCTGTCATTCTGAAGGACATTGTGGGCCATGTGAACAGTGTTGGCAAATACAGATGAAGAAGAAATGGTATTGCAGTCCAACATCTATATCTGAGGTTGGACATGGCCACTTTTCCCTCTGGCACTCATGGTCATCCCTGGAGAGATGAAGCCTGCTGTGATTTCTGGGGGGACTCTTTCTCCTTGTGGCTTTTGAAGACCTCTTTGGAAGATGTGGGATGCTGCTTTTAGTCATTGTAAAACTGAAGATTTGACTTGGAGTGATAAAAAGAGATTAAAGGTTTTGCAAGCAGCAAACCCTAGATTTACAGCAAACACAGAGGGTTTTGCTTTCTCAGTACAAAAGCCCAGATGCAGCCCACATTAAAATCAATAATTGATCTATGTCCATTTACAGATACATCTACATTCATGTAGGCTGGGAAACCTTATCCCTGGGCAGATATTTTCCTTTTAAAGCAGCTTGTACTCAGGCTGCCTGCAAATATATCTGTTCATCAAGTGGGCAACACTCAGTCTCTTCTAGGAATGAGATGGGGACTTGTTTTTCTGCTGAAAGTCAAGAGCAGGACTGACAAGACAGATGGAAGCTGCTGAACTGTTACACAGCTTGTTAGAGAAGCACAGAGCCCTTTAAAGCTGAGGCTGCCGCCAGGATTTACCTCTTGAGAAATGGCAGCAATCCCCAAAGTAAGTAGTTTGTACAGGCTACAAATCTGCCTCAAAATAATCAGCATGGATGCAGGCTGAACTCAAAATAAAATCCTTTTTTTTTTTAGCTGAGATGCTATAATATGGGACAAGGCTGAGCAAACATATTGAGACTCTCCCATTTGGTTCTCTATGTCCCAGATTGCTGACTGTGCGGCCGCACCAAGCTGTGGGTCACACGCCCTTATTCCTTACGTAGATAAACATTCCTGCTATGTTAACGACAGATCTGGAGAAATTTCGGTTTTGCTTCAGCTGGTTAATGAACCAGTGTCTTTGGCTGGGTGCTCGCAGGGTCACTGCAGAGGCTCTTCTGCTCCAGCAGCTGAGCAGCCCGGGCAGCATCACGCAGAACTGACCCAGTCCACAGAGGATTTGGGGGATTTTTAGCTGCTAAATACTAGGCTTGTTAGGTACACATGCTGCTGGGCCTTTGTGAACTGATTTTTTTATTTTTTTTCAAAGGAATCTTGGACAAGTTTCATGGCCGTGGCACCAAAAGGCCCACTGGTAACAGGAGGCTGAGGTCGCTGCTTTCTTCTAAAAAGGTTTCTTCTCCCAAAGCAAATGATCACAGCAGCAGAATTACTGTATATCTTTTCAAGATACAATATAGTATGTTGTCTGGTATGTTCTTAGAACCAGATGATCTTTTTAGCTGAAACTTTCTTAAAAATACCTGAGTCTGAGCCAGACATGTAAGGTAGAAAACATTATCCTGACGGTTGGAGTTTGGGAGGGTTGCAAGCAAGTAGAAACTAGATCTTACAAAAGGAAGTACCGGGCCAGCTAACGATGGAGATTATCAGCTCTTCCCATCGCTCCTGATGACAGAAGGACAAAAGGTGCCCTTCTGCTTCCTAGGGAGGTTTCCAAATACAAAGAAAGGGTCTTTGTTTTTGGTCGAGGGGGATTTTGGCTGAGGAAGGTTAGCAGGGAAGCAGACAGAGATAGGAAACCTGCAGCACTTGGCATTGTGTGTGAGTGGAGAAGCTGCCCGTTTGGTGCTAACAGTGTATTTCCAGGAGCTGGAATGGGCAAGATGCTTTTGGTTTTGGCTTTACTTATAGCTGTTGTGTCCTCTCAGCTTCCCCTGTTTTCAGCGTGCAGCCCTGAGATTAATTAAAAATACAGTGTAGAGTTTCCCACCTTCCAGAAAATAAATGTTATGATCTCATGATGGTCCTGTAAGAGAGGGACAGTGATGAAGTGGGAGACAAAAGAATCAAAGAAATACTGCATCATACAGCCATATTTGCATTAGGCTCAACATCTGTATCCTGGGATCAGATTTCTGCTGCGATTTTGCTTGAGGGCAGTTTGTCCTTCCTGCTGGGAAGAGACAGACGGTGAACCACAAGATGAGAGTGGGAAAGTTGGAGGAAAAGCGATATATAGGAAAGGGGGCCACTGGGTGGGCTCTGTTTCTTTGCAGTAACCCATGTCCCATCAGCATTTCCACCAGGGGACAACCCCACCTGTACTGCTGCTAAACCTGAAAGCACTGATGTATCTGTGCTTGTATCTGTGCCGAAACCAAGTGAGCCCGTAACACGGAGTAGGATTTCAGGCAGACAAGAAGTCAAACCTCTGCCACAAGCTGAGAGAGCACGGCGCCACGCACAACAAAGCAGAATGGATGGGTAGGCTGCAAAATTACAAGCTGCTTCTTGCCAACTATGTGGCTGGAATGAGCATGCCAAAGCAGACTAGGTTTCTCTCTCACCCTCGTCTGGCCTCCTGTCAGCCTACGCCTCTGTGGGATGTCTGGACAAAGTGCTAAAAAACTGGAAATAGAAATACAGATTTAAAAATGTCCAGGCTCAAGGTCTGTGTTTGTGTGATGGCCAAAAAAATAATGGGCATTTCACAATTAAAGCTGAGCAGTATCCACAGTGGATGATGGTACTTCCATGCCAGGATTTCCACCAATAGGCAAGACCAGACGTATATTGCACCACTGGAATAAGCCTGTTTTTTGAAGCACCAGGTCCTTTTCTGGCCCATACATTTCCGAGTGTTTCCAGTCATCTCAGATCTTTACATAATCAAATTCATTTCAATACTTTCTTCAAACACAAACCAGTCTTAACTGAGCACATCGGTAGCTGGCAAAACCTCTTCTCTCATAAAATGACCAAAGGCAGGATGGGATAGAATAGTTCAGTTGGAAGGGACCTACAGTGATCGTCTAGTCCCACTGCTGGGCTGGTAGAAGTTCCTTGCAGCTGTGAATTTGCTAAAGACTCACACTCCAACCCACTTTGCTTTCCATTTACTCTGTCTATTGGCCTGCAAAGCTTCTGAGGTGCTCACATGAACTTCCCAGTTCACTGCAGTATGTCTGTTTGCCAAGTGTTTACTTGACCTAAATTCTTTTGAAAACCATCATTTGTGACAACTTAGCACAGGCTTTACAGAACTGGGTAGCTGGTTAACAAATGCTGTGACCTGGACACACAAGCTCTGACATTTTGTTATCAACAATATAGGCATGCTTTTTCTATTTTATTTATTTTTTAATGTTACCACTTCCTTAAACTATATTTTTTGCTAACAAGAAGATTGAGCTGTTGCATATATGTCCTAAATTGCTAGTTTACCTTTTGGTCCTCTCTTCAAAAAGGTATTTAATTCTGAAGACAACGGTGATTCTTACTGAGGGGTTACATCAGATCTGGTAACTCACTGGATGCCAATTCTTTTAATGCCAGTTCTTACTGTGACATGATTAAAAGCAGCAAAAATATTTTACCTGGTGCAGCTGCTTACTACAATTTTTCCATCTGGCATTCCAAATAAATTCCAGTTATATTTCATTTGTCCTTGGTGTGATTCCTTAAATAAACAACTTTCACAGTCTTTCAGTTCCTCTTGCTCTAAGGAGAAATGTCAGAAATTGTCTCATTCTTTTTCTTGAAGATCAATAACACCTTTCTAATGTGGTATTTTATAATTTGAATAAAAAAATCTTCTATAGTAAAAGCCATTGGAGTACAACTGTCTAATTAACATGCATTTATATGACCTAATATAGTAAATTAGTGAACAGTAGACTCAGCATTAAACTTGCATTTATGAATACTAAATGTGGAGCTGTGTGTGTGCAATTGTTGATAATACCTCATTTGACTATTCTAAGGGCTTTAAATTCCCTTCCAGCTGAGAGGAAGAAGAAAATTAGGAACAACATGCCAAAAAAAATGTTTTGAAAAAATTATGAGTCAGTCAAAATATTTTTCATTGCTGTAAAATTTACATTAACCCTGGTGCTAGCTGCTCTTACCTCCCATCAGTAAAATATTCTCCAGGTCCATCAATCAGTCCATGAAATGATGGGCTGTAAGGATGCTCCTCATATGAGTTCTTGACACACAGTGATGCTCCTTAGTACTGCCCTTGTGCTGGTGCATCCAGCCCATCTTCTCCAACAGGGATGGTGTCTCCTCCTGAATGCTGAAAGCATTTCAATGCTGAAAGCCCACTGGAAGCTGGGAGTCTCATCGTTCAGAGGATACAGATCACAAAATGAAGGTGCAGCTTAATGCCTACCAAAATCGCCAGGTGAGCCTCCATGCAGGGTGACCTGCCTCATGCTCATATCTGCCTTTTTACTTCATGCCAAATCCAGCAGCATAGTTGTCTTTGTTGGCCATGGGAAATGGAACACCAAACTACATGCAGTCAAGGGGTATTTAGTTACATCATGATGCTGATTTGAAAAAATAAACACAGACCTAAATTCATGTCTCTATTTGTTCTCTTCAGGGTGGTTGGAGAAACAAAATTTGCTGTGAGAAGTTATATCTGGTTGTATTGGTCCAGCTGAAAATAGCAAAACCCTGAAAAAATGGTTGGGGCCTAGAATCTATTCATCAGCTGTGACAACCAGCCCAGCAATTGAGAGAGAAAAAAAGAAAGAAAAGTGAAAACCCATCCCAGCCACCAGAATATCTCTTTTTTTTGCTTGCCAGAACCCATCTCTTTGTTCTTCTGGCCAAAGATGAGAGGTGTCAGCCCTTGAAAATTGGTGTGAAATAAGAAGCTATCGGACACAATGCAACACATATGACCAGCCACTCCTTACAAACCAAACTGAAGCAAGTAGGATTAAATCAAAGTAATACCTCACGTGATTACAGCTCATTGTGTTCAAATAAAAGCTGACGTTAACATGAGTGATTTGTTTGGTGGTGGGAGTGGAGAGGATAGGAGATGCTACAGCTTCTGCTCACAGTGATTGCTATTTATAATGCTGTAAAACCACAGTGAATATGTTAAACGCACTGCCACGAGCGTGTGCCACTTCAGCTTGGTATTATGGCTATAATAATTCATTGCAACTCTTAGATGTGCCTTTGTACTAGTAATACATTATATGATTCTGTACCAGTTATTTCAGGCATACAAAAGCTTTGTAGATCTGGTACCTATGCTGATGAAACCATAATTTATAACTGTATTTGTAGCTCTGTAATTAATATGGGAACACTTATAGTCAAATCTACCTGCTGCTTTTACAGCCCCCTTCTAAACAATTTAAATAGAAACTGAAGAGTGAGTCCAGAATCCTTAGCCCGCAAAAGTGAGCAAAGAGAAGTATGTAATTGCTAATTACCTCCAGCGCCCTACTGGGCTGGCTCTCAGCAACTCTGTGGGCTGTAGTACAGTTACTGCAGGTTCAGTAGTATTCCTGTTTAATTTGTTCAGAGTGCTGGGTAACTAATCTTCCAGCAGCAATCCAGTGCTAGTTAAATTATTATCTACAAAACTGGTCCTATTACCTGTAGTACTTGGGTCTTTCTGTCTTCTTGTTTTGCCCTGTCTTCTCTGTGCTTTGTAACAGCATCTCTTTCTAACAAGGCTCAGGAAATCTGACTGGGGGAGGAAAGTAGTCCTTAATGCAAAGAAAGCATCAGGAACTTGGCCTGCTTTACTTATTTATTTATTTGCTTATTTTAATTATTATTTATTATATTTTTTCCTAGTGTTAATTTAAGTGGATTTTGAACTATAAGCCTTATGAGCTACTTAAACTATGCTGACGCAAAATCTATTTCCATCCATTCTCTTTGTTTCCTCTCTACCCCACAATGTACTTTACTATTAAATTCTGATTATTCCAAATATTACTGCTTTCCTTGTAGCAGCACTCACCTCCTCTGCACTAACACAAACCTATGGGTATCCTTGCTTTGGGTCTTTTTATAAGACTCTCAATTTGAAACTTGGTGTTGTTTGCTTGAACTGCTTTTTGACAAGCCAGAAAGCAATTCTGTCTGAGCTGTGCCGAGGAGGGAGAGCTGCAGGGTGACCTTGCTCTTGCTTCTTTCAAGTCATAACTTCCAGGAACACTCCTGAGATCAGTCCAGCCTTATCTATATTTCACATTTCATTGTCTGAATTCCTTAAAAGTCACACAGACCCAATTTTTTGTTCAGGAGCACACAGGATGATGGCATCTAGCAAGAGAAATTGAGATTTTTCTGCACTGAAGTTCTTGGCTATGTTCCCAGACCAGGATGGTAGTGACGGAAGGATGGCTTTTTGTTTGATAGACTATAAGACATTAATTTTTTGTTCATGACCTGTCTCCCAAGTTTCAGCTCTGAAGTGACTGTATGTATAACTGGTACCCCTGCTGTCATTCCCTACAGAGAGCCCTGGAAGCACTGACCTGTTAAGCAGGGTGATCTCTTGCACACAACACAATCCCACTGGCAATCCCGTGCAGGACAGCTTGCTCATCTCCTGCTGTGTATGTCCTGCAAATAACTGGGCTGCAACCTTTGTTTATAAGCACCTGAATGCCATTTAATGGGGGCAACAGTGACTGTAACAAAAGCTAATGGGGGTTGCCTGGTCACAGTGCAAATGGCAGGAAGGTATGTGAACTGCGGTATCACAGCAAGAGCAGACTTCATCTGTTCTCCTCCAAAACAAAGAAGTCTGACCTTGCCTGCCCAAGGTTGAAGAAAACAATCTGCTCAGAAAGAAGCACAAATCTGCTCTCCACACTTATTCACTACTCTGGCAAAAGAGGTAGTGGCTTTACCTCTCTTAACAAGAGGCATCTGGAGCCAGGTAATCCCCTGCAGAACTGGGAGAGCAGCAGTCCTTAATTCCTTCTGCACGTGAGCCACACCTTGGCTTGCCATGGAAATGTGTAACGCAGCAGAACTGCTGCTATCAGAGAGGGCAATACTTCTCCTACCCCTGGGGGACACAGTTGCCCAAGTGAGAAGGTTGTATGTTAGTACAAATCCTGGCAACTTGCTGTCCTCCTCTGCTTGCTCACAACTTCTCTTGCATGCCTGGTCATAGCTTCTAGTTACTCCATTGAATCACTCTTTTCCTACCCCTCTTCAAAGACCTCTCCCACCAAATCTTGTCCCAATAGCACAGAAGAACAACAGAGACCAGGAACTCATTACACTGACCAAAACTGAACAAATTTACTTGCTTGGAATGTTGTTTTTTGCTGTGAGAATACTATTTGCTCAAGAACAGCACTGTTCTGCCTTTTGGCTTCCTCAATGCCTGTTTCCATACCGTAGCCTCAGGCGGTATCTTCAACCGTGCAGCGCTCCAGGGCCACTAGTGTGACTAGCATTGATTTGATGTCCTAAACTCCCAAGGATTTTGTTAAAGACCCTAATGATAGCAGCTGTCCACCTCAGAGAAGGGGAAGAGGATCTTTATTCTTATATTGAGTGTCAGCTGGTGAAGGCAGATCTCATAAATAAGTATTAACCTCTCTTGCAGTCACTCTGTCCCCTGGACTCGCTGACACTCACAAGAAGCATGCAAATAGTTTGACTCATTCTTCATTGAAGTACACAGACTTACTCAATAGTCAATCACCCTCCTGTTACTGTCTAGACTTGTCAAAGTAAGGCCTAGTCATGAGACACATGATAGCATCTGCAGAAGTGACAGCTCATGTCAAACTTTCTGTCTGTGTCGTGCAAGAAAGGCTCAAGCTGTTTACAAGCCTCCAAGATAGATCAGTGTGCTGGGATCCAAAGCCCTCTCCACCTCGAGGGCATGATGGGCATTTCTCTCAAACAGCACAGAAGACGGTGGGACAGAGAGCATCATAAGCTGGCATGAGATCCCTCCTACCGAGGCCATTGCTAGAGTTCTTGCCTGGTGTCAGACTCAGCTGTGGGACAATGTAAATGCTTCCAGCTGAGCAGAAGATGTACAGGAGATCCTGAGGCCCCATTCACGTCTGTTTTTTAGAGCTGGATGTTAGGACTCAATATGTTCATCCTTCTGTTTTCCAATTAAGCAAGTCATATTGTTCTCCAGCTTCAAATGCTTTGATGTCAACCCACCCCCATGATGTAGTCCTATATAGGGCTGCATGTCCTATTTATACCAGGGGCAGTCAGCTGCAGCCCTCCCTTGTTCATGTGCCCCACTGCATGGCTCCCCTGTAATCTCACTTCTTCAGAGGTTCCCTAGGAATAAAGGCATGAAGGTCACTGAATTTAGGCAAAGCAATCTCGGTAGCAAATCTTGGTTGGTCTCAGAGGCTTGTGAACAGTTTGAGCCTCAAATTTGTCTCAATTTTTGCTCAGTCGGCCTCTGCTGAGCCTCCATTTTCCCTGCATCTGGTTTGATACCTCCATTGTCAGATTTCGGGTTGGAGCTGCCATGGGAAGCTTGATTTTCTGAACCTGGCCCCTCTGCCTGCCGTCAGGGAGGACCAGCCTCACTAACAGCTGGAAGAAGTGCATTTGCAGTGCTTGGCTGGCCACTGGCTGGGATCCATTAAGTGTGATGGAGATGGTCCTTCTCATCTCCACCTCTAAGATCTACTGGGCAGCTTCCTGGATCCCTGACTTTGCCAAGCTCTCTGCCAATGCGCAATATGTTAGTTTGATTTTCTCCTGTCTTGTAGTTATCTAATCTTCTGGTTTGAGGCTGGGAAGGCCTGAGGGTGCTCGTGCATGCCCACCCTGTTTCTGAGCACAAGTGAACACATTTGTGAATGCTTTTTTGTAATTACTGGATATATTGATGGAAGGAAGAAACTATTGGTTCTGATGGATTTTTTTAAAGGTATTTATAAGAAAACAATAATATTTTTAAAGTTTCTTGCTTTGTAAGTCATCAAAGAGTACACAAGCACCTAAAACGTCCTCTTTAAAACCAGAAAAAGGTAGATCACTCCAAATCCCACAGAAATTTAACAAGTGTAGCTCACAAAATTTACCTGCTGATTTAAGAAGAATCCAACAATACATTGCAACTTTGTAAGATTGTCAGTACCATGCAGGGATTGAAGAACACAGATGATTACAATAAACTCCCTCTCTTTCCTATTCCTTTATCTGCACCCAATTACAATTATGCAAGAATTAGTAGTATTTCAAGAGCAGCTCTGATGTTAACTGCCTGTTTTCAAAAGTATTTTGTGTCACTGTGTAGATTACAAAATTGCTATTATGCAACCAGAAAGACAAGATCCTTTGAGACTGTGTTTTGCCATCGGAGCTCAGGAGCACATCACCCCACTCACAGGGGTTTGGAGTGGGACTGCCAGAGCCCAGAGGCGACAGACACGGGCAGAGGGCTGCTGGAGCGCTGTTTGTCTTTGCTAACCCTTCTGACCTTACAATCAGGCCTGTCGAAAGTGGATTTTTAAAAAAACTTGAGGATAGTAAATTGAGAGGAAAAACATTATCCACGGCCGAGGTACCTAGAGAGCGTTCCATACATTTTATTGTGTTACTTTTCAGACAGTGTTATAACAATTGAGAAGGAACTGTGAGTTTAATAATTGAGAAGGAACTGTGAGCGCGGTCTGCACACGCTCCCGCTCGGTGTTCCCGGGCGCCTCAGGTAAGTATCGGCATGTCCCGAAGTCGGTAAAATGAGTGTCCCAAACCGCTCCCCGGCACTCCCGGTCATTGCGGACGGCGTGACACGGCCGGTGCTACAGCAGACCCCGCGGCGATGGCAGAGCCCGCCCGAGGCGGCCGCCGGCCCGGCCACTGCCGGGGGAGCCCCGGGACCCCCGAGCCCGCCGGGCGTAGCAGCACCGTGCGGAGCCCCCGCTGCCAGGCAGCGCTGTACGCTTCCAGCCGGGGAAGCTCCGTGCCGGAGCGTCTTTTTCCTTGGCAGAAAGTTGTGCGGGCGCTCGCCCCCGGCTGCCCGGGGCGAGGCGGCGCCGGGGCGTGAGGGGGGCGGTCTGCGAGCGGCGGGCCGGGTCCGGACCCGGGGC
>VZRE01007484.1:1135-21602 GCA_013396775.1 Cephalopterus ornatus | reverse complement strand
GGCGGCGCCCGCCCCGCGGTCCCCGGCGGCGGGGCGATGTTCCACTGCATCCCCCTGTGGCGGTGCAACCGCCATGTGGAGTCCATCGACAAGCGGCACTGCTCGCTGTCCGCCGTGCCCGAGGAGATCTACCGCTACAGCCGCAGCCTGGAGGAGCTCCTGCTGGACGCCAACCAGCTCCGCGAGCTGCCCAAGGTGAGCGGGAACGGGAGCGGGGGGGGCGGCCCCGACCTCACCGCCGCCTTGGGCGGGGTCCAGATGAGCCTCCCCGGCAGGTGCCCGCCGGGCTCCCGGTGCAGCGCCGCGAGAGGAGGCGGTGCCGCGCTCGCACCGGGGGTGCAGTGCGGGGCTCCCGGGGCCGTCGGTCTGTGGTGGCAGCCTTAGGAGTTAAAGGAAGAGCCGGAGTTTCGCATTAACATTTTGCGTTTCCCTGCTTTCCTGGTCAAGGAGCTTTAATGAGCAAAACCTGAAGACCCGCGTCTTGCAGGAGGAAAGGTCCTGTTTGAGGGCAGAGGGTTAATGCCGGAGTCACAGGACATGAGTATATGTTGTGATTAACATTCACGTCATCGGAATTACGAGACCTTGGAGAGTATTCAACCCTCCCCTTTTTCCCCTTTCGATAGATACTATCTGATCTGTACATGGGAAAACCAAAACCCTCCAACAAGTAAGAGCGTTCCCGTTTCTGCCTTCTTCTGCCGGAAACGTCGTCATGCAAAACAAGAGAGACATATAAACCTTTTTTGTGTCTCGGTGTAAGTCCTGCACAGTTGTCAGTGTTTTGCTTCTCACTTGAAAGATGTAGCCTGATTTTTGTGCATACTGTTTTATTGGTATTATTGTCAAAAGTGAATTCACTTTAAATTCAACACGGTATTGAGACTTCGAGGTGGTACCTGCCGTTGTGACTCTCCAGGTGGCACTTGCTGGTTTTGCTAGAGTGATTCCAGTGAGGCACTGTTCCACTCCACAGATGCGGTGGAGTGAGAGGCATGCTCTACTTCTGACTTGATGAACCATGGCTTTTTTCCGTGTTTCCTCTTTAAACTTTCGACGCCTCAGAACCCTTTGTGAGCTGTGGTTGGTAGAGTGGGGAAGTGTTACCTGGCAGCTGCACGTTAAAAATGCATGGACTCTTAATAACTTGGAATACAAGAAACAGAACTCACTAGTCAGAAAAATTTTCAAAAGCACCTTTGTTTCCACCTGAATCAAAGTTCCTCTGTTCATACCCAGACTTAAACAGTCTTACTTTTTCCTTTTTGAAATTCAGTGCACTCACTAAACTTTTTTTCACTATGTAGTAAAAGTAATCAGGGTGGCTGGGTTTTGCTATAGACAGTAGTAAAGATGTTCATTTGAACTGACATATTAAACTTGGCTTTTCCTTTTGAAAAACCTAGGCACAAGTTTTTGTCGTGTTGTGACTGAGCTCTTTATCCTTCTGAAGTAGAGCAAAACTGGTTTACATAGCCTGTGTGTGGGTGCTATTTTTACTTCCAGCGGTTTTTACTGGCTTTGTGCACAGACCAGAATCAGGAGTCTCTTTGTACTAGACTTTTCTTCTTAGTGTTGGCTTTCAGGCTTGTACATGTCTTATTGCAGGGCTATTGAATGTGCTTGTGACTAAAATTCAATTGAAACCTATGGCTCTCCGACTTTTTTTTTTTTTTTTAAAGTAATCCACCACCAACTGGTTGCTGTGTACAAATGTAAATGATGATGTATGTTCATGGTGTTATATGGTATTAATTTCTGTAAATAGAGTGCAACGATTTGTTGTTTCTCCTCTCTTCCTTGAACTGTAATATATGAAATAGCCTTTTTTTTGTCCTTAAAAAGACCACTTCTTCCCATTACTTACGTGTGACAGTGTATTAAGTCCCATACATGTAAGAAATAGCTGAGGGGGTTAAAAAAACACAAAACCAACCCAGGCTCCTTGGCATTGAGGTGGAATCAAGCAAAAATTGAAGTTAGAAGTTTGGTTTATCTTTTTTCTTTTTTTTTTCTATGTCCATAGATCATGTTACAGGCGTGCCTAAATATACTCTAGGAATATGTTTGTGGGTTTCTAGCTGGACTAGGAAGAACCCAATGAAATACAACCACAGAAACATACTTGCAATATCTGCCCTAACTACTTTGTGCCTTGTCAGCAGTGCAGGGAGGCATTTTTATTATACACAAACCTATGAACTTTCCTTGTCAGTTTCTTGTTAATGATTTCTGATAAATGGAATATCGTGCTGTCACCTCAGGTAAGTGTTGCTAGATGCTGCAGAATGTTCAGATACAAAAATATGGCTGCAATCCTGCTTATGAAACTAATTTGTTGAAAGTGGAAACTGATGGGAAAAGCCCTGTTCAACTTTTATACCAGCAAATAGTTCTTAAAGTTCTACTGTAAGAATCCAGTTCAGGAGAATAGTGGAAGATCTTTTACTGGAAGGTAGCTACAAGGGTACATTGTTCATTCGCCTTGTATTAAAAGGGTAGTGTCAATATAAAGTACAGATACAGAATTGGAAATAAGTGCAAAAAGCTGGGATAGATCATACCTATGGTAGACAAAACATGAGGGAAATCAGTAGGGTGTGTAATTAACAAACTGTTAGATCAGCGTAGATTTTAGGGGTCGTTACGCCCTTAATTTAGTGTAATTCATTGTATTAGTCTGACCATACCTCCATTAAGTTTCTTCTCTATGTGCATAAAGGCAGTAACACAAAATCAAGCAGTATTTGGGCTCAGTTGAGGCCCAAGCAAGTCAGGAGACTTGTATAACTCACTGCTGGTTAGTTAGGTGTTTTCCTGTGCTTGAGGAAGTCCTGAAGTTCATGGTGATCTGTGCTGATTCCTGGTGAGTCATCCGTGGGCTGTGCTGATGCCATAATATAATCCCTTAAAACCGATAAGGTGTTTGTGTCACTGAGATGGTTGTGATCCTCCTTAGGAAATCGCTGCTGTAAAGCCTCACCTTGGAATAGTGAAGAGCCCTGTGAAGGCTCTGTGACTTGCAGCAGAAGTTGCCACAGTTGGATGGAGGAGGAAACCTCCAACTCTGCTGCTCAGCTCTTTATTCTGCACACAGGTAGTTCAGACCTCATTTTCCCCGGGTGGGCAGTTGTGGTCTGAAAGGTCTGTTACAGCAGGCAGGAGGTCGTGTAATGCTTCTCTGAAATCAAGCAGATATTGCTGAGTTCTTTTACCAGCTTTGCCATAGCTACAAATTAGAGACAGTGATGATGGCTTTATCTCTACACATCCTCTTTCCTTACACTTGTACTTTTTTTTTTCATCCCTTCATATATAAAGCTTTCTGAGGGAGATAAATATCAGCAAGTGGCGTGGTGAAATACATGGACTTGCTGCGTTTCACTCAAGTTGATGAGGCATCTTGTGTTGGATGCACATGCTTCCCCTCTTTCCCCCTGTTTCTGTCTGCTCCTGTTTCTATCAAGCAGCAATAAAAGGTGTTCTTTGGTTGGTTTGATCCGATACACCAGTAAAAGAATACACTCTAATACACCCTAAAATCTCCATTTTGAGGTACAGAAGTAGTCTTTGCTAGCATTCTTTAGACCTCTCTTATTCAGAGGCCTTAAACAAAGGCTAATAGAGCATGGCACATGTTAGGGTGTTACTGAAAAAAAACCAACAAAACAAACACACATACAAATCCCATCAAAAGACAGATGACAACTTAGAGAATTGCTGTAGCATCTTCATGAGAAATGACCAGCAGAAAGACCCAGCGCTGTTGTTGCATTGCTCGTTATGAGAGTCGTTGGAAGTATCCTGAAGAGAAACAAGAAATACACTTCAATTATTTTGAAGGAATTTCTTTATTGGTTCTATTTTTGTTCTGTTGTCTGACTAAAATGTAGAGTAGAATTCTTCACCCTTTTCTAAGGGAACAGGGGTAAGCAGATTCCATTTGGAAAACACCTGAAATGTTTGAGAAGCAGAGGGAGATTGACTTCATTGCCCCCATTGTTTCCACTCCTTCCCATGTTTGCTTCCTTGTACATTAATGCATATGTGGACCAGGAATAGAATTCAGTTTCTGTGACCCCCTTTTTCCTACAAATACCTTTTTTCTTTAAGCTATACCTGTCAGCCTTTCAGGAATACAAGGTAATAATTTATATTTGTACAGTAACTTACAAATTATTTTTATCATTTTGCTACTGCACAGGTATTCTTTTGGTTTCCCATGCCAATAAACTGATACTTTTGCAAGGTCTCTTTAACAGCTCTGCTGGATCCTTGGGTTCCTTGTTTGCTCCCTTCCCCAGTTATGTGATGGAAAACTTGTGCTTATGACAGCAGAAGTCGCTGACAACGACCTTTTACTGTTGTTACCACTGGTGTCTCAGACTCCCTGCCCTGCATGTTCATACTTTCCCATCCTCTCCTGTCCTTGATATTCCAGCATCTTCCTTACTTCCTCCAGCCTAAACAGCTCTGTCTGCCTTCTGTTTCTGATGTTTTGCTTCCTCTCCTGTCCCTTCTGTGCTGGGTTCTTGACTGCCCTTGCAAACATTTCTTTTTTTTGGTACCCTGGTCTTTCCCTTTCCTTTCTCCTGCCTCACAGGTTCCCTCCTCTGCTCTTGCTCTTCCTGCAGGATAAGCCAGCCTGGTGGGATGTGCTGGAGGAGCAGGCTGTGTACTAGTAAGCTGCTGGTGGTTTTCCACAATATTGAGGTCTCTCTCTAGCCTTTCTTGGCAAACGTGGCTGGTTTCCCGCAGAACAGCAGTTTCTAGCTGTCAGCATGCTTCTCACCACTTCTGCTTTACAAGACAAATTAAAGAGCTGCACCCTTTGATGTCAAAAGGGTGGGCTATGTATGGAGTTGGTGGTAGAGTGTGGCTCTTAACTTGCTTAAATAATTCCTTTTCCTGTATTGGATCTCGTGTCTTCTGTTGAATATTTAGTGTATCCGATTTCATTGGAAAAAAACATAGTAGTCGCCAGTGTTCACAGAGCAATTTAAAAATGTATTTGTGTTTTTTTTTTTTTTTCTAAACCTGTAGCATTTTTATTTTCCTTAGACTGAAAACTTGAAGGCTTTTTCAGCTCGAGCTCTAATGCGTAGTATATCATTTGCTTCACGTCAAAAACTGTTCTTCACTGGAGAGTAGGCTTTCTGGCAAATTGCTTTGATAGAAGAAAATAACACATTCTGGATGATGCATTTCAATAGCTTCTCTAATGAAAAGCATCAGATTAAAATGCTTTAAGTTCTATAGATCAGTCTGTAGTTGATGAAAGTCTGTAGTTGTTTTCTGCTCGTGTACTTTGGAATTTAAGGGCAAATACATCCTGTCAACTTAAATTCTCTGTGCTTGAAATTAGCAGTACAATACCGAATCTCTGCGTATTTTTTTTCCACTGATAAAAAGAATAAAAATATCTTATGAACCTTTGAATGTAGTATTATGTTTTGGCCTTTGTATTAAATCACTAGTATCCTTTGCATTGGTGGGTGGTGGAAATAGTTTATAACTCTTGTTTTGCTGCTGTTATGTCTTGCTGCTGCTCAGTTGTTTAACTGAAAGGATAATGACCACTTTCCCATGAGACTTTTTGCAGATGTTGTTTCTGGAAAACTCCAGTGGCAAAAAAAAAATAAAAATAAATAAATAAAAAAAAATTTTTTGTATGCATGTAGTTTAGCTTAAGAGTCTGCTGAACTTTTTTTTAATTTGGGGAATGATTTTTATGTAGTGTTTGTAAACCTAATCTAATGCAGCTCTGAATCATTTAGTTTCTCTGTTTGAGCTTAGAGATCGTATCTTCCATCTGTAATTTTACTTCTTGGCGTTAACATTCTAAAGCTTCTCTGTAGAGTTATTTGATGCGATTGATGCAAGACCCCTTTCCTGACAAACCTGGTCAAATCCTGGCCTCTTCCTGTGCCGCACTTTCTTTCTGAGATGCTGATGGTCTCCAACTGCTTGACATTCAGCACTGTCTGTATCTATTATGTGTGGTTTTGAAATCCAGGGTGCTGTTAACCTTACCAAAATAATATGAAAGCTCCTTAAGAAGTCCCTCTGTTCTTCCCACACCACACCTCTTTCTCAGGAAAAAAACTCCAAATTTTGGACTGAATTTCACTGTTCTACCATAGTTTCTCCCATTATGCAACCATAAGCCTGAAAGACCTTTGTTTGGTCAATGGCCAGTAATTTGCTGTGGAAAGAGATGATGATATACTATATCTCTTTAAATTTGTGCTTATGGCTTCTTAAGTTGTAAACATCTTTTTTCAAGTGTATAGATCTCTTTGAGTTTGTAGAGACATGGTGGGATATCTCACATGGCTGAAGTGCTGCAACAGATGAACACAGGCTCTTTAAGAAGGACAGGTCAGGAAGGCAAGGACGGGGAGTTGTGCTTCGAATAAGACAGCAGCAGGGATATGTGAAGTTTTGCTTTGGGATGGGCCAACTAAGAGCAGGTCAGGATTAGTTGGTGACATTGTTTTGGATGTCTGCTGTAGACTGCTTGACCAGGATGAAGTAGAAGATCATGCCTTCTTCAGATAACTGGAAGAAGCCTTATGTTTGCAGTCCCAGGTCATCATATGTGTCTTGAACCACTGTGACAGCTGGAAGGGCAACACAGCAGGACATAAGCAATTCAGGGGTTTTCTGGAGTGCATTGATGGCTTCCTAAACCAGGTGCTCAAGGAGTCAATGGACAGAGGTGCTCTGTTAGACTGTATACTTACAAGCAAGAAAGGGCAGGTTGAGATGTGAAGGTCAGTGTTGCAGTAGCTGTGGTGACCTTGGTCACCTTGGCTGTAGTGACTGTGAGATGGTGGAGTTTAGGGTCCTGAGAGGAGGGAACAGGGCAATAAGCAGCATCACAACACTGGACTTCAGAAAACAAACTTTGTTGTGTTTAGGATTATGCTTGGAAGAGGTTGGTAAGAAGGATGTTTATGCTGCCACTCAGGGACATTTTCGTAAGGGATGTACCCTTGTAGTAAGCTGGTAGCATTCCCTTCTCTATGTGGTGTACACAGATGAGACAAGGTTTGTGGGCAGAGATTATACATCAGTAGCTCTAAAATAAATTTGATTTTCTAATTATATCAGTTGGTCTAAAAAAAGACATTACCTCCTGCAACAGTGTTGTATACTGGAAAAATGCATGCTAGAAATTCATTAGTGAGATTAAACGTGGGCTTTGATTGTGTTTTTTTTTTTTTTCCCTCCAAATAGCAAATGCATTTAACTGCAATGAATCCATATTTCATTGTAGCAGATGTTTTCTGGCCTCTTTTAAAGGCAGAGGTGGTCCTTCCCACCATTGTACTGGAACAGCTATGGCATTGAGTGTGCTTTAAACTTTTGTTGTTTCTGCTTAATTGACGTAAAAGAGAAAGTAAGTCCTTTCCTGCCAGGAAACAGTATGAGGCAAGTTGCTCGATGTATCACTCAGTAGCACAGCATTTTGATTCAGTGCTGCAGTATACTGGTTTTTGATGGCTAGTGGATAGTCCCCTATTTGTTTTTTAAAATGGATGGCAACAACTGAGACTAGGACCTGCAACTGGCCCGTCCTTGTCAATAGTTTGAAAATAGGATGCCAGAAACATAGTGGGTAGGTGCAGAATGCCAGCTTCAGTGAGCCATTGGTTATACTTTTTGCTCTGTCTCTTCTAGATCTTTCCCCCACAGCCCTTCTTGCCTGGCTGATGCTTTTTTTGGGCTTTAAAGCATCCACTGGTGGGGAAGACAGCAGTCGCAGCGTCTGGTTCTGTTTAGGATATGCGCCCGTGATCTTTCATTAATACTTCCTCTTGTTGTGAAATCAGCTTCCACAGCATTTCATTGTGCATCTGGTTTGAATGCGCTTCTAGGGGAAGGTGTCTGTTTTCTGTGTTCTTGCTGGGTTTCCTCAGTGCTCCCACCTGTGCTACTGGCAGGATCCTCAGGGATAGAATTTAAGTTAATGATGTATAGGACTGCATCCTAGAAAGAGTTTTTTTGCTTACAAGTTAATCGTGGATTTCAGCTGGCGGTGCCTTCAGGCTTGAGTGTAGTGCAGGGTGCAGGCAAAACACTAACTTCTAGGGGCCCTTTGCAGAAGCAGCAATTTGATTATGGTAAGCAAAGCAGTGAAAAAAAGATAAAACATCAAATAACCTTGCAACACGGCTGACAGTGCTCTCCACATCCCCACCAAAGTCCATTGCAAGGTTATTTCACAGATTTGATGCTTTTCATGGATTTGATGCTTTATCTCTTGTTCACTGCTTTGCTTACCATAATCAAATTGCTGCTTCTGCTTGTGTTTGCCTGAAAAGGCAGTATAAAAAGCGTGGGGGAAGGATTGACTGTAATTTCCCTTATCCGATGACTGAAGGAGGACACCTGATGATTAGAAGTGAACAAATAAAGTGAAAGGTGTCCCCATTAATTTTTGTTTACAGTGTAGGAGAGGAAAATGGAGCCTGAAGTAAGATTTGAAATAGGAGTGCAGTTAGGAGTTAAACTATGTTTAAATTACTGTGTCACTTCTTAATTCTAAAGCACAGATAACCTTTAGTTGGTCAGTTGTACGTTTGGAAAATGTGTGAAATAAATAGAGATATATTTAAGAACGAGAACCTAGTAGTATACTGGGTCTTAATAGCTTACTTAATTCCTTTTTGAATATAATACTGTAATTGCCTGAAGAAACCTTAAAAGCTGGGGCAGCATGCATATGTGGAAAATCCATATTGGTGTCTAAGGCAAACTTGACATAAGAGCAAGTGCTTACAAATTTTTAATCTAGTCAGCAACAGCTCAAGTGCCTGCAAAAAACCCCCTCATTCTATCCTGTGTGAATGTAACCATGAAACAAGTTCATTTGCAGTTTTCTTCCTCCTTTCTATCTTGTTCTAATTTCTGCTCTCATGCTGGCCCATCATGAAAATTAGGCAGTGGATTTCATAAAGGTTCTAATTTTAATTCTCTTTGCTGCTAGTAGTAGCCTTTTTATGGAAATGTTTTGCTTAACACAGTAAACATTTAGTGATGCTACCTGTGCCAAATGGGCTTGGAGTGTGACATGTCTGTAGCAGTGAAAGGGCTCTAGCAGGGAGATACTGCTCCTCCCCTTAAACAGCGTTAGCTGCAAATAGGTCTTCAGGCCTTCCTGCGTGTTTTATTTCAACTGCCTTTTGTCATCATCTATTTCCATTTGTGATTTTTTTTTATTCCCATCTGGTAAGGTGCTGAAGCATTCAGGGAAGATTCTCAGGCATGAGTTGCAGGAGTGAACCATTGAAAGAAACAGAGAGATACATTGTTTTGGCCACTTTTATAGGGGAAAGTGTTTATCAATCCTAGTTTGACTTAATTCTCTTCGCTTTTTTTTCTAGAATTGAGTGTCAGTTGTAGTGGTATTCTTAAAAAAAAGATATAAAAAATGAGGACTGTGGGATCACACTGTTTATTCTTTTCGGTGAGTCATGCACTTATCTCTTACTTTTTTTAATTCCGTTGGCTGACATCGACCCAATTTTGTCAGAATGAAGTTTTTTTAAAAATATGTGTCCGGGTGAGAGAGACTTGGTTAATTTTCCAGTGAGAGAAGTGATCTGTTCAAGATGTATGTTCTTAGAAAGTCCATGTAATGGAAAGCTCTATAAATTCTTTGGTAGCAGGAAAAGCTTCAATTGAGGGTTGGGAATTGTCACTAAATAGCACGTTGTAGGCTTCTTCAGTGCTTATGCTTATGGAATTATTTGTCTCATTGAAGCACTATTAATTAGGCTGGCTAAACTAAGCAGCATTAAAAATGTTGCCAAGATACTTGCAGAGATGTTGGGTCTGCAATCAAAACCTGCTATTAGAGCGTGCTGCTCTGGCCAATAACCTCATTGGACCTTGGATTGTGTTAGAGCTTTTCAGATAGAGGCAAAACTGTGTTGGATGTGTTAAATTAGGAACGTGTTTCTGGGTGACATATATTTAAGAATTTGAAGATATTTATACACACACATATCTATGTCTACATTTGTTGAACTCTATTTAATAAGCTTTTAATTCTCTTTGTTCCCTGTGGTCTTCTTGAAAGGTAGAACATACATGGCTGAAAGGAAGTACTTGCCTCACCAGCAGTGCTTCAGACACTAATGATGTGCTTTAGATAAAGGAAGAGTAGTTACTGAAATGCACATAGGATGCACTAAATATGCAAGCGGGGTTGAGTCCTGTAGTTTATAGGAAAAAAACAAATGAGGAATTCAAAGAAATGCCATTCACGTAACTGCAGTTTCTGATTTTATCTAGGTAAAGGTGTAATTCATTAGAAATTGTTATGCAAACTGGAAATTAAACTCCCAGTTAGTTTTTCTTTTAAATAGTCAAACAGGAATGCCTTTTTAAGTATTGTGTAATATTGCTGTTGCAAATGTGCTCTGCACATTTAATGAATATATACAGCATTGACACATGATGCTGTGAGGGCCCTCAAACCTTCCTGGAGATGTCCAGCTCTTAATAGGCTTTTGATGACTGTTCTGTCTTTTAACCATATTCCTTCTATCTTTACTCACTTGCCGTTGATTATCTCTGGCAGGGACAACTGTTGCTTAGGAGAAGATTTGTAGCAGAACATCAATATTTATAACTGTCATATAGTTCTGCAGCTACACACTGGATTGAGGAACACATTTTGGCAAGTACTTATTTTGGAGTGTTAGAACAGATTTGGATCTCTTCTGTGGAGTGTACTCCTGCTATGTTTTCGCAGAAGTGTCTTAAAGTGCTTTTTTAAGCTTCTGATGGATTCTTAGTTTAGTCATATTAATAAATATTTATCAAAAGGGCTACATTTGTTTAAAGATAAGAATGGTAATGATAAGAAAATGCAGCTAGGGATCTTTTGAGGGCAATGAAGGATTAAAAAGCACTTGTGGCTATTTTAATTGGAATTTATGTTGTTTTGGGAACTAAAAACATAGAACTGTAAAGGTTTTTTGTATCTTCTTCTTACAATTTCAACTGTGTTATCAAACACTTTTAATTAGGGGGGAGTAGAGTGCCATTCTGACTCAAAAATGCCTTTGAAATTTCATATTCAGGTCTGGTGCATCTTTTACTGCTGAGTGTTTATAAACTTTCTAAAGCTCTATCCTTTTTATCCCCTGAAAGGAATGCATGTTTTTGAGGGAAAACACATTAGTTTCAGTTGTGTTTTATTTTTCTGTGACAGGGAACCACAGTGTATATTGAAGAATTGGTACTGAAGTGCAAAATGCACTTAAAAACCTGATTTATGATCTTGACCACAAGACACTCAAACTAAGATTGAAAACCTGCATTATAATAGATTCATGACACTCTGCTTTTACCTTGTGTCCCAGTAAGGTGCCTGTCTTACTGCCCCTTTTTCTGTCAGTCTGAGTTACAACTGAGTGACATTTAGATCACACACTCCAGCACCTATATAAAATAAAAGCTAAAAAAAGGTGCTCATTTCCAAGAAGATATTGCAGGTGATTAAATGCAAGCAGATAGTCCAAACTTACTAGTATCTTCCAAATACCCTGTGTGGCAAAACCCTGGGGACATAGGCATGCACGCATGCTGTGAGTGGGTGAGATGCACGGGTTCTGACTGCTGGGTAAAAATCCCTGTGCATTCCAGGGGGGCACAAAACACTCAAAATTTGAGGAGTCCATTCAGTTTTGTTCAAGACGACTTGTATTTAAAGCCATTTAATTCTGCACAAATCCTCACCCCTTGCAGTCGCTCTCCTTCAAAGACCTGCCTGGAAGAGAGGAAAGCTGCGATAAGAGCATCACAACTTTCCTAGGGGTGCCTACATCTCAATAGGTTTTAGTGACCATTTTTGTCTTTTCAATCACCAGCTGCTCCCAGTGCCTGGGGTTGGCTGGACTTTCAGCTTGGCCAGTTTTCTTAGGTTGTTGTTTTGTCTTGGGGGCTTCTAGACCCTCTGAGCCCATGGCTGGGGCTCTGGGAAAGTTAGCATCCTGTCTGCATTTTGTCCCTGTGTCCTCACTGTAGAGACAGGGCTGAGATGGGTTTTTTCTCAAGCAAGGAAGACCTAAAATTGTGTGTATCATGCCCAACTTTCATTAGTCCTTCTGAAAGTGGGCCATGGAGCAGACGGTGTATATGAGGCTGGAAAGAAAGTCTTCCTGAGGGAGGCTGGCTCTGTAACCTACTTGGTTTTGGTGCTCACCGGTGAAAAAGACCTTGTCAGCCTCTCTTTGTCGGTTTTCTGGATCATTCTTTAGAAGTGTCCCTCTGCATTAACTTCCTAATGAGCCCTGGTGTATAATTAGGATGCTTTTAATTACTCTACTGGGTAACCTCACCCCGTTAATGATTTTGAAGAAGGCACTCTGTATTTTGCTAGTGACTATCTGCAATGATCCTTAATGGCAAGCTTTACAGATTTTTTTTTTAACGGAGATTTTCATTTTAAGTAAAACACAGGTTAGAGTCTGTTTGCATGTAAAAATTAAAACGAAATGTTTATTCTGATACAGGTCTGAAAGGAATCTACATACCTAATATCAAGCAATAACTTTAATTAGCTCACATTTCGAAGGCAGCTTCCAGTTATTCGTCATCATATATGATGCTTATATGTGAATTATGTGAATATTTTCTGACATATAATTTTTTCTGTCTTTCAGCCTTTCTTCCAGCTTGTGAAGTTACGGAAACTTGGACTTAGTGATAATGAAATCCAGCGACTCCCTCCTGAAATAGCAAATTTCATGCAGCTGGTGGAACTTGATTTGTCTCGAAATGGTAAGCTCCAATGTTAATTTGTTTGATTCTATACTGTTCTAGGACATGGTCTAGCAAACTGGGTTTGTAGGATTTTTCTGACTTAGAAATTGCTATCTGTGTCCTGCAGAACACATTTTTGTGTAATTCATGAGTTTTCTGCTAGTTCTAGATGGAGAGGAGCGAAAGAGCAGAGGAGAGCTGGTGGTGGGAATATAGTAATAAAATAACACTTGACTGTAGTTCTGCCTTTCTGAGAGCCTGTTTGATTTTCCAATTTAAAAAGTGCTTTACATCCTAGTTTTATATGTGTATCTGTCATAATGTTGATTTCTTTTCTCAAGCTCTGTGAAATGCCTAGAAAAAAAAAGAAAAAAATAAAAAAAAGAAGTTGAAAAAAATGAAGCTGCTTTCTGTCCTAAAAAAAGGCTGCCTGTGGGTTAGAAGTCCAGTTCCTTATCCTTATCTCCTTTTTACCTGGAATTAGCAAGAGGCAGAGTGCTAGTATTTCTACTTGTATTTCTGGAAGAAGAATCAGTCTATTTGTCATCTGCAGAGATAAATTCAGAAAAGAATGCTGGGAGAAACTGTCTTTTAAAACATGTTATTGGAAACTACATGGGTTTATCATTTGCTTGTAATGTTTGCTGCTTATATTGTCCTGCATTGTGATGGAGTGAAAACTTTTTTTTTTTCCTGTGGCCTGGTGAACTTACCAGTTTTACAAGAATTTCAGGGGCTGGTGGGTCACCTTTAAGCAGCCTTATGACCCACTGATCTAGAAACAGTGAATCTGTGTTACCAAATTAGAGCAACTGTCAGCTATTTTTGCCTCCTTACATGCAGTGGATATGCACAAAATGCTCTGAGCTGTGATGGAAGGGGTGGGAGTAATCATGGTTGCGTAACTTTGTAAATAAATGAGGGATGTAATTGAATATTCAAGAAAATAAATAGCGTAATGGGGAGCCTTTTTCCTTTACAGTTTAACTTCACATTGACCCTTTTTGACTGAAGAATATTCAGTGGCCTGTAGCATATTTCCTTTATTTGTTTGGTGCTTTTAATTCCGTCTTTATCTGATAATATAATTGATGAAGCATAATGAGTCTCCAGGCAATTGTCAAAGAATTTCTGTGAACCATATAATTTTATGCATGTTTGAAAAACCTTTTAAGAGCAGAAAACTGGGGGAAAAACCCACATCTGAGAGACAGAAGAAACAGAGTAGTTAAAACATTTTACAAAATACATGAGCATTAATTGATGCAGTATTTTGGCTACTGAGTTTGGCTGTGTTGGGTGCTGTCTGTGACAGAACTTATACAAAAAGAAACCCTCTGTTGGTTTAGTAATTCTCATCGCGAATGAATAACTAGCTGCAAAAGAGCTGGTGGATCAGAGCCATGTGAACTCTTGTCAGCCTGACTTGGAAGTTGGCTTGAGAACTCAACTGTAACGAGAACAGATGGTGTGAACATTTATGGTTGGGTAGATGCGTGTGTGTCATTAGAAGTTACTGCAGAGGGAAGTATTTTCTCCAGTGATGGGTTGGACTAATGCAGGTGGCAGAGAGCAATTGCTTTCCTATATCCAAGGTTCAGTGTTAATTGCCCATTTTATTGCATTACTTTGTCTTCTCTGTTGTTCATTGCAGAAGGTGCAATGAAGAAGAATTGCCTCTGCTCAATTGTATCACAGTTATTGTGATTATTATTATGACTTGACTCTTCAAATGCAAAATGCACCATGCAATGTGGTGCTGGGGGGCTGTGGCAGAAGATAACTAATACTGCTTTTTGCTGTTTGGTCATTTCATGGTTGTCTCACAGTTCTCCAAATAAAAAGGCAAAACATTCACCATCTGGAATGCTGTAGGGGAAATGTCATATAAGGTTTTTGAGATTTACAGTATTTTAATTTCTTAGCTTTGTATTTTGAACCCACCTTTCAGTATGTCAGATTCTTAGCCTGCCACAGGTTTGTCCTGTTTTCTAACTACCCAAGAGTACTTAGGGAAAAAAAAATAGGAACTCTTTGTATTCCTTTCAGGCAGAGAAAAACAGCCCTACTTTTCAAAATGCAGTATGCTGCATGAATAGGAAAGTGTGATGGTGACATCTGAACTTGGGAAATAAGAGATCATTGTTCTGTGTTTTTTGTTGTTCTAGCTGTCTGGTTCAGTGCACTAATTGCTTTCAGTTCTGGCCATTCTGTTTCCTTAAGAGCTTAAAAGCACAAATATAAATTCATTTAATGTTCTGTATACAGGAATAGCTTTTTCTATTTTAACCTCTCATCACTGGAGGAAGAAAAGGTTTTGAATAAAGGGAGTACTTCCATTTCCCTCGTAATAAAATGATAATATTTTCCTTTCTCCTACTTCCTAATCCTTTGGCCAGTGTATGATCTTTGAAGCCTCATGACATGGTGGGTTTATCTTATGGCTGGACTTGGATGTGCTTCTAGACTGCAGTGATCAGCTGTGTTTTGTGAGTAGTGAGAGGTTGCATCCAGAGGTGGGATCAATCCCTCCAGGCAGGATCCCTCTGACTCTTTGTAGGTATCTCTGTGTGCCTGTACCATGCAGTGTTATTTGCCACCTAAGTAGTCCTAGTAGACACTCAGGAAAGGTCAGCAAGGAAACTCTTAAATGTATCTTTCTTAAATTCTCAGATGTTTTAAAATGCCCAAAGTATGCTAGTATATGTTAAAATGTGCTATATAATTAATTCCTTTAGCAGTTTTTTGGTTAATAAGTGAACCTAGAATGAATCCTTCTAAGAAATAAAAGTAAAAAATCTTCAGCTGATGTAAACTTGATGTTCCCTGTGATCTTGGGTGAACGTGAGACTGGTCTGGGGAGAGGGTAAGGATAGCCTCAGTGGAACAGAAGGAAAAGGCTTTTGGGAAGTCTAGGAGCTGAATAATCTTAAACTTTTCCTGGATTATTTGCATGTTGGTGCTATTCTTTTATTCCTTTGCAAGGCTACGTGTTCATGCAGATTTTCCAAGGAAGCATCCCCACCGTGCTTTTCTAGTCTGACTGTGGCGGTTATTTGAGCAAAGGTTGAATGGATGTATCAATGATTGGAATAGGAGGGCAGGGAAGCTGTGCTAAGGAAACAGCATAGTGATAGTGAACCCTCTGAAGGTTATTTGAACATCCAGTGTATCTCTGCTTCTTGGTTATTCAAAAAGCTGATGTACTAGTTCTAAGGCTAAAGCAAACACATTTGCAGGATTTCAACAGCAGATGCCTGAGCTTCTGAGTTGCTGGTAAAAGCATGTCTGAGACTCAGTATTCCCTGAGAAATCTTCTGAGATAGATGCTTTACTGCTGCATGTCTGAAACTACTGCTGGTTCCCTCAGACTGCCCAAGCTTAGTAAAACTTCTCCTGGATTCTCACATCACAGTGGAATTTTGTGAAGACACTGGGTCAACGAAGCATCGTTTCTTGATGTCCCTGCAAAGCATTTGTCCCCCTAAGGGGCACAAAGCCAGTGCTTTGCATTGAGCTTCAGTGCAAGCCTTTGCTCTCCATGATAGGGGGAAAGATTCTGCCTTAAGCAGAGTCAGAAGTGCCTGTGTGCTATTTGTTTCCCACAGCACTTGCACGCTCTCTCGGTCAAGTCCTGAAAGACCCTGGCATTCAGAAGGTGCAATCTCCAAAGGTAGAAAGATGTGATCGAATTTCTGCAGTTTTTCCCTCTTACCTCAGCTGTCACTTCATTAAGCTTCCCTCTCTTCCAAAGTGCAAGCAGTGTGTTTCAGATCAGATCTCTGTGAGTTGTAGGAGGCTGCTCCCCATGCTGCTCATCCCCCAGAGGTTTCTTTCAGTGACTCCATCCTCCCTTTTCTTCTTGCACAACCCTTGGAGGCCAAATTCTTAAAACTTAGGGCCCTGCCATCTGAGATTCATTAAAATGTTAATGGCTTTTCTTGTTCTGTAGCTTCTTCTAGACAGGAGGGGCAATGCATAAAGTTTCTGTAGTTAATTTAAAGCATGCTGATATTTGCGATTATGTATACGATGCGTGTATGTTATGTTCTTGCAGAGGTGGTGTGTCCCTTTTTAGTATCCCTCTTCTCCAAGAAGAGGGTTTTTGTTTGCCTTTGAGAAAAATTAAATCCTCAAGATTTCAATGATATGGTTTTGACACGGTATCGTATGCTCCTTAAAATGCCCTAAAGGTGTTAATTTAGCTGTAGGATTTTTATTTGAAAGAAATTTCTATCTCACACAGGTGAGCTATGGAAGCCTAGATTTTTGTTTCTAATGTCATATACCTTTCACAGGCATTGACATATAGTCTGCAGCTTGTTTCATTCAGCCCTTTTGGCATAAGAAAAAATCACTGTGGGCTTTTACACTGGGCAGTGGATGCTGGGTATTAGGCACTGGGGTGGCTTTCCTGCCCTTCCCAGCTGCAGGAGTGCCATTTGAACTGTCCCTCTGTCCGATCCCTTCTTGGATGCAGGCTAACCCCCTTGCTCAGGTAGGAGATGAGCCTCTTGCACTCTGTGTCTACCTGTGAGTTGCTGTCTCTGTGATCAAAGCCTGGTAGGCTTTTCTGCTGCTACTCTTGCTTCCATTGAATGTGCCTACCAAAGACTTGGTCATGCAAGCCCATAGCATCGCTGTAGTTGCTCTGTGCTGGCAGATTTGCATTACCTGTCTGTGGTGACTCTCCAGCTGGCAGCAGGTAAGGGCACTCAAGTTGTTTGTTTTTCTGTGGAAGTGCTCTGTAACCTTGCGGTTTGGTGTTGTGCCCAAGCCTTGAGTCTCAAAACTCTGAAAAAAGTGCAAGTGTGTGTGCAATGGGAGAATGAAATGGATTTTTATAATCTTGGTAGATGGGTTACACTGGTTCTTTTTGCTGACTCAGCTCTCATCTTTACTTTGTGAACTGAGGAGTGATGGCTTTGCTGTGGCATCTACTGAGGAAATCTGTGTGTGGGCAGATCTTGTTAAGCCATATTTGGCTCTGCGTGATGCTTGATAACAAAATCTCAATATGGTTCTTTACTGTGATACCCAATAGGACTGTTTGTGTAATGTGCATGGTTTATATTTCATACCTACTGTAGAGGTAGATTCTTGCTACATGATATGTTAGTTGCTACCCGTTTCTGTAGCTTATGGTTAAACTGAGCTTATGACTGTGTTGCTAGTGTGGTTGTTCTGGACACAAGTCTTGTGACATCAGGATATCCTTATTCCAAAATCGTCTCTTCACACAGTTGCCATATTATGGCATATACACTGTCATTTATATGAAAATAATTACAGATTTAAAAAAAGGTAAATATGCTACTTTAGAATTACCCTATCAGTAAAGGTCATTCCTCAGAAGCATGTCAGTAGTCACAGCACTGTGTAAGGAGAGTTGCTGCTGTGCAAGGTTTGAGCAGGGTCCAAGATTTTGAAAGTCAGTCTTTAGAAGACCAGTGTCCCACATACTCCATGAGCCTTATTTTTATGTTTTCCTTGCTTCCAAAATGGCTTACTGTTGCAAATGTAGAAACTTGTATTTTCTTTTGTCTTCAACTATTAGGGTACTTTGAGAACTCCAAAAGGGTTTTAACTGTTCTACTTTCAATAGCAGGGGGTTTGATATTACTGCTTTTTATTTGAAGTGTTTATTCTTTTTAGCTGCTTTACAACCTAATTAAAAGTCTCTTTAGAGATGTTTGTCATCCTCAGGACACCACGTCCATTGTGTATTGTGTGATAGGTACATGTTATTCAAAGAGTCATTTGGAGGTTCCTTAGAGGGCCAGTTGAGCAGGCAGCAGCTTTCCTGCAGAGCGTCCATCAGTCAATCCTGCTGAAGAGCAGTGTGGAATCTTTGCTTTGCCCTCTAAGACTTCAGCTCACTTGTTTGTATCCGTGCACGCACACATATGCTTACCCTTTTTAATTCAGCTGTCTGCTCTCAAAGACATACCTGTCACCTGTACTGTAGGACTATCTCCCTTCTGCCATCAAAGTGTTCCACTTTTCCTCTCCTGCACTGAAAGCAGAATAACCAATGTTTTTTCAAACAAGAAATTCTGACAGAGAAAAGGCTTGAACACTTGTTTCAGTTCAGCTCAGCCTGGTGACCCAGCCGTTTTACAGTGAGGATATGAGCTAATTAGGGGAAGTACTCTTAGGTCTTCTGATCTTGTCCTGCAGCCTCTCATGGGATCTGCTCTCTCGCCTGGCAGCTGCTGCTGTTGCTCTGTGCTCTTACCTGGGATCTGGCTGTCTACCTCTGCCGCACTTCCACAGCATCTGAGCAGAGACCTCCTCCATGAAATCCTCTTCTCTGCCTGCCACCAGCTGTCCTGGCATGAATGTGCTGCTACAGGTCTGGTGGCAAATGGCAAAACCCAGAGTGCTGAGAAATAAGTGGGAATTGATGCTTTCTTGCTCAGTGGACAAGAAGAAAACCCCAAGCCAGCAAGCTGTGCTGGCAGGCAGAATAGTTGACAAATGCATCTATTTAATTAACGTATGCAACTGTTGATGTTGCTTATTTGCCTTCTGGACTGATTTGTGTGTGGTGAGCACTTATGGACAAACAAGAATTGCTCTTCTACTCCTGCATGGACATGTCTTATCTGGTTCAAGAAAGCATCCTGTGAATGCACTCACTGCAACCTTAGGTGTGTACATCTGAAAGTCATGGCATATCCCACCAGAGACTATTGTGTTTTTGTATGCTGGTAGAGTTTCTTAAGCTTCAGTCTGAGTCTGGCCAGTGACTGGTTTTTGGGAGGTTTTTTTTGTGCTAATGAAAGCAAAGCAGACTTGGAGATAACAGAATTTTTCACCCTTTTAGATGGTTGCTTGCTAATAGTTGTTTTGCATGTTTGGGTTTTTATGCTTGTTTTTTTTTTTTTTGGACAAATTTAATTTCTTGTGACATACATTTCCTTTTGTGCTGGTTTAAAGGTAAACCGGCAGGAGAAAAGAACCCAACTCAGAAGAGATGAAGTCAGAATTACAATTTAATGAAAATAATACAATAAATACAATTATGCAGACAATTGGTGTAGAATACACAGTTTGGGTTACACCTACACATTGATGAACTGGTCTCAGCTGCTTTAACTAACTGGGACATTATCCACCCCTTATTCTATACTGTCTATGTCATGCCCAAATTAACACTTTTAAAAAACTATATATATAAATATATATATATATACACAATGAAACTTTACAGACCATTCTCACTCAAAATTAGATCTCCTTGTGGTACACGTGTCTCCCCATCTTTTTACATTAGCCACCAAGTGAAATCAGGTTCTTGAGCAAAAACAATCCCTCAGATGGGTTTGCCTTTGCTTGAGATGGGACTAATCCAAATAGTCTTTCCTAACATACTTCTCATATGCACCATGGGGACTTTATCTCCATCTACAGTATGCAAGGCTTCTGAGTGGGCAGGGCCAGCTCGATTGATGGAGCCTCGGGTGTTGACCAACCAGGTGGCCTTTGCTAAATGCAGCACTCAATTTTTCAAGGTTCCCCCACCCAGTGCCTTCAAGGTAGTTTTCAGGAGTTCATTGCACCGCTCAACTTTTCCAGCAGCTGGTGCATGGTAGGGGATGTGATACACCCACTCAATGCCGTGCTCTCTGGCCCAGGTGTCTATGAGGCCATTTTTGAAATGGGTCCCATTGTCAGACTC
>VZRE01007483.1:32452-116081 GCA_013396775.1 Cephalopterus ornatus | reverse complement strand
GGGGAGACCTCATCACTCTCTACAACTCCAGGAGGTTGGAGCCAGGTGCGGGTTGGTCTCTTCTCCCAGGCAACTACCAGTAAGACAAGAGGGCACAGTCTTAAGCTCTGCCAGGAGAAGTTTAGGTTGGATATTAGGAAGAAATTCTTTATGGAGCGGGTAATCAGACATTGGAATGGGCTGCCCAGGGAAGTAAGTGGTGGATTCTCCGTCCCTGGAGGTTTTTAAGGTGACACTGGATGTGGCACATAGTGCCATGGTCTGGGAACCACGGTGGTATTGGACCAAGGGTTGGACTTGATGATCTCAGAGGTCCTTTCCAATCCGGCTGATTCTGTGATTGGTCAATTACTCTGGACCATTTCAGGAATTCTCCTGCAGCCACCCCAAAGTCCATGACAGCAGAAAGAGACCTCAGTCTCATCCATACAGCCTCTCCTGCCCCCAAACCCAGAGTCCCCAGTGCTGGGCTTCCCAAGGGAGCTCTGACAGAGTGAGGCCTTTGGGAGCTGTGGCACAGCTTTGCCTCATCCCTCACCAGGGAAAGCAATTTTATAAGTCCCCAGGAGACACATCAGCCTGGGAACATACAGATTTCATCACTCCCATGGGAAATATTGCACACATGATAAATTTTAGGAAAATTCTTGCTAAATAAGGACCTCCCAGGTCCTAAGGCCCTCCTTACCTGTCTTTGTAGTAACTGCTTCCTCAATCTCACAACTGCTTGTTTCGTGCAACTCCTTTAGTCATTCCACCTACTTTTTAATTCTTTATCGGTGCTAGACTTTATTTTTTCCTTGAAAACACCCCTTCTTCCACTTTCTCCACTCTTCTTCCTCACACACTATTAAACTCCCCTTCTGTCTTCTCTCAAATTCTCCTGTTCCTTAGCCCTTAAAAGTCTGCTCCTTTTGTTCTGTCCCTTCTTTAGAGCCTATTTTACCTCTACATATTTTCAGTCACTCCCAGATATTCCTCTGGTGGCCTGACTCATCTCACAATAAACAAATCTCCCCACCTCAGTATTCACTCACATTTACATCCTGCAAAGTTGACAGTGCAGCAACACCCTGACAGACATCATTCCTCTGCAGTTATCCCAGGGTTTATCCCAAATACTTAATATCTACCTCCAACAACCACCATTCCACTGAGACTAATTTCCAATAGGAATTAACACAGGTAGGTCAGAGCAGCTAATTCAGGGGCCAAAGAAATGCACTGGGTGAATATACACCTCGATATATTTGTGCCATGAAGGATGGAAAAGGAGGAGCAGGAAGGAGGCCAGAGGAGATGCTTTCACTCTTCTGCAAGCAGCTTCACCTGGAAGGCTCAATGTCCAATGTAAATCTCACCACGAGCACTCCTGCTTTTTCCAAATGCTCATGTATTTGTTGCTCCTCCTTCTTCAAATGAATCAGCAGCACTCAGGGTAAAGGAAGGAAAAAAATATAGGGCAATATCTGAGCATTCAGTGTAGCAGATGGAGGGAACAATGATCCATCCCCCAAAACAGCTACCAGAAAGCCAACATATTCCCTGGGTGATGATCCCAAAGGTCCTCCTCCTCCCTCTCCATCCTCCTGGCAGCTTCCCCACTCTGAGCACCCAGGGCAGTACACTCCACAAGTCCCTCCACGTATCCTCTCCTACTCAGCTGCAATATTGATGCAAACAAAGGTCTGCTCAGTAAAAACCAGTCATGCGCACACACAAACCCTTATCACTCTTTCCCAGGTCTCGAAACAGGAGGAAATCCTCAGATCTACTGTAAATATCTGACAAAGTCTGCTTACAAACTGCCACTGCCCTCTGCCATACACTTTTAGACCAAACATAAATAGACCAAATACACCTTTAAACCAAGAATTTTTTGTCCCTGTTATTCAGGGCTGAGTTCCCATTCCTGAATACAGCCTCAAAAAGCTGAAGGAAGGTACATCACTAATGGACCTCCAAAGGCACAGATTTTAACTCCCCACTTTTATCTCTGCTCTGGTGATCTACTGATCTAGATATTTAGCAATCACTTCTAGCAGAGCAAAATTGCAATTTCTCTCCCTATAATTAATCTAAGGTGCTGCTGGACTAAGTAAAACAAAGGGACTAATTTAATCCTAGTTGAAATTCCTCCAAAATCAGTAATAGCGTACTTAAAACATTATTGAACCTATATTACTGCTTTTTTCCAGGTTTTTTTTCTTTTAAAACTACTGAAGGATTTCTTGACTAGCTTTTAAAGAGAAATATATATAATAAACAAATCTTGGCTTTTTACTGCAGTAACTGTTTTCACAGACAGCACAAGAATTTAATTTACTTGAAATTAGCTACAGAATACACCCATTCTGAACTAGCTGAGCCAGTATAAAACCTGATTTTAATACCCACACACCTTCACACAAGAGCTAACAGCTAAACCAGCCATCCTGTCTTTCCACAGCTTCATTAATACACCTCCAAAGTTTCCCTGTTTAACCATGTACTCTTCCTGCAGGCACAAGTGTATATTTTTCTAACTCTGAAGCAGCAGGAGGGACCATGACAGGGCCAACGTGCTAAGGAACGTGTAGGAGGCAGCAATAACAAACTGACATGAAGAAACAAGGTTGTAGTTTGCACAAATGGAGCTCTCTGGAGAAGCCGGGGGGTTCTCTCATCTAACACACCATCTCACCCACCACCAGACCTAGATATGCCTTATATCCCTCTGGCATGACCAAGCTATCCCATGTAAAGCAGCCTTGGATCTGGGTTACCAGTTCTCCTCTGAAAAGGGCTTTTATTCTTCAGGACGCACCAAGACCTCCTTTCCAGCTGGAAGAAATTATCCAGGATGAAATTAGGTTTTGTGTTGTCATTGCCCAGCAGTGTTTTCTCACTAGTTATCTTGAGTTTCAAAGTGGTGCAAAACACTTACTGGTGCCTGTGTGAGTGAACTAAATTATGGCATCACCTTCTAACTCTCCACCACGAGCCCAGATTTCTGTAGTTTAGCAGTAACACCCCATCTGAGGCTTGGGAACTTTCAGCTGGCTGAGCAGAGGCAGCAAACAAAGAGCAGTGAGGCTGCAAACATAACCAAGCAGGGACTTTATTCAGAAAGACAACAGGTTAGATCTCGCTCTCCAAAAACTCACAGGTGCACACAGCAGACTGAAGGAGGTGATGTATTTCAGTTTGGTTTTCTATATCCAATCCAGCAGCAGTGGGAATTCCCATAGCTCATTAGTTCATGCCTGCCTTAGTCACACAAAACACATCATTCTTTTAAGAAATCTTCTGTCTGTCTTGTCCACTTGATGCTAGAACTAGTTTTAATTTGTTTACTGCAAGTGGAAGTGTTATCATTGCAGTTTTGGGGTTTCCCCACCACACACAAAGAAGGTGGTATATACTTCTAATTTCAATACTAACACTAATTTCAGTAGAAACTCTGCTTTGCTAAAGCTGTGATTTTTCCCTAGCTGTGGTTCTGCTGGTGAGAAGATACCACTTTCTATATATTTCAAAGACTTCATGAGGAGTCGAAAAATACTTCAAGATTGTTTGACCTCTCAGTATCTTTTTCGGTGTCTCCACTGTCAGTGACACTGCACAACAAACTCTGAAAAGTGTTCACTAATTCAAGCGTCATCCAAAACTTTGCTTTGTGCTTCCCTTTCTCCTGTGCCTTGTGGTCTGGGGTTCCCTTTCTTTGTGGGTTTCACTTAGTTTTTCAATGTATGCTCACACATAGCACACAGTAAAAGACCAGCATCAGCTCAGGATCAGGCACACGTCCTGATCCTTATCTTGGTGTTCGTGTCCTGTACTTAGACCCAGTGTTGTACTGCCATGGGGACCAGCAGCAATCCAGCTGTAGTGGCACAGATCACAGAGCTGAGGAGTTGGGTACGTCAGCTCCTGATAATCAAACTGTGGGTGCCTCTACAGTACACACCTGTGAAGGCAGCAGTAACCTCCCAGTTCCCTTGTGTGAATCAAACCCCTCACACTGTGTTTAATCAGAGGAGAACAACATAGACAAGGATATTCTGATCAGAAAGTACCCTAAGTACCTTGGCTCTCACATCTGGCAAATGGCTCTCTCCCTGTGCAGAACTCAGGACTTTTGTTTACCCATTGATTTTTAAATAACATTTCCCATCCTGGATGCACAGAATAGTTCCCTGTAAATCTTCCCACCGATGTCTTCCTGAGGCAGAAGGCAGCCTGAACTGATAGCACCACCAGGGCTGTGACCTTCCTCATCCATCTTAATTAGGCATTAACTTCAAAAGCCTTTTTGCTACAAGTTACCTGCCAGCATCAAACAAAAAGACAAACACCAGCCTTGAGTCGTCAAAAATGTAATTACAGGGTCTCTTAGAGAGGTGGCTCTGCCTGCTCCTCTGGTTTTAATTCTAGGAATTTATAGCAGAGAAACAGCACTTCAGCAATGCTCGGAAGAGCCCTGCAATGAGAAAATACAAGGCACTTGCACAAAGTACAGTTTTATCTGTTTCAAGGTCCTGACTATCACAAGCACTCAAATTGTTTGTTTAGTGCTCTCCCAGCTAAATTTTCAGAAGATATACTCCCCTCCTGATTCTTTTTTTTTTAGCACAGGTATAGACAGCACATGCAGACCTTGCAGCCCAATCTGTTGGCACCCACCAATCCATTTAATTGCACAATCTGGAATGAAGCAAATGATTCAGGAGAAAACAGATTATCTGATAGTATAAAGTTATAAGGCACTCCAGAGTACATAACTCCACGTGCCACAGGAGTTCCTTATGCACTACCAACACAAATCTGCCACATCAGAAATGCAAAGAAGAAGCAGATGCCAAAACACAGTGAGGAGATCCAGCCAAGCCTGTAGCACCCAAGGTACCTTAACCCACATAGGAAGTAACTCATGCACCTTTGCATTCTGTCCTATGAAAGCTGTGCTAATAAATAATTTTTCAAAAATAATGAAGTTGAAAACAGTCATCCTAAGCACGCTCCACAAATGGGATTTATTTCACCTGTGAGCTGCTGTGACAATATCGTGGTCCTGCTCCTGCGGACACAGACTTAAAGAAAACAAAACAAGCCACAGAACTGTAACATTTAAAAACCTGAGCTGCGAGATGCCTCCTAACACACCACAGCTCATCCAGGAGCAGATCAAAGTGTGACTGTAGGGAGCAAGGCCACGACTGACTACCCAGGAAACATTTACGGGTGTTCAGATCAGCATTTTGATAAGGGAGTGTCTGAAGCTGGCAGATGGGAATAACCAGTTGAACACTGTTCTTCCCGCGCTCCTTTGTGTCTTGATGGAGCATAAGAGGGGAACACACAACTCTTTTCCATCCCATCCAGCCCAACAGCTCACTGGGGGTTTCTCACCAGTATGAGTGTTTTTCTGATGTATTTTTCTGTCTGATATAATAACTCCTTTTTCTCTTTCCGGGAGCTTCTTGAACCTTAAGAGCGATGGAAGCACCAAGGACAGCGACATTACCCGTTCTCCGGTTGCCAGGACAAAGCAAAACAACAGTGTTTAACAAGAAAGCTCTTGATCTTTATTACATCAACATCCCCCCGCCTCCTACCCACAGGAGCTCAAGCATTCACTCAACACTGCTGAATAAAGGGATTGTTTCCTGAAAAACAGGGTTAAGGCTGCACGATGTGCTGCAAACCCACATAACAGAGCACTGACATTTGTGCTTACAACTGAGAAATAACTCTGTTTTACAGACAAAAATTCAGCATTAAGAAACATCCAAATCAAACATATCTTCGCTTTAAATCTATTAGTTTTTCCTATGCTAATGTATTAACCAAAATTCCTTTAAGAAAATATATGAAGCAGAGGTTACGAGTTGTAAGAAGCCCTGATTTTAATTTCATCTGCTGACTTCAAAAAAATAAACTGATGTCACATTAACAGAGCTGTAAAAACATTGGAACCAGGCAATTTATCATTGCAGTAAAGTGTTAAATAATAAGCTTCCCCCTGTGTTTTTTCCTCTTTTCATTTTAAAAAATTTCGTGCTATTTTGAGTTCTTTATTTCAAAGCTCTGTTTATTCTTCTGCTAAGTTGCTGAAATACTTTTCACAGAGACAACAAAAGGGAACAAATTATTTCACAGCAAACAGAATAAGAGCATTTAATGTTATAGTGAAAGCCAAATCAACTGGTTTTATGATAAATCTTTAATCCACTAAAGGTGTTCTAGTACAACAGCAGTACATTGAAGCAGGAAAGCAACTCAGATCAAGACGGACAGTGCAGGAGAACAACTATCTGTGTCTGACACAGTGACTGTAACTTCTTGTTCCAAATGGGCAGGCTTGAAATAAATGGAATTGTAGTGGCAGGAGAACCACATGCAACTCTCAGGAGACACCAGATTAAGAGCACTTGCTGTTGAAGGCTCCTGTGTAACTACATTAAGGTGGATCACGCACTACCCAAAGTGAAGAGCAGGGTTCAAGAGCTGAGTGCACGTGGGATGTTCTGCTGTGGGAAAGTGCCACCAGCACAGAAGGCACAGCTCATACTGTGCTACTATCAACAAAGTTATTTAAACCTACTGCTCACTCTTCCAAGGTTGAAGTATCCTCCCTATGTGAGCTCTAGTTCCTCACAGAGCTCTGACCGCTGTGCAACTCTCTACAGGATAAAGAAATTATTCCTCACTTCTCCTCCCTTCTTCTGCAGTGGCCTGTAGGAACCAAATGCTGCTTCAATCTTAACTTGATTCTCTCTGCAAATACACCTCAAGTGCCTCACCCAGAGCTGCCAGCCTTTCTTCCCTCAGCGCGTGTGTGTGCTGCCCAGCTTCTCTTAGGGGTTACAGACGGCAGAACTTGGGGTCTAAAAAGGCTGACTCTTTGTATATCTCCTTGTCACCACAGGGTTGTATGTTCATATTCCTGATAACTGGGCTGGGCAAGAAGCAATTTTGCCATGCCTGAGTTTAAAATGCCTGTAGCCCTCAGAGATGCCCAGAGACAGACTTAAAACCCCAAAATAGTTTGGGTTGGAAGGGACCTTAAAGATTATCTCATTCCACGCCCTGCCATGGGCAGGGACACCTTCCACCAGCCCAGGTTGCTCCAAGCCCTGTCCAACCTGGCCTTGGACACTTCCAGGGATGGGGCAGCCACAGCTTCTCTGGGCAACCTGTGCCAGGGCCTCCCCACCCTCACAAGGAACAATTTCTTCCTGATAGCCAACCTAAATTTCCTCCCTTTCAGTTTGAACAGTTTGGGTTTCAGTTTGACTTCTCCAGGTTTTGGGGAGTTCTTTCAAGTTACCACATTCAATTTAATAAATTGAATGGTATTTACATAATTTATCTGACTGTTCAGTAATTCATTACAAAATTCTAGTCTCCAGTGACAATAGTAACCAGTTTCACAGCTAAAGGCAAAATGTAGGGAGTCTGGGGGGGGTTTGTGGTGTTTTGGTTGTGGTTTTGGTTTTGTGGGGTTTTTTTGTTTTTGTCTTTTTTGGGGTTAGGAGTTTTTTGTTTGGTTTAGGGGGGTGAGGATTTTTTTTATTGTTGGTTGGGTTTGGGTTTTTTTGGTAGAAGGCAAAAAATAAACACACAACCATTAACATCTGGAACACAGGAAGTTAATTTTGCCTTAATGAAAAAAAGGCAGTTACACCTCTTATGAGTGGGATGAAGAAAGGGTCAGGTCACTGTATCAGTCCTCAGTTGTTGAACAGGGAGATGTTTTTTCTTTGTCTTAAAGAAGCACAACTGAGTTATTTACTGTGGTCCTGCAGCCAAGTCATCACAAGGCCTTTTAGTGCCAGTTTGAGCAGGATGTGCAAAGAAAAATGCCCGGTGTGATCTAATCACCAAGAGTCTGGAAAAGATGATTTTTTTTCCCAGCTTGCACCAAACCAAAGCTACTTTATTTTATTTGACCATTTTCAACAAACCAAATCAATAGCTCAGAGCAGAGACATCAATCAATGCACAAAGCTTTTTCAATCATTGTGCTGAAGGAAGGGAAAAAACACAGGAAAAAGCCTTTCCAAGATCAGAGCGAGTGTTGTGCCATGATGAGCACACAGTAAATGCCGTGTATGGAGGGTTAGTGCCCTTCACAACTCCAACACAACTTCCAAAAGACCCCTAATTTCAAGCAGTGGGGTGACAGAAAAACCTGAATGACACCTCGTGCAAGTCATTTCTGTACCAAGCACATTAATATTGAGATGTACTACCCATGGTTATGCTCTTGGGCCAGTCACCTTCTCTTCCCGAACTTTCTCCCATTCCTCAAGCCATGCTGGCAAGTCCTCATTACAGGTCCAATGGTAGCCTTGTACTTGCTGGGAAAGTTACAGCTGCTGTCCTAAAGTTTCAAGACCCTTTGCATTGCTTAGGTGTTGTCATCTCATTTTTTTCATTTCACAGACCATCTGATTTTTCTGTCTTGGTGTTTGGGGTTTTTTAATTAAAAAAAATATATTTTTCACATATTTTAAACTTAAAAAAACTGAAACTGTTGAAGCTGTTCTTTATCTGAATATTTTCTGACAGAATAATAAAAAGCTTTCCAGATGAGTATTACTGACATATAAATTAAAAGGAAGAAAAAAGTTCTTTTAAGAGCTAGGAGAAACCTTGTTCCTCTGTAGGTGCCAACCTTGATGGATATGCAGTAAGTTGACTGCTGATAACTTTTACCTTCTGGGAGAGAAAGGCAGCTGCTCCACCTGAGATCCTGGTTGGCACTATTTTGATGCTGAGAAAGAACAAGAACAGTTCCATGGACCTCAAAAATTTCAGGCTTTGGGCAAATCCTCTCTTTGTTCAACACACATGGCCCCTGCCAGCAGGCAAAGGGTGATGAACATGTTAAAAATGGAGCAGAAATCTTCAATAACAGCCAGCTTTGTCTAACAAACCTGTAGGGTAACATACCTGCTGAACATCATTCTCTTACAAGTCCATCGTTCCCCATCTCAGACATTCCACATCTGGCTCCAGGAGAAAAAGAGGGAGCAAAAACATGTTTGTTGTCATCTTTGGAACTCCTTCTCCAACACTGACACTGAAACGTTCAGGTCCATTTCCTTCGGTATGGAAAGCCTGTCAATCCTCACACCAAAATGTGTCTTTCAAATTTTCCTCATCTCAGAAAACTCCAGGCTTCCCCTGGGATAACCCACCTTACTTCTAGCACTTCACCTTGATTATCCCCTGTCCAGCAGCTCGGATGAGAGGTGTTAACTTCTCAGTTTCCTTCCTCCAGCCACAAAGACACAAGTGCACAGCACAAACAGCAAGTCATGTCTGTACAGAACAGAAGAGCCACCTAAAATGAAGAATTCATTCATCATTTTACAATCTCTACATGTTAACAGTCGTATCTATCAATCATCTGTGCTGATCCATTCAGAAGATTCCTCTTGCTAAGACACTGTCCTCCTTTTCAGACATGTTTAACTCTCTTCATCTTGAAGATCTAGAGTAGTCCTACTCTGTGGTATTTTAGCTTGAACTCCCCCAAATGGATCTGTATCTCAACCATGAAGTTGTTGCTAAGTAGAGCAAGCCCCATTTATAAAAGCCTGGCTGGAAGTCAAGGCTCCCTGGAGCTCTGGCATTTGGATACAACCTATTTGTAAAAAGTTTTCCTCACATGTAATTTTAGCTTCTTGTGACTAGACTGAAGTCTTTGGCCCACAATCATTGGACTCAGCGATTTGTTTCTTTCGTCATTCCAGAATCCTCTCAACAGGGACTGTCTCACAGCTTATCCTCTGTTAGCACACACAGCCAGCTCTACGTTCACCAGGATGTTTAGTTCTGCTCTGCAGCCCTGGAAAGCATCACTTTATTTCAACCAGGAAACTCCAGCTACCAACACTTTTCGACTAACTCTCCCCATTGCTTCACAGGCATCCACCTTACTTCAAGGCAGATTGCCTTGTTTCTTTTCACTTCCAGGCTATTTGCATGAGCCTGAAAATGGAAAGAGTTTTGGCTAAGTGTCCAATTTTGAGGTATTTATAGGACTGGGCCACTTAAAATTTCAACAGGTGGCTGGAAGATGGAAATTAAACCTTATGACACTGTAAACCCCCCTTAGGAACATTAAACCTATCCTTGATGTCTACGCATAAGCCTTGCATGAGTTTTTTGGCTTCTGCTGCTATGAATTTCTACAGTTCTGGCAGCACACGAAGTTGCTTTCTGCCAGCAATCACCTCTGAATGTTCATTATTAGTGCCACGGACAGGGCTTATCCTGCAGAACACACAGTAAGGAGCTTTGTGCTGCTTCTCCCTTTAAATAAACTCCCCTCCTCACACGTAACTAAACTTGAAACCATCCCAGTGCAGCCTGTCTGTGGCAGGTGGGACTCTCTCAAGATTCTTCACAGGTCTGTACTTTCATCTCCTGATTTCTGGGGTTGATACACTTCTGAAGAGGGAAGGGTTTTTATTGCCAGACGCTCTGAAGAAAAATTGATGTCCGTTTGTCGTTATTTCCTTCTCAAGAACTTGAGAACCAGGTTATTACTTAATCCTGCCAACCATCCCACTTAGCTGATATGCTAAGCTCCTGGTTTTCCCACAGATGTGTTTTCTCTCATTAGCAGAAATTTAATTTGGCTGTTTATTGTACTACAAAGGTGACCAAGACGACATTCCCCTTTCCTCTCCTCCTACCCTCTCCAAACTATCTGGCATCACTAGAGCATCCTTACCGTTCCTGCCTGTTCATTAGATCTTGTCCATGCAACCCTTTAATTCCCACCCAAAACAAGAATTTGGCCTGAAAGAACTGCTTGGAATTAGCTGCTTTATTCTATACATCAAACTGGCAGGAGTGCCAGTGAGCAAACAAAGGCAGGGGCAGCATGGCTGCATAATCTCGTTAGCAGAGCACACACAGTTGCTGGGAGTATCTCAAAGATGAAAAGAACTATTTCAAGCACCACATCCCTTCAAAAATAAGCAACAAAAAGGTGGCAGCAGTACCAGCTTGTCAGACCAAGTCGACTGTAAATTAAGCACATTCACAGACCCAGGTCACAACATTTGGGTTCATTAGTAAGGAAAGATTAAACAAACCGTGGCATTTGCTTTTTGTGGCAGCAGAGGCAAAAACCAGCTCCTGAGGTTTTTTTTTGCCTTGGTACAGATCTCTGATAAAAGGGATCTATTCATGTCATGTTTTTCAAACATCAACAAAATATATATTTTGCCTTTTCTAAATCAGATTTCAAAACCTGATTATCTTAGTTTTAACCACAGTATCACAAAGTCAACTAAATGTTCAAATAATGAACAAGAATTTACTCAGATAATCAACAGATTATACTGTATTACTCTCAAGCTCAGAACAGACTTCAAGCTCAAGTTACTTTTTGAACTTCAAAATTACTATTTCAAAAATTACTATTTAAAAAATCATGACTGAATCACAGTACCAGCAAGCAGTTCATTTAAATGTAGTAATTCTGAGAATCATTTCAGTTTTGATTACCAGGAAGGCAGGAATATGGAGAGAGGTGTCAAGATAGCAGCTTAAGGGCATCCAGTCTACAGAAACAGGAGAGTTCTCTAGGAAGTCTTGCCATTATCCCTAAGAAAATACATTTCAACCTCCCTGGAGTCTTGTTCATCCTCTTCACATCTGTCTTGTAAGTCCAAGTTTAGAAGCAGTGCCAGTGATAAATGAGATTTCCCCTTTGCAAGTTCTGTTCTTCCCTGAACAGTTATTTAAATCCAACTTCCAGCCCCAGGTTTCCAAATGTTTTAGAGATGGGAGGGGGGGAACAGAACAAGAGAAAGACAAAAGATATTAAATTATAAAAGCTACCCTAAATCATCAGCCCACATTAATTCTGGCAAACCCCCACCATTAGAGGGAAAGTTTCTATTTTATAACCATTTACAAAGCAATTCCATCGAGTCTCAGAAAGCTCTCAAAGGAAAAAAGAAACAATATGAAAAGCCCAGAACACTTTAGTGAGAAAACCAAATTCAGCCACCTTATTTTTCTATTCCATTCAGAATTTAGTTAGTTCCAAGAAGTGCCATGGGTTTAACAGTTTGCTCAGACTGGTTACAAGAGGGACATTCTCCACCAGTTCTCTGTGTCCCCCAATTAATGAGGAGAAAAGGACTCCCAGTACAGGCATGAAGAAGAAAACAACACATGCCCAGGACACAAAACCTCTCTGTCTACTGCAAACTGGGCCGAGACACCAGAAACTTTTCACACAGGCCATGGGACAGCTGCCAAATTAAACCTTCCACTGCTCTGTCAGCCTTGGAGAAGCTTGGCTTGGTAATCCAAAGAGAACAGGAATGAAACAACACTACTTCAAAAGACAAAAGAGCTGCCAGACTAGTTAAGAAGATGCCAGACTAGTCAAGAAGTTGCCAGACTAGTCAAGTTGCTAATGAGTAGCTATTAAATTTTGAAAACTGATTGAAACCCAGCTGATTCATAAGAGTAATTCCTTCCAGTATGATATTGGAGAACCTCTGTAAAACATTAACACCAGAAAATTTAAAATTGCTTGTTGGCACACATACACATCGCTATGTTTGAGGATACGTCTCTTGGCACACAAGGAAGGGAGATTTCTTGCCCTTCATTCTCACACTTAAAACTGCAACTGCCTACATGGGAACTTTCCAGCCTTCCTGGGAGTTGCCCTTTCAATAATCCCCTGCATAACAGAAGGGGCCCACAGGTAATTAACTCAGACTTTGCACAGCCTGAAAGCTAGACAGGTTTGTCAAAATGATTTTTACTCCTATGGTTTATTATCTTGTTGTGAAGATTTTTTATGAGAAAAAGACTAAATCCCCACCCTGATGTGTGCATTTCATTAAGCTTCTAATCCTTAAAGAGTCACTAACACAACTCACCATTGAAAAGCATTAAATCATCGTTCAGTTGTATTGACCAAAATAATCTCCTAATTATTTCAGAATGGAGCAGAGCACCAGAGATATGCTGTAAATCACACCCCAAAACACACAAACCAAGATGAATAGAAAGGCAACTTTGATTACTTTTGGTATGTGTGAATATGGAAAGGCAGGAGACACCTCTACTGAGCAACTCATTGAGAGTAGATGGGATTTTAAGGTTGCTGCTCACGCAGTGGTTCAGGGAATCATTTGGATGGGGATGTTCTTCCTGCTGCAGCTGATCAGCCACTGCCACCACAGTTCCAGGAGAACTGCAACAAGCAGGTGAATTGCAGGTGCTGAATATTGAGTAAACTCAACCAGCTTCTCAAGGAAACACCCAAAAACCACAGCCAGCCTATAATAAAAATAAATTGCCTCCCACACAGCCGATAGTGGATCTTACGTTAGAAATGTTTTTAATTCTGCCTCTGTTTTTGCTACCGTAAGTGTATCTGGAAGACTGTGTAAAGGGAGTAATTTGAAGGCTGGTCTTTATGATCTTGGATGTCTTTTCCAACCTTAACGTTTTTATTAATTCTAAAGGCTGGAAATCCCTTCTGACCCTCTTCTTCCTTTTTGTGTGGTCACAGAGCAGACCTGCTGCCACCAGCAGAGCCCCAGACAAACATAAACACATCACTTTTCACTCCTTGTGCATTAAGTGATGATTTCCACAGTTTTCCAAAGGCTTGTCCTGCCGGTATTGTGCATTCACACACTTGCCAAAGACTCAAGAACAGGTAGCAGCTCTCACAGCCAATGCAAGGAGTAATCCAGTAAGGAAAGCCATGACTGGTTCAGCTTTGTATTCCGTGTTAAATTTATTACAGTCTATGTAACTGTAGCCATAAATCTTTCAAGAGGATCTTGCTTCTAAAGCAGGAGTTTGAGTATAATATTTGCAATTTAAACACCCAATAGACCAATAATAATTCACTGTCAACCCTTTTGAACAACTTGTATTCTCATTACTAGAAAGATCATCAGAAAGAAAGAAAAAAAACCACCAAGCATGCTTAAAAGCAAGATGAAATCCCTCATGTCAAAACATGAGTTCAAAGGATAAGTTCTCTATTTTTGTTGGGGTTTTTTGGTGGTTTTTTTTTTTTTTACTAGCTCTCCATTTTATCATGGCTAATAAGGCACAGACTCACCTTCCCAACTGAATAGACATGGTAGGATTCATGGTGAGCCACAGCCTTCAGGCAGATGCATCCAGATCTCCTGAGAACATTGACGTTAAAAAAGGGAAACACTTTTTCTTTGAACAGACACTAAATGGATACAGCTGTAGAAGAGGAAGCAAACACAGCAGAACTATGAGGGGCTTTTGAAAGAAGCCTCTTTCCTGCCACCGTTTCCCCACACACGAGAGCTTCTCAGGTTCACTTTTGTCAGAGGATCTCAGAGTGGTTTGGGTGGAAGGGACCTTAAAGATCCTCCATTTCCAACCCACTGCCATGGTCAGGGAAAATCCAAATCAACAAACTTCTGTGTTGCCATCAAATCCACACAGCCCCTGCGTCTCTTGGAGAAGCCCTTTTTGAGCCTCCAGCGAGTTCCCCAGCAACCAAACTCCTTAGACCACCCTTGCCCTGGTCCCCCCAGCCTGGAGCCTTCTCTGCCCCCTCCCTGTGCAAAGCATCACCTCCCTTTAAACAAAAGTTTTCCTTGTCCTTAAAAAGAACCCACAGGCACCCTGCCCCCAAGACCCCCACGCAGCACCACGAAACAAGGCACTCCTAGAAGGCTTCAAATACCCCAACTCCCACACAGGTTGGCAGGATTTGTTTGGGGTGTTGGAGAGGTTTTACTTAAAGGATGGGAACCCTGATGATCAAAAGCATGTTACTTTTAAATATAGTTTTATCTTTACTGGTTCTCTGTGCTTCAGACCCTACTGGACTTTGCTGCAGGCTAGATTTTCTCTTTAATTAACCAAGCTGACCTGGAATAAGTTAGACTTGGCCTTATTTCCTTCCAGCACTCTTTCCTTTTGAAAAATTAAATGCATATAAGGGCAAATACCACTGGGTACCAGCCCATAAACTGCATCAAAGGTAGAGAGGGCTATACAGGATCAGGAATCCTCATGGCTTCAAGGCAAACTTGCCTAAACCTTTCCCTTAATGCAGGCCACCACAAAAGACTAAACCAACTTTTGAGCTGAAAGAGTGGGATTTTAGAAGAATGGAAGTTAGACTAATTAATCTTTCTACAATAGCAAAAGCACAAAACACCAAAGAGAAAACAGAACCTTTAAAAACGTTAAGTATTTCTCTGCCAGCCTACTTGTAGATGCCCAGATGAGTCCTCCTCCAGAAATTCCAGCTCTCAGGGTCCTCCTACACTGCAACAGAGTGAGCACAACTCCTAAGCATCACTGGGAATTTTTTCTTTCTGTTATTACAAATACCTGGCTCCCCTGCTCTCACCTGGGCTCAATTGCCTCTCTCCTTCCCTGTTTGACTGCAGGGGCAGTCCTGCCTTCTCCACACCCCTGGATTGCCACAGGTTTCTTCCCCCACACCTGGGGAATTGGGACTTTGTTTTGTTTCTTCTGAAAGTTTTTTGATGGCACCATTTGTTATTTATTCAGATTTTGTTAATAAAAAGCTGTTTCTTTTCATTTTCCACACTTCCACCCGAAGTTTCTAAAGTTCCAAACTGTAATCTTGTTTAAACCAAGACACCTTTGTACCTTCCAAACTACCACCCTCAACCCTGCACAGCTGCTTCCCGTGTCGCACCTGGGCACTCTGTTAAACAACACAAGCAAGAAAGGAAGATGAAGATTTTACTTTTCACAGTGATCAGAGGAACTTGGAAAAAAGTTAGAAATTAGAAAAAGTACGAGCAGATTTTGTCTTTGGTATGATGCGATATTTTTATAACCACAACTGAAATTCTCTGCTCTGACTGGAAGCAATCAGTAGATTAAATGTAAACCACAAGGAAGATGTACCACAAGGTTGCTGCAGCCAGACCTTCATCAAACTGCTTTGGTTAGCTCAGACTTCCAGCACTGAGAGGAAAGATTCAAAATGCTCATGGGATAAAGGATATCATGTGAAAGTGTTCTCCCAGTTGAACCCTGGCACAACACCTCACCCTAAACCCCTCTTTACTTAAGTAACGTCTCACCAGGCTTTTTTACACCATTAATTTTTTACGCTGTATTAATTGGCACATAAATAGATAATAGAGGCCATTACTTCTGTCTACGAAGCTTTGCCCTCACTCACAGCTTGTCCCTGCAATGCACACTGACCTTTCAGAAGCTGGCAAGCCTGTGAGGTTTTATTCTCCTTTCCCTGCTCTGGACAAACCAGGTGTCTCTCAGTCCTCAGATGCCTCCCTGCTCAGTTTTGTGCCACTGTGGGGATTTCCTGACTGTACTTCTGATTGTATTGTGAACAGACTGGACAAAAACTTTATCATTTATAAAAAAGTGAATGATCACAGCCACCAGAAGCCCAGTACCCTGGAGTCTAAATTTATTCCATGAAGCCATCAGGATACCTGCAGACTCGGGGTTGTTTCCCACTGCCTGGACCTGGAGTCTGCCCTTGCTGGGACAGGGTGAGATGCAGGTGCTGCAAACAGTTGCTCATTCTGCACTAAAATTCTCTTGCTCAAACACCTCTATGCAGACTGAGCAACTTCCCCCAGACAGAGAATTTAGGTATTAATAGGTAGCTAAAAGGCTATTCACCATGCTTCATTTACCTTGCTAAGAGCTCTTCCAGAAAATGGGAGTGAATAAAGTATCGTGTAGTGTGTGATTTATTCCCTTCATGCCAGTCACAAAAGCAGCACACAAATGCCAGTGGACACACTGTGGCACTGAGGTAATTGATTTTGCAGTGTGATGCTTTTATGAAGCAACTTTCCATATACCACAGATATATTAAAAGAGAAGGTCAGTTAAAATATCCAGTCTTGTCTCAAAGGCCTTTCTCACCTGGTTTTGGGGGGTTTCTTAGGCAGAAATTCAGCATTATTTTCTGGCTTGTCTATCAGCCAGCAAGAATGTCACCTTTTTCTTTGTCTCAATATCAAGCCTGGAGAAGAAAAGGTTGTGTAGAGACCTCATAGCACCTTCCAGTGTGTGTGAAGGGAAGAGAGAGAGGGACACTTCATCAGGAGCTACGCTGACAGAACAGGGAGTAATGGGTTCAAACTGAAGGAGGGGAGATTCGGGTTAGATATGCAGAATGAATTCCTCCCTGTGAGGGTGGGAAGGCCCTGGCACAGGTTGCCCAGAGAAGCTGCAGCTGCCCCATCCCTGGAAGCGTTCAAGGCCAGGTTGGATGGGGCTTGGAGCAACCTGGGCTAGTGGAAGGAGTCCAAGCTGTGAGTCTTTTGAAGTCCTGTTCCAACTCCAACCATTCTGGAATTCTGTGTATCCAACAAGACAGTGACTGGAGTATCTTGCTCTGTCTCCACTGTCTACTCAGTACATGAGCTCAGTGCAAGAATGTGCCAGTGCAGGTTATAAACCATCAGCTTTTTAGTTCTTGATTATTTCCTTTTATTTCCTCAGGCTTGTCCAATTATGGTTTCTTTATTAAATTGTTCATTATTACAACTTCTGCCCCTGAGCCTACTGAAAGAAGTGATAAGCCTCTCTCATTCACAGCCACAAACTTTGAATCAAGGTTCTGTGTAGCAAGAATTTATTGGCCCCTCAGCCACTGTGGGTACACTGTTACTTATTTTAACTCTTGGTGGCACTACTTGCAGCTGTTGATTTTTTTCCCGAATCTTTTATATTCAGCTGTCCTGACATAACTCTAAGAGTAACTGTGGATTCCCCATCCCTGGAAGTGTCCAAGGCCAGGTTGGACGGGGCTTGGAGCAACCTGGGCTAGTGGAAAGTGTCCCTGCCCATGGCAGGGGGTGGAGCGAGATGAGCTTTAATGTCCCTTCCAACCCCAGCCATTCTGGGATTCTCTCGTTGCATCCATGCAGTCAAGAAGCCAAGGACATTTTTCCAGCCATGGCAGAACCAGCCCTGAGAACAGGACTGGCCAAATATTGCTAGTTGCAAGCCAAGATCTGGCAGGGCAAGTGTTGAAGCAGTAAATAACCTACTTCCCATGCAAACAGAAAAACTGTTTTCTCATTTAGCACAAGATTCAATATGCGGGTTTTTTGGCTGCTTTGTAGGAGAAAATCCAGTTTCATGAAAGTCCAACTTTAATATCAGCTGCAGGCCTTCAGGAGCTATTAGCTGATAATTCTCTGAGCTTTTGCTGTAGAGTCCCTGAGCAGCAGCACTGAAATTATCAAATCACAGCAATATGATGGGAACCCTTTGCTGTAGCAGTGAATTTCTCTCCAAATGGAGCTGGACACAGTTACTTACCTTCAGTATTCACATATGTATTAAAAATCCTATCAGATCAATAAAAGGCCAGAGTCTCTTTTCTGGATTATTACAGAATAACCAACATCTGGAGGCCAACAGTCCTTCAAAATTTTACCATTTCTTTAAAAAAACTCTCACATGAAACACTTAAAGTGCAAGTATTTACATTATTTCAACTGTGCTTTGATTTTCAAGCTCCTTGTTGCCAGCTGGGTGTTTGATGTGTAGGGAACCAACTCTTGGTATTGTATGTCCATGCAATGGGGTCTTCTGAACTAAAACACAAGATAACATTTCTGTCTGAGCACCCTGGGCTAGTGGAAGATGTCCCTGCCCATGGCAGGGGGTTGGAACTGGATGATCTTTGAGGTTCCCTTCCAACCCAAACCATTCTGGGATTCTGCGATGCAATGAAATCCTGCAAAACCATCATGGCAGACCTGCTTCTGTTAGTGCAGGGTGATTTGGAAAAGATGCTGCTGCTGGACTGACAGAAAACTAGAAAAAAATTTCTTCAAGAAAAAACACAGAAAAAGCACCAGAAGTAGTGCTCTTTCTGGGAGCAGAGGCTGATCTCAACAGGGCAAGGAAGTGCCCTGATCTGAACTCTCTTGTTGGTCCCTCTTTTACTTTTCAGGACTGAAATTATGTAACAGTTTTTATCGAGATGTTTGCATAAAAATAAATCCTCAGGAGAAAAAAATCAAGTGCCTATAATGAAAAACGAAGAAATTATTTAGTTGAAATAGTTTTTTGTTGATCCAAAATTTTACAGACAAACAGATTAAATTTGTGGAATTTTACCAAAACCAAGAGTATCAGTGACAAGTGGGTTAATTTTGTAGGATGAAATAATTTGTAATAATTTTCAATCTAAGAACTTAAACTAATTGTTATTTCCAGTTAATCAACCTTCAGGAATTTTCCTGGTTGAAATAATGAAGTACCAAGACTAAGTTTAGACAGAGAGGAGCAAAGGTGTAAGTTAAGCGAGAAAAGCAAACACTCAGTGGTTTCTATTCATCTTCCAAGTTGTTAAAAATAAGTTTTCCCTTCTTAATTTTGAGATGTAATCCTTAGGAGGCTCTGAAAACTGTAAATCAAATTTCCAGTATTATTTCTGCAGGCACCAGACAGACTCTCTTGGCTCTTGCTGAGTGTTTATTAGCAGTGGACCAGTTTGCTGGTTCAAGGACCACGTGGAGAACTGACGGATTGTGTGCCACAAGGACTGGAAAGGGGACTCTTGGGAGACTTGGAAGCCAGGCAAATATTGAAATTGGGCTTCAGAATCCTGAAACTGAAAGATGTAACTGTGAACTGTGTGATTAGAAAATAAAACAAGTGGTTAATTGCAAAGGCCACTTGCAAAAGCAAGATGTGCTCTGAGGGCATTTCCCAGCCTGATCCCATCTGACACTGGGCAAAGCTGAATATCCTGGGCCAAGTGAGTGCCAGAACTGTGACACAGCACTTTCCATATCTACAGATCCATTTTATTCTCCCTGCAGGCACTCACAAAAAGTTCTCAGTGGAGTAAGTGCTGCTTTGCCCTGATTGTTCAGATTATTTGGGATTATGATTATTGGTTCCTTGTTACTGTTCCTGCACATTTCCATGTGCTTCCTGAATAGATTTCGCTCACTGATGCAATGCCAAGGCATTGCTGATATAAAGCCCCTCACCAGGTGTTGTACTGAGAGATTCCCTCACGCTGGAAATCCTGCATTTTCAACATGGAGGAGACTCCGTGTTAAACATCCTGCTCAGAGTGCTGCAGTTTTCTGAAATATACCTCATAATAAAATGTTCTGCTTTTCAGTAGCATCAATAAATACAGATGTTTATGATACATGTGGTTTTGTTTTGTTTGGGTTTTTTATGGGGAGGACGGAAGTTTCTGGAGCTGAAGGAAAGAGGAGCTGTGAAAAGGAAAGCAAACACTGAAACCTGTTTCTCTTCTGTCAGCGCTTTCCTTTGGGTGCCTTTTACCAGGATGGCACCTGGAGCAGAACCTGACAACTCCCCCACCCCTCGAGCAGGAAGGGTTTGCCAAACCAGCCACTGCTGGGCCGTCATCCCTCTGGAATGGCTGGTAGTGGATGGAGTGAGTTAAGGCTGTTTGACACCTTCCACTAGACCAGGTTGGTCAGAGCCCCATCCATCCTGGCCTTGACGCATGCCAAGATTTATGTTTTATGATGGATAGCACTTCATTCAGCATAAAACCAGACTTCACAAGGTTAACTCATTAAAACAAAGCGTAAAAACACCCAGTCCTGGGGGCAGATGTTGGGAGTGAGGAGCTCTGCCTGCTTTTTCTAGAGCTGCTCATCAGCCCTTGATGTCCTGCCTGAGGTGGCATCCACCCTGCACGAGCAGATCTCCAACTTCAAACGAGGTAAAGCAATCTTTAAATTAGTGTGAAGAGGCCAGCAAGTCCTTCTGAGCAAGTCTGAAATAGATAAGCTTGATGTGGGGAGGAGGAAGATGTTTGGTGGGTCAAAGTTCCCCATCTTTTTTTATACACCTACTCAGAGACACTATGTTCAAATTTAAACTGTGACTCTGGCCTGCTGCTTCTCTCCCTTCCTTAAACTATGTCTGTATCTGGACTAAATATCTGGATATATATGTATATACTGTGTCTTATGGAGCATATGGAGGATGGATATTAAGAACAAATTTTTTAGAGAGAGAGTGATCAGATACTGAAATAGGCTGTCCGGGGAGGGGATGGACTCACCGTCCCTGGAGGTGTTTAAGGTGAGACTGGATGTGGCATCAGTGCCATGGGCTGGGAACCACGGCGGGGTTGGATCAAGGGTTGGACTGGATGATCTCGGAGGTCTTTTCCAACCTGGTTGATTCTATGATTCTATGATATGGCCTGTGAGGAGCAGCTGAGGGAGCTGGTGGGGCTCAGCCTGGAGAAGAGGAGGCTCAGGGGGGACCTTCTTGCTGTCTACAATTCTCTGAAAGTTGTAGGCAGGTGGAAGTCGGGCTCTGCTCCCAAGTAACAAGCAAGAGGAAACAGCCTCAAGTTCCATCAGGAGAGGTTTAAGTTGGATATTACAAAAAATTTCTTTGCTGAAAAAGTGTTCAGGCATTGGAACAGGCTGCCCTGGGAAGTGGTGGAGTCACCATCCCTGCAAGTGTTCAAAAAATGAGTAGACGTGGCAATTTAAGATATGGTTTAGTGGATATGGTGGTACTCAGTCAAGGGCTTGATGTGATGGTCTCAGAGGTCTTTTCCAGTCTTAATTGTTATAGACGCGAATAAGGGAAATCCAAAAGCCAATCAGGATAACCAGCCCGTAATTTATTGGCAAGCAGTAGCAGAGCAAAACAGCGCTGGGCAGCCGGGGAACCCACAACAGTTCCGCTCACGGCGCGCACCCAAATGGGGAAGGGTCCCTTTATTTATACAGTCTCTAGTTCCTGTATACGTGTCGGCTGGTATCTTCTGCACTGTGTGTGCACTTGCGCCGTCAGTTGCGAGGTGGTCGTAATCTGCCTCAATTTTTATTACGTTAATGACTCCATGGCCTACATAACTCTCCACACAGATAAACAGAACCAGTTCCTAACACGTGAGTTACATGCATTTATTTTGGAATGTATAAATGTAGATATGACTGATAACAACAACAAAACAGAAAAAAAAATCAAGCTTAGTCACAAATTATAACAACAGTGCTGCCAACCACCAGCATTTCAAAGTCATGAGTCAGCGCTCACAAAAACACGAGGTATTATTGTTCAGAAAAATGATACGTGTGGAGTTATTTATCTTCTGCTTTTCTGAGTCTTTAAAATGAATTTAAATCATATTTTTCAAGCCTTTGTTCTTAACCATGAAGTAGAAACTTACTTCTAGGGGGAGGAAAAAAGCTGAATTTCTCACCCTGGCAGAACTCCAGGAACCAGGACTTGAAGGGAAACAGCCCAAACAAATATAACGTGCGAACCGTATTAAAACTGTGAGGGTCGGAAACACTTCATCATAATAGAGCATTTTTAAGCCAAAACAACTGTGTGTGACAGGGACAAGCTTGGCCACCATCACATTCCACTTCTCACATTAACTCTTTGCTGAAGCCCCAGCCCCTGCCTTTGAACAGCTCTTTGTGGCTGTGTTTTCTGGAGGAGAAGCTGTCGGAGTGCTCCGGGTCAAAGTCTGCCCTTGAGCAGTGTCTGCGGAGCCCTATTTACAGATTGTACTAACGAGATATCAAAGCCCCAACACCACAGATAGCTGAAAGTAATATGAAAAAAGTCTCCTGCTGAAAGAAAACTAATGTAGAAGGGCAGAGGGAAAATTCATTAGCTGGTAGTGAAAAGAATAATGGGCTTTAGAGCTGATTTTTTAAGTTTCTTCCAACACCAGTCGCTTCAGTAAATGGAAGTTGCAATATTTAGGAAGGAGTAATTCTGCTGGGAAATGTTCCCCTGTTTTCAAATCTGCACATCAGTAGCTGCACAAGGCTGCCTCCAGGTGTATTCCCTGCCTGCTTCCATCAGGATATGGGATTTGATCTCACCAGAGTCCCTGGAGTGTAATTAAAATTCTGAATTCCTGCTCCCGCCTCGGCTGGCTAAATGCAGGTTGTGGGTGTGCAGTGAGGAGCACCCTCCTCGAGAAGGACTCTGAAATAATCGAAGGGAATATGCCCACAGTGTGTGGTTTCATTTACTCACACCCCTCTTGTCACCTGGGGAGACATCCCTGACCAGCAGAAGGCAAACAGGGTCACTGTCCTTCGCCACAACCACGTTTTCTTTCTCCATTTCTGCTGCTGTGCATCTGCCCCAAAACTAGGACTGTGTGCCTGGTGCCCCTGAGTGCTGCCAGCTCGGGGGCTTTGCGCATTATATTTGGAGTCTCTGCTCTTGGAGGTCACAGCAAAGCCCTGCTTTCCCTCAGAAAGTTTCTATCCTGACAGCATCCAAATGATAGAGAATTTTCAATGAGCTGAGGCTCAAAACAGGGAACAAATAAATGCATGAAAACACGGTGTAAAATTTAACTTTTTTATAAGTCACTTGGGTTGTCTGGGTTTTATAACTTCCAAAGGGTGTGAGGTTGATAATTCTCTATCATGGGATTTTTTTTGCAGAGACAGAAGAACTGGCAAGTAAAAAAACCTCACAGCAGCCTCCACAAAGCACCAGCTAAGGTTTTCTTCACTCTTTAAAAAATAAGCTAATTCAGTGAAACAAAGACAAAAAAAGGCCCTATTTGGTCAAATAGTTCCCTTGGCTGCAGCACAATTTTTCTTTTTTTTTTTAAAGAAAATCCAATGCTGTAAATAACTGGAATAATTTATCAGGAGATTAAAGAAAATAAGCTCACTTTCTCTGCTGAAAGAAAATGAGCTAAAATATCATTGACAGATGGCAATCTGAGGCTGGAATAGTTTATTACAGGCTGATGACACCATTTTCTCTCTCATATTTACAAGTGTATTAGGTACCTTTTACACAGCTGAATGGAAAGAACCTGTTTAGTTGAATGCTGAGGTTTGGCTCATCTCAGGCAAGAGAAGAATACTCCCCTGTAATGTCACAATAAATTTATGGTATTTATGAAAATGAGCCTGAGAGCCCCAACTAGGCCGGGCACAGCTTCTTGCAAGGAAATTTAATCTTCCTGCACATCTCTCTCTGCTGGTGTCTGTACTCCAGCAAAGCCCTGCAGCCCCTTCCCCATTCTGCTGCCCCATTCAGTGTTTAAGTATCTTGTGAGAGACAAAGAAACTGCTTTTTCATAGGGAAAGAGCAGCAACCGCAGCTGGGATGTGGAGACAGCAGAGAACCATGATGACCTCTGGCACTACTGTGCCTTCAGAAATTTTCTCTACAAGAAAATTTCTTTCTTTCATTCTTTCTACTCATTTTAGCTCTGGAGATATTATGGCTGTATTGTGGACAGAAGAGTGAGGAGTATAAAAGGGAGAAAAGCTTGTGTTCAGCTGAGTTTCTTAAGCAAACAAGCTCCTGTGATCCTTTTGTCCAACACTGAGTCCTTCTCTACACCCAATCTTTCAAGACCTCGGACTATTTCACCTTATGTGACAATCTTCCAAGATATTAGTTCCTAAATCATACATTAAAATAGGCAGTAATGGTTAGGAAATGCATCCCACCAGCAGCTCTGCTGAGGCTGAAGCATCTTGAGTTCAATTCCTCTCAGGCACCAAGAAATCCAAACCAGGAGGGTCTGAGCCTGTCCCTTCCGCACCACCAAAGCTGGCAGGAGGTCAGGCTGCCTTCACTCCCCTGCTCATAAATCCACGTGTCCACACGAGGACTGGAGACTGAAGGGACACTGAAACACCTGTGTGAGTGGTTAGGCACCAAGAAAAACACATTTTGCTTTTCAACTTCAAAAGCAAAGGAATATTGTCAAGCATTAATAATAATTCAGGTGGTCAATTAATCAGGTTGTGATCAAATAACAGGTCCCTGCACACATTAGTTCTGTGTCTTTTGTGCCAGTATCATAGAGTCATATAATCCCAGACTGGTTTGAGTTGGAAAGGACATTAAAGCCCATCTCATTCCACCCCCTGCCACGGGCAGGGACACCTTCCACTAGCCCAGGTTGCTCCAAGCCCCGTCCAACCTGGCCTTGGACACTTCCAGGGATGGGGCAGCCACAGCTTCTCTGGGCAACCTGTGCCAGGGCCTCCCCACCCTCACAGGGAAGAATTCCTTCCTGATTCCTGATCTAAATTAAACCCTCATGAAGTAATCTGCCCTCATGAAGTAATTCAACTCTAATTCTATAGGAGTTCCTGCAGACAATTTAAACTACTTTGCTGGAAGGGATGTGGCTGAACTAGAAAACACAGCTTTATACCCAACCAGGGAAGCCTCTAAGTCTCTGTTAAATCAAGGGAAAACTCCTGGCTCTGTGGGATATCACCTCCTTGGGTTTTTTAGCATCCTCACACACAGCCATCCTTGGGGTGTCTCACACCCACAGCTGTACCAGGTGATGTTACGCAGATGATGTTCCCAGCAGGAGATAATAGTGAGCGATTGAGGCTGAAAATAGGATGGTATATATGGAAAAAAAAGAGTTGCAAGTCTTAACTGACCAAACAGAAAAGGCTGGGAGGAAAAGGGGCAAGTCATTAAATCCAAATCTTGGCTGATAGAAGAAGATATCTGTATCTTTTCATGCAGGATTTTTGAGGAAGGCAATAAGTCAGTAAAACACATTTTCAGCACTGCTGCTGTGCACCATTATTGCAATTATTTAGCAAAGAGATGCTTGAGCCTAAATAAATACTGTTCTGACTTTGATAATGGTTCTTTTAATTTGTGTAGGTTCAACAGCGCATTAAGGGCTGCGGGCACAAGTATTTTGAAAGAATAGATTCTCTTTCGTGAAAACATATACGGGATTTCCTTTGCTTTCTTCCCAAGGATAATAGAAAATAGCAGAAGCTTGACATCATAATAGAGTTCAAGTGCCTTAGCAATATATCTACTCTCAAAGATTTATAAAAAAGCTGAGGGTAATGTACTTTTCTGAGTGCGTGGCACAGGCAGGCCCGCTTGTGGCTTTGGCAAATAAACAGACTGTTGCCTCTTGTCCATCAATCCAGGCAGCATTTGGGATGATAAAATGTTGCTGATTCCAATCTGATCAGCTGCTATTGCTTAATTACACAAGCGAAACAAATCCAGACTGTTTAAGGTGGAAGGGGGAGGTGGGAGGGGAAACTGCCATAAAACACGGAGGGAGAACTGTCTCCTCTTTTCAAACATGTGGTAAAACCAGAGAGTTGTTTTCCCCTTAAACAGGAATACTGTGGCCATGATTCCACAGCCCTATTTACTTTTCTTTTCATAATGTGCCAGTCTGCATGCAATAAAGCTGTCAGGCACAGCTCGAGAGCAATAAATATGGGAAAAACTGTTATTTAACGGGCCAAGAATCATCCGTACTGTGTCACAACGTATTCAGAGGGGTGCTCGAGTAAAAAGTCATTTTGCAAAATGACAATTTGTGTTGCATCTATTTTCATCTCTCCTCCCATTCCCATTCCCTTGATTTTCTCAGCAGGAACAGGGAGATCTCTCCCTGCTGCCGGGAGCTGCTGCTAAAGAGGCAGGAGCTGAGGCTGCCCAGTGCACCCACACGAGGGGAAGAGAAGGAGGGGGCAGGAAGCTGGAGGGCTCTAGAGAAAACAGGATGGGAAAGTTACTGTGTTTTACCAGTCTCAGAGCAGATGTGTAAACCTAAAGATCACATATAATCAGAGATAAAGGCAATGAAAGGCAACACCCTGATGCAAAAGAACTTGAAGATGTATCTGCTTCAGCTCCAACTCACAGAAAGTGTTGGTACAATGGTCCCGGCCTGAAAAAATAGAGACAGCCTAAAGTCTGGGACTTTTCTGTCCCACCACCACCATGGCCTGGACCCTCAAGCACTGCCTGGTTCTTGAGGACAAATCCCAGAGTGGACAGTCTTTAGGAAATACATGCTAATGCAGTCCCAGGTATAAAAACCTCATCAAGGCCACCAAAAGCATCATCCTAATATATGATTCTTCTTTAAACAGCTACTCTGAGAACACATCTCCCTTATCCAAGATGTTCATCTCACCACTCAGAGACAAAACTTTCCAAACCTTTCTGATGTAATGGCTTGTCTCCAGAAACCAGAACTCCACGTGGAAGTGCTGCACACCAAGATTTGCAGCAGAGACTCCAGGAGGCACCCGTGACTCAACAAAGGTCATTCTGAGCCAAAGCACCCCAAGGAAGAGGAATGGTGACCAGCAGGATGTACAAAAGAAATGAAGCAAGGGATTTTCTAGCCACATCAATGCGGTTTGTCAAGAGGAATAGGAATAAAATAATTACAGGGCTTTGATCTTCTGTCATGCTCCCACTACCCCCAAGTGATTTGCTCTTTTGAGCACCTGCAGAAAGTTAAAACACAGTTTAGCATCTGACCAACCCCTTTACACGAAAAGAAATGGATTCCTGAAAAATCCCATTGAATAATATTAGGTTTAACAATGATATATGGGGGAAACAACCAGGCAGTGCATAGATCTGAAACCAGCCACCAGCACTGCTTGGTTCAGGAATCATAATTATTTATGTACTGCGATTATCAAGTGATAGAATGATTGGATGGATTGTGTTCTATCTGCAGTCACAGACAGCCAAATGGGCTGCAGATACATGACATTTGATTCAGGACTTTTACAGCTACTTGGCAGGACTGTTTTGTTCTGGGAGCATCAGCAGTCCTATAAATAAGTTATTGATTTTAATTTGTGGGCAGAATATTGTTTAATCTCTGCAAATCGCCTCCTGTTCCACCGTATAAAGTCAGCAGAAGGAAATAAAAGTATTGAATATCTGCTAAATTGCACTGGGTTAAAAATCTGCCATCAGTGACATTTTACCCTTCAAAACCAACATTCTCCTAAATTGAGTTTCTTCTAATGGTGACAGACATCCCCTCAAAGAGTGTCCCTAGAAAGACTGTGGGATTTCAATGATACATAATAAACCAAATAGGTTTGCCTTAACTATGGCTCATTTTGGGACATTCTGTGGGGTGTGGGGCAGCAGACGGGCTCACCATCACTGTGCATGGTCCCTGGAGTGGGAGAGGGTTTTTTGGAGGAACCAGTTGGGTTCTGCTCTAAGGAAACTGTCAGGACAAGGGTTCTCTCTCTCCCTTGCGGGTCTTTTTTTACTCCCCTGATGCTACACAGTAATTACTAAAACACCATGTCTCAAGTGACCAACTATCTGCCAGCCCCAAAGCATTGCAGTCCAGAAAATTCAAATTCCCCTCGATACAAACACAGAATTTTAACTCAGCCATGCTCGCATCTGATTCTGCTTCTCATTTGCAGTTTTGCCATAAACAGCTGGGCTCTCTTCCCTGGGGAAGCTGAAGTGACTCGTGATGGCTCTGTGTTGCTGAGGGGTGCCTGCGGGACCACCATCCCCACAGGGGTACAGCACTGCCCCTCCTCTGTGCCCTTGGCTGCCCCCCGCCAGCATCACTGACTCAGCCACCAACAAGGTTCCCCATGGCCAGGTACCTCGTAAGAGTCACAGAATCGTAGGGGGGTTTGGAAGTCACCTTAAAGATCATCTGTTTCCAAGCCCTTGCCATGGGCAGGGACACCTTCTACTAGACCAAGTTGCTCAGAGCTCCATCCAAATACTTTGTGGGTTTAAAAATCGCATAAACCAGACACTGAACCCACGCTATGTGGGGTTAAAACACTCAGCCAGTTCATTCTAGTCAGTGCTTAAAAGTCTTTTTAGTAGGACACTGGAGTAGAAAACTGGTTTGGAGCTGGGCTTTTGGTCTACACACTGACACTGTGTAGAGGGAGTAGAATGAATGTATCACTTTTGCTTTTTGCTTTTATTTACTATTGCATTTTACCTGGAGTCAAGATAGAATTACATACTGATACCTGGAAAATCCCACTGAATATTCCCCAGCTTGCTTTTCCCAGGTATAGGATTAACGATTATAATACCTCATTTTCAAGTAACCTTGCAATTCAGAAAAGTCCTGTTGAGAAAAGCGTTTTCAAATTAACCTTTGAAATTACGGCTGCTCACGGCCTTTGCCCAACTTGACTCCTGGAGCAAAGCCTGTCTCCCTTCAAATTCTATTAAAAATGCCAGCCAAATAAACCCATTACAGCTCTAACAGCTCAAATTAATGTCAACATGTCAGGACATATGTCTAATTTCAGTTTGGAGACTTGAAGATTGGAATCCTCATTATGGGCCCCATCAGCTGTTTCCAAACAGCCTTCAGGTCTAGAGGGATTCATTTTAAATGAGGAACATCAAGGCAAACCTCACAGAACTCTTCAGATGGTGCATTAATTCCACTCACTTTGCTACATCTATGATTATCATCACTGTGGATTCAATCAGTTACTCAAACTTGCTACTGGTGCATTTCCTAGGCCTTTCCACACATCTTCTTTCTCCACAGCGAGGGAAAACATGCCCTGTGAGCTTCAGGTGGGATTGATGGGAATGAGGATCTCAGCTAAGTGAAACAGGGCACCTGCTGCACTTCACCCTGATGTGCAAGAGCTGTGAGAAATCTGTGCCCATCTCCTGATCCGGCCCACTCAGCACAATGGGACCCCTGAGAAGGACTGAAATGGAACTGAAAGTGTTAAACCCCTCAAATTATATGTACTTTAATGCAAAACTCAACATTAATCTATATGCATATTGACTCTGGCACATGGAGAAGGAGGGTTGCACTTGTATTACAGCAGTATTGAGAAACTCCAGTTGGTGATGAAACCCTCTGCATTGGATGATACGTACAAAGGCAAAGCAGCAGACAGGCCTTTTCACAGATTTCCTGCCATTTAGCTCCGGCTGACACAAAGGAATGGAACAAACAGGAAGGGAGATGGATGGGAGTGATGTGAGATCACAGAGCTGTGCATAACCGAAGCATATGCACGACCTGATTCTTAGACAGTGTGCTTATAATCACTGCTTAATCTTCCCTCTTCTGTCTGTTCTCAATTTTTCTAAGTATTTTTAGCTAATTTCTCCCTCTTGATATGCAACTTCCAAAATAGAAAAGAAAAAAAAAAACCCTCACTTGTCCTCTGATCCTATTGTCTCTCACTGCTTTCAGGAGTTTGTTTTTTACAAGTTTACACACATTTGATGCTTCTGAATATGGGTTTGAAAATTTCTTACAGCTGAGCCTCTGTGTTCTCAAACAAAATAGTGCTGCTCAGTTTCTGTCAATAAAAGAAAAAATAAATTAAAAATGACCTTTTGACATGACTGAGACACGAGGGTGGACTCCACTGTGTGCAAAACTTTCGGGGCTCTGTCAAAACCAATATTTGTTGTTCTCAGCAACATTTCAGTTATTCGGGCAAACCTGAGAAATGCTGATGGTGCAAAAATGAACCTCAGTTGAAACTTCTCACAGTGAAGAAAAGCTTCTGTGCAAATTCTGGAATAAAAACTCTCAAGGCCCCTTCTGAACTCAGGCTAGAGGAAGGAATAATATACTATATATTAGGAAAAAAGGGAATATCTGAAGGCCATTAATCGTGCTGGAAAGCTGCTTAGTTATGGATATGGAGTTTGCTTGGGAGCAGAATCAGAGAATCATGGAATGGTTTGGGTTGGATTGGACCTTAAAGATGATCTTGCTCCACCTCCTGAGCAGGGACACCTTCCACTGGACCAGGTTGCTCCAACCCTGTCCGACCTGCCTGGGACACCAGGACCAGCTCCAAGCACTGCAGTGTGTGTGCACATGCACATCTCTACATATCTGTGCAGAACTGCACACATCTGCACACACAGATAAGAATTCCAAGGGTCAATGGAAGACAAAGAAGTTCCTGAACCACTTGAGTATTAATTGTGTTTATTGGATTGTCTCAAGCACTGAGTTGCTGAGTGCTGCTGTTTGCCCCTTGCAGAGGCAATGCCGAAGGGAATATTCCCAGCACTAACAATCACATTGACCTGAATTCCATCCACTAGCCCCCACAGTTCTGTTCCATGCATGGAATAGACTGAGAAAATTTAATTGGGTTTTAAGGAGAAATTACCCAGAATGTCTGGCTCGAAAAACGTTTTTTGAATCAGCTCCAAAGGTTTCTTAAGAGCAAGTCAGACCATCAGAGACAAATTAAGGGGTAAGTTCCATGTGGGATGGTCAAAGTACATGATAAATGCAATTAATAAAGCACTAGATTAGATTTTGACATTCAATCCTGGACAGTAGATTAAGTGGGAAACTGCTCTTCTGTGCTGGGAGGGGACCAGCAAACAAGGGGCAGTCATGATGCTTTCCTTTGGCTCTGGAGTTATCTCCAGGGTAAGGACAGCCTTTCCCTGGACATACTGCCACCTCTTGCCCCAGCCCAGCTCCTTTGGCAGTGGCTCCAGAGGAAACTGTAATCCAGCCTACTGCTGCTTTCCTCCAAGCCTTTTCCACTTTCCAACCAAGTTCTCCACAGCTAGAGAAAGCAAAACAATACTTGTTCTTGCCATCCACAGTCTGGACCAAGTTGTCCCAAACCTGAACCTCTCAAAAGTTTTCCCCTTGTTGGACTTTTTCCTCAGGTCCTTTTATTCCTTTATGGATACTAATAAACCCAGCGGGAATAATTTCAACTAAACATGACCTAAAGCAGGACTATTATACCATCAGTAAATACTCATCAGGTGAAAAGCAGGCTGAGGAGGAAAGTTAGGTGGGGGAGTAAAAGTAGGCTGGAGGTGGAAACATGGACCATCCGCCTGATTTTATATTTATGCTAAGTAACCAGGAGTTTTGCATGTGTGGGACATGATCAGGGAAAAAAGGGTTGTGCTGAGTGTAAAAGTGCTCTGAACACTTCAGCTATGGACAAATGCAGCATTTCCCTTTAAAATATTGCCCAGACTTGGCAAGGAACTGGAGGAAAGGCATAGGCAGGTTCTTCATCGGGGGGCATTTACAAACTTGAGCTCCTCAAGCTGATGCTGGACATTCAGCGCCTCATGGAGAGGGGTGGGCTCCTTCCATCACAGACTGTGTTAGAAGCCCTGTGTCTGCCCTTCATTAATATCTGAAGTATAAATACACTTTCCATGAATACACTTTGCCTGAAATAAAATCCTGCAAAAGCACTTCAACTCCACATTCAAAAATGCACCAGCATTTCAGAGCTCATGAAAGTCGCTGTAAGTGTTTTGACAGATCCCTGTAAACACTGTGGTCATTTCACGGTTACCTCAGGCTATCTTTTCATCTCCAACATGCTTCAGCCCCTTTAATGTAATATTTAGACCAATGTTGTTATTAGATTTTCCCTGGATGAAAGGATCTATAAATGTAAATGCCACTTGCTAATTCTTGGTAGTACAAAATAATAGTATTAGTACATCACACAATAAGAAAAAAATTAAGCTGGTAATTTATGCTGCTGAATTAGATACAGCAACAAAAGAGAGAGGCAATTACATACCACGGTAAAATCTTCAGTGCACAGACTTAAGCATTTCTGTCTTTAGTGTTCAATTAGGGTGAAATTTACTTTCAATACAAGACATAATGCACCCTCTGCAAAAATATAGGATTTCATCTCATCTGCCTCAATGCAAAGTCTTTTTTTTTTCTGCAAAGCTGAAGGTTTAGCTCTAAAGAATAATTTGATTTGCATTACACATTGCACTAACAGGCTGCAGTGAGCAGATTTATCTGCTGAATGAATACGTTCTAATAGGTCTGATGATCTGTCTTTTTAGTATCATTTGATTAACAACAAATTTATTCTCTTGGCAGCTGTATTCCTTAATCAGATATTCATTAAGCCATGGCATATAAATATGTATAAATGGATCAGAGACTACAATAATTCCATTTAAGAAAGGTGGATTGTCTATATTTCTAATTAGTTTCCCTTTAAATAGGCTCATCATATTTACACATTTGTACATGTCCAGGGCCTGATTTTCAGAGCCAAGTGTGCCTGTCCAATTGGGCAGCATTCCCTTCCTCTGGAGCCTCATTGGAGTCCTTTAACAAGCCCTTTCAGACCTACTGCTCAATTATATTGGACACCACACCTGGTTTTACAGGGGATTCACTTCCAAAACTGAGTAATTCACTTCTTTGCACATGCACATACTACCTGGCCAATCTCTGCTTTTCATTCCATTACCTGGACACACAAAAATAAGTGCTGGCAATGCATATGCATTGGTAAATGGCTAAAGAGAATATCTTCAGTTAAACTGATCCTGGTTGTGATATAATGAAAAATTATCATACTTAGCAGGGAGAAATATTCTGTCTGTGGAATTCAACACAATCTTTTAAGGTAGGTTATAGACTAAGTTTCTTTTTTGAGCAGATTCTCTAGCAGCCACTTTTACACTTCATGGGAGGCTGGAAGTAAAAAACCAACCAGTGGATGTGAAATAACCCTTGGTTTTTCAGGGATAAGTGCTATTATTTTGATATCTGTACAGGACGTAACAGGACTGGAGCTGTCAGACCCCTGTTAAAGTAAAAACTGAACTGTGAACAGTTTGAACAGTGTTAGTGGCCTCTACTTCAGTGCACTACAGGTACACAAGTTGAAATTTAGAGCACCTACATTCAGAAGATAAAATTGTCTGCCAAGAACTACAGAGACCTGCAGAGAACTGTTCAGAGTAGCTACATTAAAAAGCCAAAGAGGCATGAATGCCCTCAAAATTACCCAGTTCACTTGGTGGAAATAATTTTAAAATTTGGTTTAAAATTTTCTGGGAAGGAACCTGGTGACTGGAAAGGAACATCAACCCTTTGTAAATCCTTCCATGGAAGAGGAACCCATCTCATGTTGCAGCTGCTCAGCCCCAGCTGTCTCTGCACAATCCCCAACACCTCTCCAGCTACCCTCTAACCCAGCAGCTGAATGACATCTCTTGACTCTCCAGATCACCAGGAATTAGTGGAGAAATGCAAAGACATGGATGTGTTGTGCCCAAGGGGTGGGATCAAAGGGAGATACATTTTGTTTCCCTGAGACTGGATCGACGCCGCCACTGCCGCCTCCATCCCTGTGCAGTGGTGGAGGTGACAGGCTGACACAGAGCACGGCAGATTTATGCCACATATTTTATTTTAATGAAGTACCAGACCCAAAAAACAGGTAAGAACAAAGATGCCTTCCCTGCTGCTCTAAAGTCTTTACTGGAGCGTGTTAAACTCCCGACGCCGTGTGTTGTAAAGACTGGAGATGCCGAAGCTGAAGATTTGCATCTTAACTGAGTCTTTTTCCCATGATTTGTCCTTTTAGTCGCACAAACAGAGGTTCCTCACCCATCATCTGTGCCACTGCATGAACCGACATGAACCTGAAACAAGTTTCCACAAACCAAAGGGGTTTGACTTCCACCAAGATGTTCACTGTAACTCTTATAGAACTGGCCTGTGGGTTTTATGGCAGAAGGCATTAAAGGTCTACTGCAAATTCCCTGACTGTGCTGTCCAAATACAAGTGGAGACCACTCTCTAAGCCTGCTTTCATTTCTAGCTGGAATAATTTAAATAAAATATGGAAAATTGCACGCAGGTCTCAGAGATCTAAACCATGTTTCGGCACTGTTCTGGATTATCCAGCTGTGGCTGTATTGCACCCATGGAGGGGAAGCAAATTTTGTACACAGAAGTAATGTTCTCATAAATGAATAGCTGAAATCACCCTCCATGCAGTTCCAGTTGGACTGCTTTTTTTTTATTATTAAGTTACTGATCTATTGTCTTTCAAATATGTAAGAGGCATAGGGAGACTGATCTATGGCCATTTAATATACAGCACATTGTTGTGTGTGGGGATGGATATGAGAGTAATAGTTCCTTGCAATATTTAAGTCTACTGAGCCCTGCAGATCTCTTCTAATATCACTTGATTTATCAAATCTGATTTGGGACTTATAGCCTATATAGAGGGAGTTCTCAAATTCCTAATCCATTTGGCAATAAGTATCTTCTCTGCTTTACTACTTCATCTTACTTACTCACTGATCTGAAGGGTTGAAGTCTTAAACTCGTTTATCAAGGACAAAAAAAAAAAAGGATTTTATGATGAGTTTTGACAATTATATATATGTCCCATTCCAGAGAGTAAATAAAATATGAGGGCCTATTTGCTGCGCCACTTAGTGCAGGCCACCAAACTGATGACCTGTGATGGAAGATGTACAAGGCTTGCTGCTGAGAACACAGAACTGGAACCACTTTGGCACTCATCATGAAAATCAGAGTCTCCAACCTAATTTTTTGCTACCCTGTGCTTTTCTGCAACAGAGAGTGCTCCGCTACAAGTGGTTCCCAGGCTCCCCAAGAGCCCCATTAGGTTCCAGTCCAGGCCCTTGAGTGCTCTCAATCCAACACACTCCTGCTGCCTTCTCCAACCACGCCGAGTCCTGCTGCCCGCTCTGCCTTCCTTGAGACACTCTCCCATCACCCAAGTGCTTTTTTAAAAACAATATTCTAAGGCTGACCTTCAGTTTTTCATTTGAAATGGACTGGTTTTGAGTGAGTGGATGTCTGGCCCTCTGTCTTTCACTTAATGACTTAAAAATCCAATAACAGAGCAAGCCAAATTACAAATACAGAATAAAAAGCACCAGGCCCTTTATTTCTTGCTCAGAGGCAAGTTGCACAACTTTAATTTAACAGAAAATGATCAGCTTTATGACTAGATGTGTTGCAAATAAACTGACAACCTTTATACAATACAATTACTTTATTTTATGTGATATTATTATTATCTGAGCCATCTGACACTCTTATGGCTCATATAAAAATTCCTATTTTAGTGCAACTCTGTGCTTAAATAGATCTCTTTGTAGTACATGAAATAACCCCCTCCTCTCACCTTAACATTTCCAGCCTGCAAAATATACAGAGCTCTATCATATCCCTTCCTCCTCAAAGAGCTGGATTTAATATCTTGGTCCAAGAAAGTGTTTCCACTGATTTGAGCGACTATTAGATCATCCAAAAAGTGTGCCTATGGAAACAATTCAGCCTCATGGGACTGGAAAGAAGGTTTTCCTTAAGCTAACTGATATTTTTGACCAATAGAAAGGGAATTTTCTGGATGGAGAATCATGGCAAATCAGCTATTTTACCTCTGTTCCCTAAATAAATTCATCCAAGTGGCTGGCACCGAGCAGCACAGGCAGATATACCCATTCATTATCATCTTGCCTCGCTACATGTCACATATTTAATTCTTCTGATCCTTCCTCTCAAATCTCTCCTCAACCCTGGGATCCTGTCAGCAGCTCTTCCCCTTGATCAGTACAAATCCCCCAAGCAAACAGGCAGGTAACAGCCATTACATTCGACAATCACTTAAAAGCAGAGAAATTTTGCCTGCTGTGTTAATTCACTCTTTTTGCCACTTGGCAAAAGCCAGCCTCGCCCTCCCTCTCACTGCCCTGGGGACAAGGTCAGCTTTGATTTGACGTGGCACAAGGTGCACAAGTGCCCTCAGTTCCCGGCACCTCCCCACAGCAGCATTCCCACCCTCCACATGCAGCCAGAGCACGGAGCTGGGTCTCTCCGTGCCATAATCCAGTGAGAGCAGGGCTGGCAGATAAAGGTACCTTTATACTCTGCATTCTTTCATCTTTACCCTGGCAATGAATCATTCGGAGCACGAGGAAAGGAGACAGGCAGAGTCAAGCCGGTTGCGTTCAATCAACAGGTCCAGATTCGGTGGCACGATTCCCGGCACAAGGATCGCCTGCACCTGCTTTGAGGAACCCCCATCGCTGCTGATGGTGTTGCCTGCCCTGTCAAGAACACATCCCTTGAGCTGATCCTCTTCCAGGCATGTGGGGAAGATGTATGACATCTGCCTTTTAACTCTTCCGCCCCAGGGCTCCCCAGGGCAGTGGTCACAGCACCAAGGCTGACAGAGCTCAAGAAGCGTTTGGATGATGCTCTCAAGCACATGGTGTGACTTTTGGGGATGGTCCTGGGTTAAGGGTTGGATTTGATGATCCTTGTGGGTCCTTTCCAACTCAGCACATTCTGTGATTCTGTAGTCAAAGAATCACAGAATCCCAGGATGGGTCAGGTTGGAAGGGACCACACTGGATCATCCGGTCCTACCTCCCTGCTCAAACAGGGTTATCCCAAAGCAAATGGCACAGGATTGTGTCCATACAGTTCTGGAATATCTCCAGTGAGGGAGACTCCACACTCTCTCTGGTCTCTGTTTAGAGCTCAGTCACTGCACAGCAAAGAAGTTCTTCCTCATGTCCAAGTGGAACTTCCTGGGCATCAATTCCTGCCCATTCCTCTTGTCCCATTGCTGGGCACCACCTCCCTGTGCCCCACATTCTGACCTGATGCTGGGGTTGGGTGTAGAGGAGTCAGGAAATACAGATCAGATGAAAACTGCCACCTCCAAGAGATGTGGGGGGCTCTGGGAGAGGCACTGGGAGGCTGGGCCCCCCAACAGAGGCTCCTGCCAGTCCAGGGGGAAGAAACCTGGTGTAGGAGGTGTCCCTGCCCGTGGCAGGGGGTGGAATGAGATGAACTTTAAGGTCCCTTCCAACCCAGGCCATTCTATGATTCTGTGATAAACCCAACCCCCTGGGTGCATCAAATTATTGATGTCACCTTGACAGGAGGCTGTGACCAAAACAACCCTTTTCTAACTGCACACACCTTCTCTTGTGTATGTCAAGATGAGCAGTTGCCTCTTTTCTTCTGTATAAGCAGGGCTGAAAATTCCTGTGTTCTTTACAGCATTTATCCCTTTCCAGCTGCTTCCAGCGTGTGATCCAAATCATTTAGCCGTGTATCTAAAACCTGTTTTCTCCTGAGAATGCATTGGAAACACTGCTTTTTTGGCAATAAGTGCATTGTTGCTGCAAACATGATTTTTTTCTGATCTCTTTTTAATTGAGATAATTAAGAACACATTATAAAACAGATTATTAGTAGGAAACATCAAGTAATAAACCTCATCTATGTAATGTCACGATACTAGTAGGTTTCGTCTACAAGAACTGCAGACACAAACACCCTGGAATGCCCTTAACAGCATGTAGTCTTGATATTTTGTCACAATTCTTTAAAAAAGGTCTATGGTCTAAGGACAATAAATGCTATTTACTCTGCATAGAATCAGGGAATATCCTGAGGTGGGAGGGACCCCCAAGGACCATCCAGTCCAACCCCTGGCCCTGCACAGACAGCCCAACAATCCCACCCTGTCTCTCAGAGCGTTGTCCAAACTCTCCTGGAGCTCTGCCAGCCTTGGGGCCGTGCCCACTGCCCTGGGGAGGTGCCAACCACCCTCTGGGGGAAGAACCTTTTCCCAATATCCAACCTAAATCTCCCCTGGCACAGCTCCAGCCATTCCCTTGGGTTCTGTCACTGCCCACAGAGAGCAAAAATTGATGCCTGCCCTTCCTTTACCTCTCATCAGGAAGATGTGGAGTGCTATGAGGTCTCCTCACAGTCTCCTCTTCTCCAGCTGAGCAAACTTCAATACAACTGCATGAAAAGGTAAACAAACATTTGTCAATATTTAGTGTGTTGAAAAGAGAAAGAAAACAAAAAAAAGGAAAAAAATGATCTCAAAGAAACTATTGAAGCAGTCAGCATTTGGGAATCTTTTAAAATAAAATAAATAAATAAAATTAAAGGGAAGGTGATCAAGTATTGTGACATTGGATAGGAAGATATGAAGAGGAAAAACTGTGTTTACCATAACAGCAAATCTTATTATTTCCTGCATTCCTGATGCTCTTGCAACTTCATGTGATCCTGTAAAGCATCTTGGCTGATTCAGAGAAATTACATCTCTGGCTCCAACACATGAGTCAACCCTGAAGCCACCCTCAGAAGAGAGCTCTGGTTCCTGCTATCACCACTTGCCATATGTCTCCTCTTTCTTCCTCCACCTTCTCAGCCTCGTTTACTATGGAAACAAGGCTCATGTGATCCCACTGTCTTTCTCATTCCTTTCACCTCACACGCAACTCCTAAGCCTGGAGGTCTGTCTTGATCAAATTTGACAGAATAGTAGAAGGCTCAAAGACGACTGGATCCTCATCAGTGGTGTGAGGATGGGCAGCTGGGAGAAGGGGAAGGAGAAGTAGGAATACATTAATGCCCCTATAAGTGTCCAGCATGGGGTGAAGGGTTGTATATGAGCTAGTGATACCGGGCACAAGGCAGCTGTAAGATCACAGAATAGTTTCGATTAGAAAGGACCTTAAAGACCACCTGGTTCCACCCCCCTGCCACAGGCAGGGATACTTTCCACTAGATCAGGCTACCCTGAGTCCCAAGATAAGGTTCTCAAACATGCAAGAATTTGCACTGTAATCTTCTCAAGAAGGACATTGAATCAACTACTGGACACAAATCCACAGAAAACAAGGCTTCAGTAATTTTTAGTCCTCACAAATCTGCTTCTATTTCCTATTGTCCTCTTCTATCTTCTTGTATTAGAACCAAGAAGACATGGTCAGCCAGGCGAGACTTCACTGTCTCCTCGCAGCACTGCTGTGTTTGCTACTGAGAGTGAAGCTAAAAACAAAGTTTCAGTATCCCCACATCAGTGCTGATCGGATCACACTCTCTCTCTGCTTCTCTACCGGGATGACTGCCAGGAAAACTGCCCCACAGAAGACAGAGGATGCATCTTTTCTTTGCTAATCTCTTCATTTTCGTGTTGTGTCTTGCATTTTTTTCTTTCTTCTTTTTCCCCCCACCCCCAGGCATCAGAATTAGATTTCACCAGGAACAATAGCAGCAGCAGTAACATCAGCTTCACTGTCTCTATTAATTGTTCTTTTTTTCCCAAATATTTTTTTCTGCTCCACCTGAAAGTATCCAAACCTGAGCTGTCCTTAGAAAAAACTCTTTCAATAGCTAAAGGATTAAGGGATACTGTTAAAATGAAACCTCTCCTTAATACCTAGCATCTTCAATTCTTTACCTATTTTTTTTCCTTTTCCTATATCTCTAATGACAAGTTAAAAAGATCTTTAAGGCTGATTGTTGCCATGGGATTAAGCAGCCTGGAGTCTATTAATTCAACTCCCAACAGTTTGTTTAACTAGTTTGTAGGCAACACTAGCCAGGTCATGCTGACATTCTTATTTCAGCCCTCTTTTCAAGGAAAATAGTTGAGCTACTCCTCATGTCTCACAGTTAAACTTAAGCTGAGGTGACCAAGTAAAATTTTGGTGTCAAAATGGCTGAATTCTAAAAAATTAAAATCAAGGAGAAATAATAATACAGAATGTCTCATGATGCCATCAGACTGCTGCTAATTTGGAGTCTGATTCAAAGCAACTTTTCAACACCAAAAATTGACATTATTCCTTTCCATGGGTAGTGGGGGAAGGTGGAACAAGGACTGTGTTTGTGCTGTGTCTGGAATTCCATCACAGCTCCCTTCCTAGAATGAGTTCTGCTTTTACAAGGTACGTGTTGATGTGTTGGGAATGGCTTCAAATTGAAAGAAAGTAGGCTGAGATTAGATGTTAGGAAGGGATTCCTCCCTGTGAGGGTGGGGAGGCCCTGGCACAGGTTGCCCAGAGAAGCTGTGGCTGCTCCTGGATCCCTGGAAGTGTCCAAGGCCAGGTTGGACGGGGCTTGGAGCAGCCTGGGCTAGTGGAAGGTGTCCCTGCCCGTGGAAGGGAGTGGAATGAAATGGGTTTTTAAGGCCCCTTCCAACCCAAAGCATTCCATGATTTTATCATACTGGATTCACCAATGATCTACTGAGGAGACTTAAATAAATTTGATAAGCCATTAGAGGATAGATAAATTCAGTCTTGCAATTCAGCTGCACTTCACTCATGCTAAAAACAATCTACCTGCGTGAATCTACTCTGTGCTACCATAAGTGACATGAAATGAAATTGCCTCTAACTAAAGGATGACAATTTGAATATCTTATATGTGGGAGATGTGCATACTAGGAATATATAGGCCCCTAGAAGTGCAAAATACTGTCATTACAAATCTTTATTTGATTTGTAACTGTTGGGCTGGAAACTTATTCTAAATTAGAGCTCTTGGAGGAAGGGCTTACTTGTTTGGTTTTAATTTTCTTCAGTCATTCAACCTTTGCAACTTCAGAAAAAAATCACAGATATCTGGAATATTTCATAAGAGCTGTGTATGTACCCTGTATGCAAACTGGGTAGCAAACAGTTGTAATTAACTGTGCCCTTGTAAGTAACTCATGGAAATGAAGTTAAATACATGTAGCTGTCAACAACTGCATAACCAGGAACCAAACAATATGATCGTTCATTTAGAAAAGTGCCATAAATGTCAGCTGTAGAAAAGTAAGTCGCTTCTGTGGGCACAGGAAAGGATATTAGAATCGAGCAGTGCTGAACTTCATAACACTGCAAAACTGAAGCGGAAAGTCCCAGTGTGAAGGAGGGAGCACAGTCAACAGCCATGAGCTGAGCTGAGCTCCCAGTCCTTCCAGCGTTCCCAGAGCTCTCCCTGCTCCACAGGGGCTTGTTCTACAGAGGAATCAAACCATTAACTCCCAGTTTAAACCAAACAAGAGAATAGGCAACATTTCAGTGAGAATGCTGCACAACAGACCTCCCCTGTGTGATTAATGAAGTGTTGAGGAAGATGAATGTACACAGGCTCGCTCCGAGAGAGGTGGCACCACCTTGGAGAAAGCTTTTGATGAGAGGAAATGCTCAGATTTAAGAGCCCTCTGGATCCAAGGCAGAGACAAAAGTTCCATTCAGTTCTGCTCTCTGTCTTCACAACTTTAAACTGCTGAAAATGGCTGAACAGGAAGACTCTTGAGACTCCGTAATTTGCTTGATGAATGCCTTAAAAAGAGATGGGCTGGAAAAGAAGATCAGTGAATTTAAGCAAAATATAGTAGTCACATCACTTCTGGTATCAAGAGGCAAGGCAGATGATTCCAGATGATTCACAGATGAGAAAGGAGCTCAGCTGTAAAGGTGGGAAGCTGGAATAAGAATGAGCCAACATTTCACGAGGAACATGTAGAAAGAACACTACCTGTCTTGGGAGAACAAGAAAGAATTCCAGTACTGGTGATTAGGTATCCAATTACATCAGATATTTTCAAGGCAATGGGAAGAAATTAAGAGGAATAATCTTACTCAAGGCAGGGTGATGAAAACCACTCCATTTGGTGCCCTTGGATCCAGGGACTGACACAGAATTTGTGGCTCCTTCGTTTTCTTCTTGTACTGAAGTTTAGTTTCTACAGTTCCTAGTCCCTCCCCTTTCTTCTGTCTGGAAATTTCTAAATTCCGTACACTAGCTCCTAGGGTAAAGAAATCTTTACCATCCAGTGTTCACACTGTTTCGCTGTGAGGGGGACAGACTCCAGCAGTCACCCATGGAAGCAATCTTTGCAACTCCTGTTTTGGAATTACTGCTGAACCCTTTTTTCCCCCCCTTTAATTCTGTTTTTAATCAAGCCTGAAATTTTCTCCCTTTAAAGAAACCTTTAAAATCTTCTCATTTTCTCTGCATAATACGTCTCTGAACTACATTGTTATACTCTAAGAAAAGGACTATTTTCTGTCACTTGGAAACCCACGCCTCATTTTGAACTGAAATAAACCCACTAATAAAATTAATCAGAAGCACTACTCCTCTAGAGAGAGCCAAGGAAAATATGATGGGTTATAAACTGAACTGCAGGTTTCCAATAATATGGCACAGTCAATACCAAGGAATAAGACCTGCACTAGCTGGGACACACCAGATCTCAGCAGAAGGTTGGGAAATTACTGCAGGAAAACAGCACAGATAAGGGCAAAAAGAAAATAAAAATAGGAAGTCCAGATAATAAAAAAGTTGTAAGCACGTTGAAATTCCAGAGAGGATCTGTAAGGACCCTTAATTCCTTGTCTATTGTTGAAGACAGAAGCTTCAGTTTTGAAATGGGCTAAAATTGCTATTGTTGGCAGATCCTTTTGGGGCATCCTGCTCCCAATGCCTGGTTTCCAGGAGAATAAAGCACACACACGTATCCTGTTAGAGTTGATTATTTAACAGCAGTGAAATTCAGACTGAAGTACTGAGAGCACAACTAACAAGACACCTAAATTACCAACCCCGGATGAAAATTGGGCTATCACTTCTGTCTGAGTCTTCCTTTCAAGCTTTTCTGTAAAATAGAGATACTTATGGCAATTTCCTAAGTGTGAAGGGAGGGTCAGGCAGTGTCAGCAAGGTATTTTAGATTTGTAAACCACTATCTGTGCCAAAAGTTAATGTCAGATGCCTGCAATGAAGGTGCAGGGCATGGCTAATGGAAGGAATATTAGACAACAGACAGTAGACTTTGTTTTAAAATTTTTATGATTGAGAGATGAACTGAGAGGAGCTGACAGTGATGAAAAAAAGATACTGCTCTGGAAGCTGGCCAGGATTTCTGAAGCTGCTATCAACAGAAAGGTAACAGATGCAGCATTTCAGTAACAGGCCATGAGAAAATACCGCCTGCTCATATAGTAAGACACCAACACTTGTTTAACCTCTTTCAGAATGCTGAAAATTACAAAATATTAATATTAAGCTACACAAAGAGGCCTAACTTAGTGGTCATGATAAACTGGTATTTACCAAGTAACTAATGTTAGTATCTGCTATGAATTCCGCCCAACTCTGGCAGACTTTTATGTGTGTGTGTGCAGTTAACCAAGCCATAAACAAGTCGTGATGCTGTAACAAGGCTGACAGTATTGGTGCTGTTGGGAACCCTTTGTGAATTTATGATACAGGCCACAATAAAAAAGGAGCACAACTCATGACTTCCTATCCCACAGGGTTGTTTCTTTCTGCTTTGTCTGACTGAGAAATTGGAAAAGCCACAGTCCACTGGCACTGCAGCAGCTCAGAGTCCATCCAACACGAGGGCCTTTTTCATGATGTTCAGGATGAGGTGATTTACCTCATAGCACAGAAGTGTTAGGAGGTGTCTCACTCAATAGTTTCCCACGTGAGAGCCTCTGCAGAAGTGCCAGCACTGAGTGGTTCGGGGCTGAGTGCTGAGAGGCACTCTAAGAAATTTCCTTTTTATCATAAGCCAACACCTCCTTCATTTGCCAGACATAAGAAAGAACGGGAGGACTCTGCTATTTGTTTGGTGGCTCTTGACACTGATACTTTACTGATGACCTTATTTTAACTACTAATTTTACTTTCCAGTAGATGGCACCTTTATCTGGGCTCCAAGACTGTTTATAGCACACCTTCAACCACAGAAGTAGCTGAATTTTCCTTCTTTCCTTCATCTTTTCTTCTGCTGATTAGTGGCCATCTTCTACACATCTCTTTGGTCTTTTGCTCCATGCCTCAACCCCTGTTTTTCTTTCAATCCCCAGAGGCACTGCAAGCAACAGCCTTCTTCCCTGAATGCCACCTTTACATCCTGACTGCATGGTTATGCTCTCACAGCCTAAATACTGGGCAAAGCCTTGAGAAATATGGGTGTTTTGTTATTATTTTCTGTGTTAACATGGATTTCAAGTAGTTTCTTTCAAAAGCCTTGTCAAAAGCTTGAAGAATTGGATCATACAATAGAAATAATCTTCATTTTTTTTATAGAGTCAAGGCTGCAGAGGAAAACAGACTCAAAAGTTCAGCTTTCCTGTGGAACATGGTTAGCATTCAAGGAGGGTTGAAAAGCAAGTTGTGTAGATACATTGAAAAGAACGTGGTTTATCTCCAGCACAGCTGTAAGGGGATAACTATTCAAATTCTTGCACATTCAGAAAGGAAATATTTGAGTAGACCTTTTAATCTTGTTTGCACTCCATGACACAAACTTTAGTGGTGCTAACAGAACAAAACTATTTATTTCGAGGTCAGGTTGGACGGGACTTTGAGCAACCTGGTCCAGTGGAAGGTGTTCCTTCCCCAGGGAACTCCTGCAGGGGGTGGAACTGGAGGGTTTTGAGGTCCTTTGCAGCCCAACCCATTCTGTGATTTTTACTTTTTAGCAGATGCCACCTTTCTCTGGACACCCAGACCGTGTTTATAACAGCCTCAACCACGAGAATTTTCCTTTCTTCATCGTTCCTTCTCATGGTTGGTGGCACCTGCTACGTGTTTCTTTGGCATTTTGCTCTGTGTCCCAACTTCCTCCTTCAGAATTTGCCCCAGCAAAGACATCAGTTTCTATTTGATTCAAGACTATTCTTTCAACCAACTTGGCGTTTTTATCTGACTTCCCCTGGTACCATTAGAGTCACTGGAAGCACTAACCCCCCACTGGAACATCAGCATCCCAGAAAAGGCCTGGACTCTTCCGAGGCCACACTTTCTCAGTCTATTCCCTGTACATCTCCTCTGACGGCCAGCACAAATTCTGTTGTGTTCCCTTACAGCCCAATTTCAAATATAAAGAGGCATTTGCCTCCCCACAGAGTCACTCACATTGAACCCTCCGACATGGCAACTTAGCAAACAAACAGACAATAAACTACTTTGGTTATCGACTCATATATTTTTCTAAGCTGGTTCCTGATACTTAAACTCAGTGACTAAAATACTGCAGAGATTTCAGCACTGCCGTTTCTGTGAGCGCATTAAAACACTTCCATCTGGTGCATTTCTTCATAGCTCAGCTCTTGCAGGGAAAGGATTAAGTGAAAAAAAAATCCTTAAATACTTTTTTTTTTAGTCTTAATGTTTGTGAGGAAAAATGCAAAAGGATATAAATTGCAGTTATGCATAACAGTATTTTTTAATCTACAAATACAGTTTTAGAAAGCTTAAGAAAGAGAAAGATAATGAATGAAAACTAAAGCATTAATGAAATATCTGGATTGAATTTAATGTGAGAATTTGTTAACTTAGTTACTATTGTGGGGTTTATTATTTTATAAAGTGCTTTATTATAACAGCTCATTTTGGGGATAACTTCTAATTAATTGGCATGTAGGAAAGTTTCCTTCTAAAACCTGGCCGAGGCAGAGGAGGACAATTGGTGGCTTTGGGTTTCGTTTCTTTTTGAATCTTTGGACAAGAGAAGCGAGGAACTCCAGAACAGAAGGACAGATAACATGTACCACTAGAGCAAACCTCTCATTTCCAGCAGGGGCTGGTTCTGGCCAACCATGAACATTGAAACCATGGCTTGCCTGTCATATACTGCTTTCTTGATTTGCTCGTGATGAGCTCTTTGTCGATGTGCCTAAATAAGATTATGATTAAGAAAATTAAAAACTACCTCCCACTTAGTTTCCTACCAGTGACCTCAAACTTTGCTCTGGTGCTTCATGTTGTCTGTCCTTCTGTTCTGGAGTTCCTCACTTCTGTCGCTCAAAGTCTCAAAAACAAACAAACAAAACCCCAACCCACCACATTGTCCTTCTCTGTGTAGGCCATGACTCTGAAGGACACTTCCCTGTGTGCCAATAAATTAGAAGTAATCCCCAAAATGAGCTGTTAAAATACAGCACCTTATACAATAACAAACCCCACAATAGTAACATAGTCCACAAATTCTTACTAACAAATTATTATTACTATTATTGCTGTTGTTACTGTTGTTTACTATTATTAATATTAGTAATAATGTTATAATATTAAATAATAAATATAATAAAAATTGTGATTGTGATAGTTGTTGTTGTTGTTATTATTATTACTATTATTATTATTATTACTAAACTGCTCTGTGAGGACAAGCACTGCCCCAGGTCAGAGCTGTCATTGCTGCTGACCTCCCAAAAAGCCTCCCCAAAAGCAGTCAGGCTTTGACACCAACTTTCAGCCATCGCCTCCCCCTTATTCCTTTCTACTTGGTTTTACTGATATAGAAACATTGCTACACTGGTCAGAGCCACAGGATCAATAAAGTAGAGGATGAAAGAGCTGCATTCCCACCTGCATCGTCCATCACTGGCAAACCTGGCAGCTGAGTTCTGCTACCTGAATCCCATTTTTTCGCTTGACAGAAAGCCTCTCTTGGAGAGCACTGGTGGAGAGACCTAAAGCCTTATATACATTAAGGCAAGTGAATTGATATTCTGTCAGATGAAGAGAATCTCTCTTCATCTGCCAAGAGTTAATGATGATTTATTAGGCAGAACAGAAAGGTCCCAGGACATATTTGCAAGGACTTGTCAATCAGGAAAAATTCCTCCAGAGATTTGGACTAAGCTTATTTCATACTTTCTACTTAGAAGACATGAGAGGACAGTGAGATTCAGTTTGAAATACTTCTCAGATAACATGAAGCTTTAGAAAGATAAAAGGCTAGATGAAAAAGGACCTCTGAAGACCTCAGTACAATCCCGTGTCATCCCAGAATTGCCACTAAGGAAGCATGTATAAGTGAATAGGATCTGGGGGATGGTAAAATAAACATGACAGCTTCTAGGGAAGATTCCCAAAGAAAAGGAAAGTCTGCCTTAGATCTCAATACAAAACACACCAAAACCCCTTCAAATAACTGAATTCATGATCTCACCACATAAATTTCTAACACTCAAGAGGGCACACTCAGGGATCCATTAATTTGCTAAGGTAGGACTCTTTGCCCACAAGTAAATGTCTCCACTTCAGAGAGTGACCTTAAAGTCTAGGGAAATAAATAAGTATTTTTAGGGTGGGTTTCTCTCTCTGTTAGCACAGCAGAGAGGTGAATCACCCAGTACAAGCAGCCACACCTCTATTGAGCCAGGGGTCACTCAGTCCAGCCTACACCATGGTCCTCTAAAGCTCAGAGAGAGGAATCCTCCTCAAATGCGCATCCCACTATTGCCAAGGACTAGTTCATGGGAGGCTGAACACGAGGTGCGAGAGATTTAATAAGCCTCTGAGTTTTAAAACTGTCTTACCTGGACTTCAGTTTTCATCTTTCTAATCCACAACTGTTGCTGAAAGGAGCTTAGAAGGACAGAGGAGCCAAACCCAAGTCGTCCTCCTGCAGAACAGGGTTTGAAGGAAGCAGGGGCTGCCTGAGATGTGCTCCAGGATGTGCAGCAGATGTAACAGCAGAAAGCTATCTCCATTTACACTTGATTAGAAAGCACATGCAGATAGGACCATCTTCTTTGAGTGTGTCCAGACTAATAGTTAAGGAAGCCCAGCAGACCTCAGGTGTGTGGGAAACGCTTCCCACACCCAGTAACCTCTCTGAAGGATCAGTTCTCATATTTATTGTGACTGATCACTATCTACGCAGCAGGATGTGGCAGAAGGGCAGACAGAGCACTCCTCCTGCAGCAGCAGCATTTAAAGCTCTCAGCTGATAGTCCTAGCAGGAGAAGAGACCATCAGATATTTAACCCAGACATGGGCTCTGCACACCTCCAGCTCTCTGACCCAGGAAGATGCTCCATGCCCTGCTCTCTTGGGAAACTTCTCCTGCTCTCACATATCCCTTCCTTTGAAACAAGCCTTGCAGGCAGCGAGTGTGTGGCTGCTCTGTTTGTGGGAGACCAACATTAAACACCTTTTAAAAAATCCTCTTATATTTTAGTGACAACAGTCTGTGCAAAACCAGAGCTGTGGCTGCACTTGCCTGTTTGCTGAGATTTATAGCAGAGCAGGAAAATGCTCTGGGCTGCTGCAAGGCCTCTCTCACACAGTGCTTCTGCTTTCAAAACACAGAACAGAATCTGCCTTTCCTGCTTGAATTATAAATATAAGCTTTCTCTGTGCACTCCCTTAAAATGAGAATGAGTTTCACAGAGGAGAGACAACATTTGCAAGTCTTTTTTCACTCTGAAAGTCAACATTGGCTTGGTCAGAGACACGTCAAAGGATCTGAAGTGAAGGAAAAAAAAATCAGGGTGTCCTACCAAAGGAACTGTGTGTGTTCTGCAGTCTGCAGTCATCCAGGATCTCTCTCTCAGCAGTGAGACAGGATCCAACTCCCACAACAGTCCAAGTCATGAGACAAAACTGCTTTATGGTGACTTTGTTTTCCTCGCGGTGTTTCTTCGACTGTTCCCCTCAGACCACCTCCACAGACAGCCCTGCAGGGACGGCAGTTCTGGTTTTCCCTGCACCCCTGGGGAGCTCAGCGTTCCCTTTGCAGACCAGGGCTCAGCACTGGCTCACATTCCCATTGTGGGCAGCCCCAGCACTGGCTCAGGGGTCAGGTGCTGAACACCAGCTCTTGGGCCAAGCTCCTCTCAAAATGGAAAGAGCTCATTTGTTCTCAAACCACAGTCTTGATGTGTCCACACTATGCTACAAGGTAGTTAAAAATCCTGGAAAATCAGTAAAGGATGAAACCAGGCACGCACTTTCCTCCATGGTCTGATGGACAGAGGGATTTTGCTGCGTGTCTTTCTCCTCTGACTGGATTTACCTGTGCAAACTTAACATTTTTGTGTCTGCACTAGAGATTTTCTTCTGTCCTTGCTCCCTGCAAGGGAGCTCCCATTTCTCATTGTCATTTGAGCAGAACCATACTTCCATGGAAAGTCTGTCATCACAGAAAGCAAAAGGCAAGGAGGAGAAACACCCACTGTTCAAACTAATGGCTCAGCTGATTGATGCCAGGATGCAGCACTGGTTGCTTCAGTGTTTGCTGTCACTGGGCAGAAAGATCCCCCACTCCAAAAAGTTGGTCAATAAATACACCCTCCTTCCAGCTTCCCATCAGTGGGCATTTAGGGGTTCTCAGGGGAGCAAGCACTAGTCATATTGTGCTAAAACATGAAAGCAATCTGTTCACACCTGTCTAATCTGTAAGCACCAAATGTGAGACCAAGCTCCAGGAAAACAACCCTCGTCACATCTGGGCCACATCTGTTTGCCTGCAGTGCCTGTAGTTAGTGTTTATTGCTACATTGCTCCTTCCACACAGCACATCGTGGGGAAACCCCTGCTGAGCTCTATCACTTTTATAGACCCCCATTGCCTATTTGAAGGGAAATCTATAGGGGAGAAATCCCACTGCGGCAGCCTCTCACGCTGTGGATAGACCCAGGATGAGCAGGAGGGGGGGATGCAGGGACACCAGCCTTGAGGGAGCAGAGTTAGGGCTGGCTGGCTTTATTGGACCAGAAAGAATGAAATTACCAAGTATAGATAACATCTTATGGGCCACAGAATCTGCTCCCATGTGTTTAATCACTTCAAGGGAAGACAAATTAGCTCCTGTGATAGTATTGCACAAGATGATCCTTCACAAGAAGGAGATCCACACTACTGCATTTTAAAATTCTACAGGATTATAGAACAACAAAAATTATAGGAAAGCTGGTGTATCTTTCCTAAAGAAGATACTGCTGCTGATCCAGGTATAATAAACAGCCTCTTTCTTGCCTGAATGGATCTCCATAATGTACACTACTTTTTACTTAATGATTTTTATTTTTATTTTAGATTTAGTGCATGTTTTAAATACCATACAAAGAAGGGAGGGTGTGAGCACTGAGATTTAAAACCACAAGTGCTACTGCAGCTCTGCCATGCAGGAGTGGAAAGGGACAAAGTCAGGTATTGTGTGGCACATTTGCTTTTCTCTCCCTTTTTTTGTTTAAATTAAACTCTTTGTATAAATAGTCATTCTGTCTGATTATATAATCTCCCACATTTAGATCGTCTGTGTTGCAACCATGGCAACTCCCAGAGCTGAGCACATTCGGTTCAAATTTCTTTCTAAATTTGCTGATGAGGGTGAAGAAACAGCTTTGGAAACCCTTCCCAGACAACCTACATTTGTTCTTTGCATGTGGAGTTCAGTCCAGCTGGGATTGACAGGATCCAGAGCCCTAAATAAGTGAAATTAAGAGCCAAGTGTCCAACCCATTCCAGCTTAACTCGTTGCACCTCTGACATTAGCTATGGGTAAAAGCACTATCATCAAGGGAAATAAATATCTGTGTTTTGCTCCAGTGAAACTAAGCAGAAGGATTGAGCTGTGGTGGAGCTGGAGAGCGACAACTCCCATGTGCAGAGCAGGCAGCACCCACAGGAGCTGGGCAGATTTCCTCTCCTTGCCTCGCCAGCGCGCTTCATCTGTGGTTTGAAAAAACAATATTGAAGCTAAAAGGTTCCAAAATTATCTTCTTGTGTGGCTAATAAGCCATCTGGGGGTGATATTAGCTGCCTTGAGTACTGATATTTGGTCCTAATTTTCCCCCTGCAGAACGTGACTCAGCGGCTGGATGATGGGAAGCAGCTCAGCAATGGAACTGTGGAGATTTTGGTCAGACTGGAGCAATGCTGCAAGAAATCCAGCTTATAGTCTGATACTGATCCCCCAAGACTTCCAGACCCTGCCTCTTCCCACTGCTCTGCAAAAGAAAAGTAAAGCAAGGCCCCACACTGTGTGCAAAGCAGGAGCAGATTTTAAACAACAAACAACAAGTTTAAAAACACAAGCGTAATCAGGAAACTTTTCTAATCAACCATCACGGTCACCTACTGTATTTTTCTATCTGTATTGTAATTCTTGGTCTTATCTTCAAAAGGGTGAATCAGCACAATCAAGCCTTTCTCTTTTTTATAGCATAAATACCCCAGATGAAACACGGAGTCAGATTTTCAAGTAACGTGACTGAAAATGCTCAATTACTGATCACAGCTGCCAAAACGTGCCATAAGCAACAATCAAATGCAGTGATTTTCCACTCGGAGCACTTCCAAAGTAACTGGGACTGAAATCCTACTGTGTTAGGTATTGGATAAATCCTGTAGTCAAGTCGGAGAACTCATGCAAGAAGTTAAATTGTACATATGCAGTTGCCCATCTGCCTTGCAGAATTGGCCCTGTACCAGAGCAGGCTGCTGGGCACTGCCAGCTCTGACCTGAAGGACGGCACACCCATCTTTGGTCTAGTTCTAAAGCTGTCTCACAGTCTAGAGATTGTTATCCTCACACAGATATGACGAGGACTGTAATCCAGTCGAGGGAACCAAAAAATATTCCTTCATACCCTATTTAAATCTTCATGGTAATAAACGAAAGCGAGGGCTTCACACTTATCCCAGGCACTTTAGAGCTTGTGCAGAATTTAATCTCTTGCTTCAGATGGATATTTACAACAATAAAAGGCTCAGCCATGCACAGACAATTCATGCTACAATTACACTTACAAAAGCAAGTGGCAATCAATAGCTTGTGTAGACACTGATTTTGATTATACTTAATCGATGGTGATGCTAATAACTTATATCAACTAATTTCTTTCCAATTATGTCCTAATTACTTGTCTAACTAACTATACCAAAGAGGCTTAGAAATTGTACAACAAGAACCCGTATTTTTTTTATGTCTTAGGTTGACATGAGCTTTGACACCATCAAGTGCTGGTCCAGACCAGAGATTAAAATGCAATAATTAATTATGTACATTTAAAATTGAATAGGAGAAAACTTTTAAAAATAAGGTTGCTGAGCTTATGCATTAACAGTAACTTGTTGCATTAATTTGGTTTCTCAATTATGATTTCTAATTCCTCTTTTGTTATGTGGGGAGAAGGAATACATTTAGCCAGAGCTAAATACTTTGGGGGAGATGCTGCACTCATTTGTAATGCATTTCTTCTGCTACCTGTAGACAATGGATGTCTTTGTGATCGTCTTCCTTGCCTGACAACCCCGTGGAGAACTGAATAAACTCAGACATTCAAGGGAATAACAGCAGCAGAGTCAGCCTGACATATTCAAAAACGCACCGCGACTCAGCACAAGGTGGGGAAGGCGTTTAAATAAGCAAGTAAAAAGCCACCTGAGCCTTCTTTGCAGGATAATGTGGCAGGACTTCTCCGGGAGCCGAGCAAACAAATGAATTAATAGGAGTCGTAGCATCTCCTGGGGTTTTATTCACGCTCTTTTATTAGGTTGCTCCCTGGAAACCTGGATAAACTTTGGCTGTGACTTTCTTTTTGATGTTCTGTGCCCAAATGGCCCCCTTTAATGTAATCCTGGAAACCTTTCAAGCAGTCTCTATTCACAGGCCGGTCTGTACTTATTTCCATTTGAAAGGGCAGCTGGTGCAAACCGTGGCCGGAGCAGCTCTGCGGGGCGGACGTGGCTGATTTGAGCTGCGATCCTGAAAGGGCAAAGAGGAAGGAAGGTTTGCGTCGAGCTGAAAGTGCATTCCATGCATCCAGGATCCCGAATCGGGATGAAGGGTGAAGAGAGAACCCCTCTCCCCTGAGCTGTGCCCACTGTCACCACCCAGCCCTGCCCAGTTGGCCGCAACTCACAGGGAAAAGCCTTTCCCACCGCCCTGGAGCTCTGCCTTGCTGCTTCAGGATTAGGAAGCAAATCCTGCTCAGTTTAGGGACAATTGCCTGTAATGTCTCTAGTGGAAATTAAACAGTATGAAGTCACTTCGCCCTGTTGCTGGTGGCATCTTCCAGACATCTTTTCAGGTCTGTGTCCTTCTGCCTGTACCCTGCAGGTAAAGCATTTTTCCAATCACAAACGATCCAGGGGTATTTAAAAGCAATAGTAGCGATATCTATTTACAGGTGCTCTGAATGTAGATCTACATCATTTGTTTAGCCAAGCCACAGCCACTATTTTTTTATATAAATACAGTCTCTCTGGGTTCACTTCTATCCTTTTGCATTGCCTCAGATGCCCACTAGCCTGACACCTTCCCTTTTTTGGAGAAATTCAATGATAAGATAGTATTATAGTGATGTTTTTGATACCCATGTTTCTTCTTTCCCTTTTTCTTACTACATGCACCCATTACTATTGCAGGAGCAGTGCCTTCATAGTGAAAGGCTCTGTGAGTGAGATACTTTGCACAGCACATTGTTATCTGCTCTAGGAGGTAAATATAGAGGCAAGTAAGGTGCATAAGAGAATGTCGAAACCTAACGCACTCTTTTACCAAAATCTATATTTTTCTATACATATGTCTTGATTAGCTGAAAAAGAGCACACTTGTTAGTGTCCCTTGGGAACCTGCTCTGCATTTCATGATGAGACAGCTCACTTCTCTTCACAAATTCACTAGGAAAGAGTATTTCACTGTGAAATATTTCAGTGGTGCTGCATTCTGCTGGGTCTGGGTGGCTTTGGATTGCCTCAGTCGAGCTGGCAAAGACCCCCGGGTGAACACAGCTCGGGTAGAGACTGAAGCAAAGGCTCCTGGGGAGGCAGAGGAGAGGATGCTGCAGGACTTGGATGCTGAATTAGCTCAGCACCTCAGAACCACAGCACTAAAATTTAGCTGTAAACAAATCATAAAATAAAATATAAAATAAAAGCAATGGCTTTTGCCATCAGGAGCCGCACATTTTCCATAGTAATCAGCGTGGTGGAGAAAATACTCAACTATTCCCATAGCTTTTCACTCTAGAAGCAGGAACAGAAAGCACAAATACAATTACTATGGTAATTTCCTATTTTCTAACTACATAGAGGCTATTTGAATATCCTGGTATCATAATAGTTGGTAATTTTTGAGTTTTTAACGGCTACTGTAAAGCTGGCCCAATAACTGCCAAAATCAGTAGGCAAAGAGCGTAACTGTTTTGACATTCCTTGCTATTATGAGTGGACCTTACAAAAGCAGTTAGTTTATATAACTCATATGTCATGAAGGCAAATGAAATCTCAAATGTCCTATAATTATAATAATTATTTCTGCTTGAATGTTTAATTACTCTACTTAATGATCCAGCAATACTTTAATGGACAGGTAAAGCTCGGATGAAATCGTCTTTTCGTGTAATTTGGTTCCTAAAGGAGGACAAAGGTTTTGGTGTTTACAGCAGCACCCTGATTAGGTAATGTCACAATTTCCATGATTTTCAAAATGTGATTAGTTGTGGCTGTCCTGCTCTGCAAATCACTGCTCATGTCTCAGGAACGTGAGCTGGGGTGTACAATAAACTCTCGCTCCTGAAAGTACTTCTGTTGATGTTGAGTAAAGCACAGGTAAATTATCAGTGATGTGAGAGGTGACTATAATGAGAGGTCTGGGAAAAAAAAAGGAACAGTCCATTAAGATCACTTGGAAACAGCATTGAAAGCAGAATCTATGAATATGTGAAACCATAGTTTAAATTAAACAAAACATGTTGCTTCGATTTTGGGTGCTTTAAAAAGTGTAGAATAAATAGGAGAGTGTTGGATCTAGAAAAGGACTTTGCCACCATTTACAAGGCAGTAGGGGAAGTAGGATGCAACTCCTCTGGTCTTATATATTAGGTGTTAAAGGGCTCATCCAATATTATGGAAATTCAGGTTCAAATCCTCGATTTCACAGACTCAGGGTGGAAATTTGACCAAAATACTCTCGTTTTTTATGAGAGTACCTCAGTCATGAGACTGGCAAAACTTCTGCCACACTTCTGTGCCTCTTGCCATCCATGTCTCCAGCCTGAGGCTGGCAACTCGTGTACAGAGCCAAAATAATATATTACTTGTATCCTTTTCATCCACAGAACATCTGTCTCAGCTCTTATCCTCCAGGTCAAAGAGGCCAGTCATGGTCAGATCCTCATGGTAAGACACAGACCAAGACAGATGATGAATTCCCAGGTCCCCACCCTGGTGCTGGCACAAAAGGAAAGCTTGGATGATGTTTCCAGACCCACCTGTTGTGGAATGGGAGCCAGGACTGTTCTTAACCATGTAAAATCCTCATTCCAGGCAGCTGAGAATGTGCACAGGCGCCAAGAGTCCTAAAACAAAAACTGATATTGGAGCACTGCAGATACTGATTTGTTGTGATCCTGATGTAAAATGAATCATAGAAACACAGAATCTTAGAATGGCTTGAGTTGGAAGGGACCTTATAGACCATCTTGTTCCAGCCCCTGCCATGGGCAGGGACACCTTCCACTAGCCCAGGTTGCTCCAAGCCCCGTCCAACCTGGCCTTGGACACTTCCAGGGAAGAAAGAGAAGCAAAGCACAGGAATTCTTGAGAGCATGAAGGTTAAGAGTCAGAGAAAGCGACAGCAAAAGTTGAGTATTCCTCAAATTTTCTATTCTAATGCCGGGGGCAACACCAAGGTTAAAACTCATTAACACGTTGTGTATGAGTCTGGTGATAACTGCAAAATGCCACATACTTCAGCCTAATGTAAATATGAAATATGGTGGGTACATCTTTCTTTCAAAAACCTGTCCTGAAGCCCACAGAGCTGTGGAAGGACCAGGGACCACACAGCCAACATGAGCATACCTCTGCTCCAGTATTTGAGAAACCATTGTTTAAGAAAAATAAACAGACTCTACTGAGGACCTGCTGCTCAGTCACCCGGACCTGGGAGGAAACAACCTGCTTATGCAGAATTCATCCTTGCAACTGGCTGGTATTTTAGCAATCCAAGGCTCTAATTTTAATACCATCAGAATTCTCCCAGGCTGCAGGTGAATATAAGCCGCAGAAATAGAGCCAGGTTTCATTTTAGTCTGAAGTATCAAAACTGCTGACAATTAAACTTAATTGTATGAATAAGCTCCTTAACGGAATGCACTGCTGGGCTTTCATCCAGCCTGGTGCTGGCAGGGAAAGAGAAATCTGTATGCAGGGAGTCTGCCAACGTCCCACAACCTGGGAGAACAGGGCTTTATCACCATTTAATAGAAACATATAAGGATCCTGATCTCCCTGCCTTTCCAAGAAAACTTCATTTTTCTTTTTCATGAAGTGTTGCGTTAATAGTCCTTATCCTCAACAGCCTGCTTTTCCCTTGCCACGTTTTCTTGAAGGTAAATTTCTAAAAAAACGAAAAGCATTAAATCTTTTCATAAGGTGTAATTACTGGCTTTGGCTCTACCTGCCCTAACAACAGGCTTGAAAAGTCTGAACAAAAAAAAGGGTCTCTCTATTTTTTTCTGGAGATATCCTTTCTGAAATATTAATGTTGTTCCCTCTAGGGTGGCACCTTTATTTGCTGTTTCTTGTACAACCAGCTTGTTGCTGTACCTGCCTCTGCAGCAGGATTGCAGTGAGCAAAGGTGTTCTTGGGGCCCAGGGGTCAGTTCTATTCAATTTAATTTTTCTGTGGTTTAATTTTAAATTCTTTTCCCTTATTCTATCACTTGTGGAGATCTGAAGGCAACTACTCAGGTTGAATAAATCTAAATAACAATTACCAATAGTTGGATATAGCCTTATCGTGAACTTCTGTAACACTACAAACCCACCTTATTTTCATGCTACACAAAGCAGGTTTAAGGAAGGCACAGCTGACCAACACTGCGTTGTGAAGCTCAGAATTTTTGATCCATGAATCAACAGATATTGTCTCCCTGTCTTTTCATATGCAGTGATTTTATCACATTCTTATAATTACTAACGGGACAAGTCCAAACCCCAGACCAAATGCCGCAAGACTGTGCGAGATTCCTGTGTTAATCAGTGATTTTGTTTCTAACCCTCGTGGTGAGAAATGTCCAAAATATCTGTTTCACATCAGTGAACTATGGCAGAGCTGAATCCCTTTCCACCCCAACAAGGCATCTTAGAGCCCTCACCCAAAAAAGACATAGATCTTGATCGGAATATGGGTAAAATATGGTCCAGAGGGGAGTTTGAGGAGCCAAGAGAGAGCATGGATGCTGTTGGTGCTAGAGAGAACATTAAATACTCCAGAAAGAAGAGGTGAATTCCAAAGCAAAATAAAACCAACAAAGCTGAAAATTGAAGCCTTTAGCCCAAGACACAGATTGGTCAGTGACAGAGCACAAAAAAATGCAAGCCAGGGAATGGAGCTGCTGCTGAAGCAAGATATGAAACCCAGAGATACTTAAGTCTAATTTTTTTCCTTTATGTGAGTGTAGAATATGAGTAGCTGGGGACAGTTTACAACCCTGATACTCCGCTGGCACAGGTAAGGAGGGTCTGGAGGCAAACAGAGCCACTGTGCCTTCAGTGGAGAAAAATGACTGTGCTACAGGATACTCACGGGAGCAGAAGCTGAAGACAAAGCAGCAACAAATTAAAAAGCCATCAGAGCACAAGTACCTGAGCAGAAAGTCGGCTCGTTCCTGTTTTGGGGAAGCCCAAAATCATGGACTCTGCGCTCAGAAGAAATCACGTTTCTCAAGTCCAGCCCCAGCCCTGCGCAGCCTTCCCAGGGTGGATTTGTCTTTCCTTTGCTTCGCACCTGTGTGTGTGTCACCTGGAATTTTTAGCAAGCTTTCAGCTTTATTTTAATGTGTTTTAGAACAAATCAAACCCGTTAAATTGATTAATGAGGATTTACAGCATTTTAATTACGGAGTGTGGTTTTGAATGATTTAAAGTCTGATACGGGCTCAAAACAGGCTCGAAACAGCCCAAGATTCCGCAAGGAAATGAGAAACATGACATTTTGAAAAGGAAACCAATTTCCCTTAACTTAAACTGTTGCTCATATAAACCAAATTATAAATATACTCTGTGACTGTAATGGTACAGAGGACAGCTTACGAAAATATGATTAGTAGTGCAATTTTCTTAGGTTTCAGATCCTTTCTTCTTTTCTTTGCTGGCTTTAATGCAGAAAAAATCAACATCCTCCCTCCTCACCCACCCATCTTTTTCAATGAAAATAAAGCAACAAATCTAATTCTGCAGGATAGCTTGGAGGTATCCTGATAAAACTCCACTGTACGGAGGGAACTGAGGACAAGAGGGGGCATAAAAGAAAATGTAAGTATAGAAAGGGTAAAGAAATGGGAACATGGCTATGATCCCAAGATTATGCCTCATCTAGTGCCAGAGTTCAGCTTGGATTGACATCCACAGTTTTTAAGAGAAGCAAAGAGAGGGATGTGGAAACATGATCTAGTTTTTCTGCTCCAAAGACCATTCATCCATGACTTGACAGTCAGAGGGGCATCAAATGGGCCAAACACAAGAAAATATCAAGAGCTTACTTTGGAATACCTTCTGCTGGCTCAGGCACATCACTAACAAAAGCAGCACTAAAGGACCACCAATAAAACCTATTTTGTTACCCATGAGTACATCAGGTTGTGTTGGGACTGTGTGGGATCTCCAGGGAACCTGATGGCTTGGCAGCACTTCTTTAGGTCAGTGATCCATTACTCCAAAAGCTTTGTTGCTTTGTTGTTAGACAACTCAGCACTGCTAAATTTCAAGTAAAAGAAATAGAAAAATAATCTGGCTTATACCCATCAGATATTGGAGGTCTGATGCTGCCTCTACTGAGAAACTGGGCTTTATTCTTGCGTAAGTAAAGGGAAAAAGAATGAGTCATTGGCATTCTCCTTGCACAAATAACATGTGTAGCACTTCACAGAGGCACCAGATAAAAGTAATGTTATTTATTTATCAGCAGTGATGGCAAGGAAAATGCAAGGGAAGTACTTGCTTGAAAGTGTGTGGTAAGATGACACTGTGTGTGAAATATTAGTTTCTTGGAGTTTGGCAGCCATTTAATACAGAAATACCTTCTTCTGAGTGCTATTTCTAACAAAACATGACTGTCAGTGACATATATAAGGATTTTGGAATTTCTTTTGGGAGCATCTCCATTAAAAATCTTTAGAACCAGTCCTTGCATATGCAAGGAAGACAGTGGACCTAAGTCCTACTGGCATATGCATTTTGTCTTTCCACAAAATACCTAGTGTTGAGAGCAGCAGGGAGACAAAAAATATCCTTTTAGAGGCAGCAATATCCTTTTAAGTATTTTTTTGGGAGGGAGGGGGGTGTTACCATTTCTCCTTGCTGCTTCTTTTCTCTCACAGTGCAGTCCTGAAGAAAACAGGGTATAAACTCCTCTGTGCTTGGTTTCTAGTGTGCATTTAATCTCCCTGCATTCAAATGGTAATAGATTGTTGCAGGTATTCCTTCACACAGGTGCCTGGTGTGTATAATACCTCTTCATTACACCACTGAGTCAACTAGATCTGTGTTTTTTTTAATATTAATCTCTTTAGGTTCTCAGAAGCAGTGGCACACATCGTAATTTTAAGCTCCTGGCTGATGACTCATTCTATTACTCCCAAGCCCATGCAGAGCAAGGCAAGGAACTGTCTGGCTCTACAGCTCTGCTGGATAAAACAGCATGAGGAACCAGGCCTTTGTAAGGATTCAAAGGAGGAAGCAATTGCCAGGGATGAAGCTTTTTTAAGGTGCAAATAAAGCAGCTGAAAGGGAATGAACGGTGTGTCTCCATCCCTGGAAGTGTCCAAGGCCAGGTTGGATGGCGCTTGGAGCAACCTGGGCTAGTGGAAGGTGTCCCTGCCCATGGCAGGAGGTTGGAACAAGCTGATCTTTAAGGTCCCTTCCAACCCAAACCATTTTGTGATTCTGGCAATATCTCTGCTCCGTCCTGGTCTCTACCTGGATTCACCAACCCTGTGGTGACTACGAGCTGCTCACTCCCAGTGCACAGATATTGAAGTTGTGGTGTAAATAACTAGAGTTTCAACCCAGCATCTCAAATCTGATCCATGATCTCTTCTTTGTGGTGACAGGATCCCAAGGGAATGGCCTGAAGTTGTGTCAGGGGAGGTACTGGTTGGATATGAGGAAAAGGTTCTTCCCCCAGAGGGTGGTTGGCACTGACCAGGCTCCCCAGGGCAGTGGGCATGGCCCCAAGGCTGCCAGAGCTCCAGGAGGGTTTGGATGATGCTCTCAGTCACATGATGTGACTCTTGGGAATGGTCCTGTGCAGGGCTAAGGGTTGGCCTCAGTTATCCTTGTGAGTCCCTTCCATCTCAGCATATTCTGTGATCCTGTGGTTGGCACAGCTGCATTCCCAGCAGCTCCCTGTGTTTGCTCGTGCAGAGCGATGCACTCCGTGGAGAGGTTGCAGGAAATAAAGCCAAGCTGTTCCTCCCTGGAAGCTGCAGCAGGGAGAAGTCACAAAGGATCTGTGCCCCAAGCCCTCATCCAGAGCAGCCAGGTGTTGACCAGCACTTCCCACTGCCTGTTACGTATTCCAGCCATCTGGGAATCACAGCAAACCTGGGGAAGCTGCTGAGGCCGTACCCGCAGCTCCTCTGCACCCAGGCAGCCCAGAAGGGGATTAATGCAATGGAGCTTTGGCAGCTTTGCCACCCCATGGACAACATCCTCTGCCCAGCTCCTCCTGGAAATGCCACACACAGTTTAGTAGGACATTCAGCTGATTTATGCAGGATAGATTGAGCTACTCCCATTGCCTCAGTGAACCTCTCTAGATGGAGGCATAAGGCACCAGACTGGTGCCTGCAAAGTTTGTGCTTGATCTGAAATGACCCTGAGACTAAAGAATTTTATGGCTTTTTGTTCCCCCAGGAGACCCTTAAGAAGAGCTCACCAGCATAAAAATGGAGAAAGACAATTATTAAAGGCAATAACTACAGCACTGGGGACTGTAACTAAGAAAGGGTTCTGAGAAATAGGGATTTGGAGCATGACGTGGAAGAAATTCATGCTCATTTAAACAGAAGTAGTTGCAAGTGTGACAGTGCATACAGACAATAAGTTTCAAGTGTTTGGGACCCTGAGAGGTTATTGAATACTGCACACTACCAGGTGTGAGAAGAAATTAAAGAAAATATCCCAAATGGAAAATAGGAGTCTCAGAAAAGTTCCAGCAGAGTGGAAATGATCTGAAAATAAGGAAGAGAACTAGAAGGGATTTGTGCAGTTCTTCGTAAGCGTGAAGAACGCTGTAAATGGAAGGGAAGGCAGAGTACATCCATTTCTGACAGGAACAGGTCCTCACAAAACTCCAGGTGTAAGAGTTTCCTGTTTTTTCCTGGCACGTGTTTTCAGCTGGAAAGGAAAACTAGAAGCAGAACCAGAAATGTTGTAAAGGGACTCAAGACTTGACCTATGCTCCATAAACATGGGCTATGTCAACCTGTGTTGGAAACATTGTGTTGTTTCCATTCCTTTTCCTTAAACAACTCAGACCTTTTTTTTTTTAAATAAATAAAATTATATATATTTATATTCTTGGACATACTTCCTTGGAAAACTTCTTGATGGGTCAAACACGGAGCATTAAGAAGAAACAGGGAATCTGAATGTTTAAATTTTTAAAGTCTGCAGAGAAAACAGAGGGAATCTGTAGAAATGCAGAAAGACACACAAAACTTAGTGTTGGAAGAGCTTCCACATCTTGACAGATCTTAATTACTTGGAACATGGAGTTTAATCATTTCTGTTTGTTAAGCAAAGTTCTGGCTGGGAAAACAAAATATATTATCAGGCTTCTTCCTTGAAAAGGTTCTGTTTCCAAGATACTGAAAGTATGGAGAAATTTCCAAAGGCAAATTTCAGTCAGGCACAGACAATTAAAGCTGAACAACAGCCTAAAAATTCTCCTTGGATCACTTTTGGCCCTGGTGGTGAGTGAACACTATAATTAGCATCAGGTTGCCAACCGTCCTTGGAACATTTGACAGAGAAAAGCGCTCACTCCCCTGTGATCTCTTCTGCCAGCCAAGGCCTGCTCTGCTCATTCCTGGTTGTTGTAGAAACCTACAAAAACCTCCCCCCAAAACCTAAAAAAAGAAGTATTCCTGCTTCCTACATCCTCATGTCCTTCCTGTAAGGATCATGGGCGCCTTGTCTCCTCTGTCGTGTGCAACCTTCGTCCAAAACATCACTCTTTTTCCCAGGCACTGATGAGTGGGGAAGCTCTCCAGAAAGCTAGAGCAATCACTTGAGGCCCCTGGATAGCAATCAACTATGCAAGGTGACAATCATCTTTCACTTTTTGATGCCTTCAGGAAAGAAGTGAGAAAAACAGAGCCTTTGGTATTTTGGTAAAGAAACCACACGATAAACAAAATCTCTGCGGCTTCGCACGGCATAACCTGGCAGCGGAAATCCCATACAGCAGGCTCCAAACTTCATCTGGAGCAGCCTGCATTCTGAAAACAAATCTGGGGAGAGTTACTGTACGCTGGAATATCCCCAAAACCCTGAAAAGGGGAGAAGTTACCAGGAAAATATCTGGTTTCTTCAAGTCTGTGCATAATGTGAGACATCTCCAGTATCACAGCATTTCCACCCAGCAGGAAAGGGAGTGGATGAATGAAAGATCATTTCCCTAAGCTTTGGATGGTGAAAAAATACATCTTTTTAAATAGATGTTTCCATGGAAGCATTCAAGTCCAGGTTGAATGAGGCATTGAGCAACCTGGTCTAGTGGAAGCTGTCCCTGCCCATGGCAGAGAGTGGAATGAGATGAGCTTTAAGGTCCCTTCAAAGCCAAACCATTCCATGATTTTATAACACTGCAAACAATATATACTTTTGTAGTCCTCTAGTCACAAATCATTTCCAAAGGGAAAATTATAATGTGGCAAACTGGATTTCTGGTATTGGAATGAATCTGGCTGGAAGAAATCAATAAACCAGCAAAACTCCTGCATGTGAATAGCCAGAAATTGCCTACATAAAAAATCACTCTTGGGCCTGCTGGTTCTCAGTAGTCCAGTCACCCCAGCAGCTCCCAATCTGCAGCACTGGAGGTGAGGGGTGGGAAGGGTTAGGGGAGGGAAGTTATTGCATTTTACAACGGGATGTGAATTCAGCCCTTGCTGTCTTCTCTGTAGTAACTTATGAGTCTGCCTGCACACACAGAATCACAGAATATTTGAGTTGGAAGGGACCTTAAAGTTCATCTTGTCCTTCCTCCGGCCATGGGCAGGGACACCTTCCACTGGCCCAGGTTGCTCCAAGCCCCGTCCAACCTGGCCTTGGACACTTCCAGGGATGGGGCAGCCACAGCTTCTCTGGGCAACCTGTGCCAGGGCCTCCCCACCCTCACAGGGAAGGATTTCTAATCCCAAGTAATTTCAGACATCATTCTAAACAGTTAAATAAAAGAAGGTGAGCTGCATCGCATTTATGGGGGGTTAAAAGCAGGTACAGCAGCACTTACAAGAGAGGAGGTAACAAATTGCAGGTCTGCGCCCTGGCTCACCCACAGTGACACCTCCAGGTGCTCGGGCTCCCTGGAAAAGGATAAAACGTTTCCCTTAAGTACAGTGCTAATGGCAGTAATTGGAAGATACCCTCCTGAATGCTGCACTAGCAAAAACCCCGCGCTGGCCACAGGAACGTCTCCTAATGTTCAATTAAGATAAGGTTCAGAGTATTGTTCAGTCTGGAGTGTCATTTTTTTTTTTTCTTTTGCTAGGTGGAAGCTTTTGAGATCGATATAAAACGAAAGAAAAAATTAATATAGGCCATGGTTTGAGTTACACTGGAGCCCTGTTAAACGTCAGCTCCTCTCTCAGCCCTCGTGCCTAATTGCTGTCTGCCCAGAGCACATCACTTCTTGAAACCTTTTATCCTGTTTCATTTCTCCTCAACGCTGTTGACTGGAAGAGTGTGTTTGACACTTCTCAGGACATGGAAATAGGGTTTCCATAGGGTTATCCACGACAGGAGGGGACCCACAGCCCGTGGGACAGGGGACAGTCATGCCATGGGCAGGTATTGACCCGGGCAAGCCTTGGACAGAGATCCCAGCTGGTGGTTGGGGCTTAGAGGTGCTCCCATGCTCCTCATGCATGGAAAGTTTACAGATGCCTTGAAACATTCCATGAATTTGGGGTTTATTTCGGAAAAATGGCCATAATAAAAATAAACCAAAACCAAGTCACACCAGCCTGAAAATACCGGCTTGGTTAGGCACCAGCAGTGGCAAGTTTAGCGCTTTTTTAACATACACTCGAAGTGACATTTAATCTCCAAACTAATTTCAATTTTATTTTAAAATATGAAGGGAAACTCGGCACTTAAATTAATCTTTCAGCCCGAAGTGGTGGGTTTTTTTCTCTACTCTCGTTCACAGGGAACATCAGCACACCTTTAATTACAGTTTCACCCCAGAAGATTATTCCGCTCCACTTTGCGAACTCCGCCAAGAAATCATCTACTTATACAGCCTTTGCTTCTTGAAACGTCCCAGAGCACCTAAAGGGCAGAGGCAGCTCCGCTGAGTCCCGCCCTGCTCCCCAGCCCGCTGTCCCCACCCGGGGACAGTCACAGCCTTGAACCTGGGGGTCTGGAGAGCCGCGGGGTCCCGCTGAAGATCCAAGCAGGAGAAGATGGCGTTTCCTTGCTGCCCTCCCGTGGCCATGCCATGACCACAGTCGCTCTGATACTTCACTAAAAATCCCTGTTTTCACGTGAAGTTGTTGGCTCTCCACCTGGATTGTTTTCTCTGCTCGAACACAGTTGCATTTACCAAGGCAATTGGTGCTTTTATGTGAAGGGGGAATATGCTTCTAGATCATAAATTTTAATCTGAAATCTCTCTAGTACCCAAAGATTAATATTTAATGTCTGTTCTATAATGTAATTTCTACAGGCCAATCTTTCATCTTCAAAACTTGATCGTCATAGACTCACAAAAGTTAGACTTGAATATGATTACAACGCTTTATGAACACAGTGACTCCAGAATTCCCTGGCTCTCTCCTATACGCAGTGATGGTGTTCCTGTGAGCCTTAAAAAGCGAGCTAACACTTTTAATTGTCTTTTTCTATTCAACTGATATTCAATACTGTTGAGCACCAAGTCTGAAGTGCTGGGAGGAGCCAGGTGAGTGATAGGACAAGATGAGAAGTAATACCTTTGCAATTGAGGTCATCATCCCAAGATGACTGTGATCTAATTCCATCTGTTAAGTGTCTTGGGACTCCCTGTCTAGTACAGGAGGCTGCAGAGATGTCCTTATAATAGGAATTTTGTAAAGATCTTCAAGAAATATAGCCACTTTCTCGTTGGTTAATGAATATTTTTGTAAATGTCAGTCAGCATTTTCACAGGCTCAGTGTCTGGCTCACATACAACAGGCAAAGGCAAGTGCCCATGGACCAGATTTTTCCCCTGCTTTACAGCTGTTGTAATTTATATTTCCCAACAAATCACAAATTTGCCTTTTCTCCTTCTGCCTTTAACAGTGAAGGGAGGGAGAACACTCAAGGCTGACCAGAGAAAACAAGAACAAAATGATAAATTGACTCACTGTGAAAATGTCATGTTACCCTGAAGAACAGTGTTCTTGAAAGGCAGAGGAGCCAACTCCAGATGTTGGCTAGTTCTTGTTCCCCAGAGGAAGGCAACACCAGCTACTCTCAGGCATGGGGATCACTCCAGAGATTGAGCCCTCTTTCTACAGCCTCCTTTTGGGCTCTCAGCATAATTCAAGTTAAAAGCTTGCACCACGAATTGTGAAGAGCTGCCTAAAGAATCATAAAATCATAGAATGTTTTGAAAGGGACCTTAAAAATCATTGTGTTCCAGCCCCTGCCATGGGCAGGGACACCTTCCACTAGCCCAGGTTACTCCAAGCCCCATCCAACCTGGCCTTGGACACTTCCAGGGATGGAGCAGCCACAGCTTCTCTGGGCAACCTGTGCCAGGGCCTCCCCACCCTCACAGGGAAGGACAAGGCCACAACCCCAGTTTGGCAGCAGCTCCTGTTTCCTAGCTGGACACTTGATTACTTTCTTAAGAGCAGTTACTCTTCCCTTCCTAAAAAGTAAAGTCATTATTCACCCCTGAAATGTGACATTCCAGGCTCCCGAAAAGTCTGAAGAGCCCCACCTTTCCTAGATTTGCAGTAGGAGTGTTTCCAGAAGTTTTGAATAAACAAAGTTCATAGATAGTGTTAGCCCTGAGGGCTCATTTCTAATCTAGTGAGATTATGAACAAATCCAGCTAGGAGAGGATAAAGCTGCTTAGACCCTGACCTGTGGTCACATACCTGCTGCAGTCACCTCAGAAAATAAATCCCCGCAGTCAAGAGTCAGGTCATGGCACCTGCATCAACCCACCCTCCTTGAACAGACTGCATCCATATGGGCATTTTCAGCTCCCCAGGAGCTATTAGGTTCACAAAAATGTATGTGCCTTAACTTGTGCCTTCTGGGAAGGCTTTTGCAGGATACTATTTGAGCAGATATGTGCAGGTAATCCACAGGTTTCTCTGGCGGTGTATATCCCAAGCCTGCGTGGGACAGCGATATCCACACAGGGATGAGCTTCGCAGCTTATTCTGATTTTCCCTACAAGCCTGACTGGATTGTTTGTCTCTCCCCAACTTACTCCACTTACTCCCCTGAAAACTTACAGCATTTAAGATTGCTTGACCAGAGCTTGGCCAGGAAGATGTGGATCCTTGCCTTCTGTGCAAGGTCAGGGGCATTTTCTAGTATTACGCAGCTCAGACCACAGACAGATGGGAATAATCCTGGCATGTCATTCTTGAGTGTATATCTGCAGTGCACAGTGTTTTAATACAGTGGTATAAAATAGCTACTCCTTTCGTGTGTCGTCAAGGTTGTTGGAGAAAAGGAAATTGTGCCTAAGCAGAGCACCCACAGTGCTCTCACGTCAGCAGTGACACTGGTGCCTGTTGCTGTCCAGAAAGCCACCAGCAACCTCACTCTTGAAAATGTGGTGCCGAAGAATGAGTTACATTTGTTTAAATTATGGTTCTACGGCCTCCTAGGTTAATTACCTGTTTGGAGCAATATTTTGGCCAATTGCTCTTTGCCCAAGAGGTGTCACATCTTCAGTGACATCCCAGCTGCAACGTTGGCTGTGGTCCTCCAGGACCACAGGTTGCACGTAAAATGATCCTCTCTTTAACAGCCATGTTCACTTGTTTCCCAGACAGGAAATTATTGCCTTTTTTCCCCAGGGACTGCCCTAGAAGCAGGAAGGCAATTCCAAAAATTAGGAACTTTGCTTACAGCCAGAGCATTGCCCCTACCAGCTGCTTCCTTGGCTGAGGAGGGACGACAGGAACAGCAAAGGCATGTGCTGCGCTCCTCAGGCTGCCTGTGAACAATGACAGGGCAGTTTTGAAGTCACCTCCTTTTCAGTTTTGAGGTTTCATTGTCCCAAGGTAGGATGCAGAAGCTTATTTTAGCTCTCAGAGCATCCCAAGAGTTTTTGGAGATGGAAAGCAGAGGGAAGTAAGGGACAGGAACTGCTCTTCCTCCACGAGGGCTGATGCTCAGGCCTTCAGAAGGAGAAGGTGAGATGACAGAATAAGGAAACACCTCTCAACAATTATTCAAAGAAATTTTTCATCCCTATTACGAGTTTTTGTGACAATTAATTGTGTCCCGAAGCCAATGACCCACACTGAACGAGCCCAGTTGGGACCAGGGGCTTATCTACTGATTCCCTTTTGGTTCCTGCAGGTTTCTCTGGGATGTGTTTTTCTGTGATGTCTGTCTGATGTTTTTTTTTTCCTTTGTGCATAATATTCTTTTCATCCCCCAAAATTTAATTTTCTAACTTGTTGGCTTTATTGCTTAAAATTTCAGTGGAGGTTTCGGGTGTGCTGCGACAAAATAATAATTTATATTGTATCAGTCAGTACCACTCCATTGTCTTAATCTTTCATAATGGTTTTTCTGCAGCTTCCAATTTTCCTCCGAATAAAACAAATTACTTAGCAAGTGGAATATCTTCTTGTCATAATAATTTAATATTAAAATGTCAATAAGATTTGGTACACACAGCAGAGGGCACAGAGGTACAGAGGCAGAGCAGAAATGAAGTAAACTTAATAAAGTGAGTGAGAAGGTACAATAGGGATTGAGGTTGGCTCCCGCACTGGATATGAAAGAACCTTTTTATCCTGCAGTGCAGTACAATCACTGTGTAAGCAATAATACGATTGCAGGAGCACTTCTACCTGCTGCCTGCCCGCTGACGCAGAGCCCACTACCAGCCCGAAGCCCCAGGGCTGTTTGTCCTCTCTAGGGCAGAGGGAGCAGCTCTGGATGGTGACAGAACATGGCACAGAGTGGCAGATGGGGTGGAGGACGGTGGGGAAGGAGAGGATGGGCAGAGACTGGTTGGTACACCCTGCCCTCTGCAAGGTAGTTCCATGAATTCTGTGGTTCGTGGGTGGTTGAAGGTACCAGGCTGTGGTTCAGCATCCTGATCCACTTGTTGGGTCAGGATTCCTGCTGGGAAGTCTGGTCCTTGCATCAGCAGGGCAGACCACACTCATTTTTTAATGCTCTCATGAACAACACGTGTAAAACTCATAGTCTGGTGCAGCGTTGGAAGGCCAAATACTCCTTATGATCCAACCTCAACTGTTTGCACTGACGAGAGCCAAATGTTGTGCATTTATCCAGAATATAATGAGTCTCCTAAAAATCTCTGGAAGTCCCAGGAGCAGCTTGGTCCTTTCCCTCAGTACAAGATGGTCAGCAGGACACAGTTTGGGAGCAGTCCTGATCTTCCTTGGGCAACCACACGTGTCTTTGCAAAACGAAAGTGCAGAATTACAATCACAAGTGCAGAATAATTCAGGTTGGAAGAGCCTTTAGAGGTTATCTGGTCCAACCCACTGCTCAGAGCTGGGCTGGCTTCAAAGGAGCATACATTCAAAAAGAAGCAAATTTGCATGAGCTTCGGGAGCTTATTATCTGTCTCTGTTCTGTCCCAGACTATAGGAAAGCCATTCCTATATCTAACCGCTCTTTTCTCTCCTGCAGCTCTGGAAGTGGGTGTTGCATTCATTCACAGCTGATTCTTTCCATACAAATATATCACTGTTTGAAGTCCCCATGTCTCCTCCTGCAGAAATGGGACATGGGGTTTGCTCGGTTTTTCAGAATTCCTGGGAAGGAACAAAAAAGGAGAGTGAGAGAAACCCAAAGGCTCCACTTGCCTGGTTTCTCCCTGTTCACAAGGGAGTATCTTAGGCCATAGTTTTGCCCTGCATAACAAGTAGGCACCACTTTTATGTCATTTCAACCAAAGGCTAAGAATTGGGTGCTCTGTCCTACAACTTTCCACAAGCAAGCACAAGCATGCCTGAGCCACACAGGAGAGCAGAAGGACAGCAAGGAGCTGCAGAAGGTTTCCCCCCAACTCAAAGAGCTTCAAAGAGTTTGATGAAAGTTGCTGGAGTCGTCGTCTTCTCACATTTTTTACAAGGAATGAATAAGAGAGGTCCTTCATCCACTCTGGGAGCCTTTTTCCTTATTAACTGCTGGCCTCCTATGTGTAAAAATAGAAGTGGTAAACAGAAAGTCCTCCTAACAGTCACAGTATTGAATGTCAGGATGACTTAACCATCAAGAGCTATAAGCAAAACTTCCAGAAGAGAAGGATTTTTTGGATCCCTGTGCCAGTGGAAGGCTGTTTTCTGCTGTGTGGTTTGTTTCACAGTTCTCAGCCTGCACCGGTTTAAAACCTCTCAGCACTTTTGTTGAGAGCTCATTCTACAGGACTAATTGCTCAGATAATAGGAAACTGACGCTGATGTTCAGCCAATATTTTCCTATCCTCCCTGGTGAGCACTTTCTGGCTGCCACCAGGAATCCCTGCTTCTTTTTCTATCTACATGTTAATTCTTCTGATCTACACCTTAAATACTTGTTGATGCTCGCTGTAGTTCTCCCTCCTCTATTCAAATTTTAGCTCAGCAAAACTGCCATAATGCAGCTTTTATTTGTCAGATAACTCTCTGCCACTCCTTCTTTATTGCTTTTCATTTGTGAGCTTCTTCCTGGTGTTGAAGTGGTCATAACTGAATGCAATTTTCTACATGTGCTGGTTTATGGCCAATATTCACATCCTTTCTCCCTCCTATGGCTATTCTTTCAGATCTAACTATTTACTTGCAGCCTTGCTGCATTGCCGTAAATATATTCTAAAATATCAAGATATTTCAGTCTTTCCGTGTTGTCTCTGCCTGCCGAGTGTGTCCCACCTCCCAGCACAATGAATATGACCTTCCAACCCATCCATCCACTGGTTCCATCTCATGGTATCTTGCTTCATTTCTTCTCTCTCATGGTCCATATGTATTTTTTCCCATTGTTGTTCTCTGTGCATTCCAGTTTAGGTATCAGCTGTGAATTTAATTAATGTGATTTTTACCTGCTTTTCCAGGTCATTAATGGTGATTTTGAACTTGATTGGGCAGAACAGAAGTCCCTGAGGTAATCCTAGTGCAGCTTCCCCTAACTAGGCGTTGCACACTGATGGGGCACAGCTAAAGCTTCCCAGATACTGCTCAATCCATGGAGAATGACGTACCCCCAAGGAATTAGAGTGACATAGTTTTCTGTACAGGTTTGTGAGTCACTTTATAAAATTATTTACTGTAGTACGAAGTGACCAAATACTTTGAGAGTTTGACATGTCTGCATCACCAAATTTTATAAAGCCACTCACCCAGCAAGTTCCTTTCAGTGAGAAATAACACCCACTCTCCCTTTGACATCCCTCCTGTCCCCTGGGATTTGTAGAGGCCCCCTTATCCACTGTGAATCATTAACCTGAATTTGGTTCAGTCATGTGGCTGTGTGCAATAAAACTAAACATAGAATTAACCTTACATCCCACTCCCCAATAAAATGCTCATTTACAAGACATTTTTTTCCCAAATTTAAAAGTTCCAGTACAGAACTATGTCTAAAACCTCTTTATTGTTCATTTCCAAATAATTGTCCTATCTGTGAATAAGTGCTCCTTAGTTCCTTGCTCTTTCTGCAAAGAACTGAGAAAAAAACCAAAAAGAAAAACAACCCAGAAATTTTTTGTAGATTGTTTCGAAAAATCCTTTCAAACTATGAAACAAGCTGGAAATGACTTTAAAGCTCTATAGAGCGAGATTGTAAAATAAAGTATAAATTATTCACTAACATCTACCTATCACACAGAGTGCATCCTACATCCTGCATCCTACAGGGCACTGCATGTTCATCCCTGGGCCAAACCTGCATATAGGTAAAGCTATCACCGATTTATAGCAAAGCCTGATGAAGCAGTATTTGTAAAGCACTTGGGACCTCCAATTAAAACAATTACTTTTTATTATTTTCCACATTAGAACTACTGGGGACAAAAAAAAAAAAAAAGCCAGGCTGGTAACCAATTGCAGAACAATTAAATCCAAGCGTGTCTGTCCAGGCAGCAGCAGCAGAGGTGGGTAATTATGCATTGCTGACAGGAGGAACACGAGCTGGGGATGCTGCACAGCTGCCTGGACTCCGTAGCAATCCCAAATGGCATTCAGGAAACATTTCAAGGGGATCAAAGCTTCCTCACGGGCACTATACAAATTCACCATCATAAACACTGAATAATACATTACACTAATCTGATTGCTATTGACTGTTACAGTCGCACGGGTGACCTTGGGCATACATTAATCAAAGGCAGCCGTTCGGATTTCCATCCTGTATCCTGCAGCGATGAGCAAAACCCATCTCAAATCTCCGCTTGTCCCTGCATCTCTTTCTGTGCCGTCTGACGTCCCTTGGAAATGGGGGCTGGTGTTTGGAGGAAAATGGGGTTTTTTTCTATCCTCCTCTCTTTGTTTGAACACACACACGAATGCTCCGATATAGAATAATAAAACCATGAGGCTTTTTGTCCACCCAGAGCTCTCTGAACCCAATTTAGCACATGTCACGATGTGAAAGCGCATTCAAACTTTAGAGTAATTGGTTTGCCAGCTGAGACTATAACTAATCTGAGACCTCTTTGGAATTTCACCAAACGTGCCTATTATTTACCCTAAGAAATGAGGCGGTGTCAAAAGGAAAGGTCCCATTTCTGTGACGTATCTCACTCACCAAATGTTTGCTCAGGTGAGGTGCAGCAAGGCTGAAACCTGAGAAACCAATCTCTCACCAGCTCCCTTTGCCTTTGTCACTAACAGAAAACACTGAACACAAGAAAGAGCTGACAGTGTGTTGACAAGGAATTGAAAAGGCACTGCTTTGCCCGCATTGATTCCCTTATCCTTCCCCAGGGCCAGGAGACGATACTTCACATACTATATTGCAAAAATCTTCTGCACGTGCTGCCACCTGACCCCAAGCTGGTCTTGGAGTGTGGAAAGCCTTCCCCCGGCGCATGTTGGAGCCCGGGGCTCCCTCAAGGCATGGTATAACAAATATAAAATCAGACAAAACTTCAAAATAATCTAACGAGCTGGGTTTGATGTGGTCTCAGACCATTGGCATGCAAATGCACTTCTTTAGCAGCATTATTCCTTTAACTTGATGGCTGAGCAGACAAGTCAATAATTTAAAGGTAAAGGAATAAAAGAAGGATGAGATTATTCCCCAAGCAAGTGTTGTAACTGCAGATCATTTACACTTAAATTAAATTTAAGCAAGTTGTGGTAATACTAATACTGTATGAATTTTTGGCTCTACACCCGCAGGTACCCGCTTTTTCAATGTTTGATTTAAAAATAAATAAAATTTCAAAAATCTTTCAATGATTTTACTAAAATTTCGGTCTGTGCCTTGGCAGAGAGTGCTGAGAGGGAGGTGCTGAAGTATACCTGGGTACAAAGAAGGAATAAAGACAAGCAAGTTTTATGTCTTCTCCTGACAGTCCCATGGTTCTTCCCCCGGCAATGCAAAAAAACACAGAACTTAATTAAGAGGGTCCATTTCCTCTACAAAGCATTTTATGGTCCACGGCCTTTGCTCAGAAACACTTTTATTTTCCGTCAGTCACATCAGAACCTCCGGGTTGCTGCCAGGGGACCCCCTGGAAGCTTTCACCTTAATAAATTTTTCACACCATTTCTATTACCTGGAGTGGACTTCCACTCTTGGAAGGATGAAGTCTGATCCCCTCAGACCTTTCTCAGCCCTCGGTGCATCTGCCGTGATGAAGAATTACGGTGCACGCAGATCGTCTTCCTCCGTTTTCCATTACTCCGCGGCTCTTCAGCACATCAGAGAGAGTTTCAGGATAAATTAATGGGTATTTTAGGAGAAAAGGAAGAGAGGTCTTAGAAAGACGCACCAAATTTTGTAAAGACAATCTCCAGGCCACATCCATCCCCTGAATAGGACCGTGAATGGCCATTGAAGAGTGTCTTGGAAATGAAAACTGATTGCGGAGTTTTGGTGCCTCTGTGGGCTTTTATCCAAGTGACTCAACACAAAATGATCAAGCATTTGGAAATCACACTGTAAAAAGGTCTTCTCTTATCCCTCCTATCTTTCCCACAAGGAAAATTGAATTTGGTTCCCACATGGAGGTCCAAAAGGGAGGATTCCTGTCTATTGCAGACAAGGATGTTTCAAAACTAATTCTAGGAGAGAGGATCCGGGAATTCATTCACCTGAAATCCAGGTTCAGGAAATAATTTAAAGCAAAGGCTGAAGGCTGCATCCTACAATGCCTGGCTATTTTGTACTCCCCTGAGTCAGGCAGCTGAACTCTTTAAAATCTGCTTTCCCTTTTCACCAGAAAATCCTGGAGTTAAGAACCTCAATCTCACTTACACAAGTTTAAAGCCAGCGTAACTTCTGACTCTTGTGGGCATTACTTTTGATTTATCCTCATGATGCCGAGCAGAAAAATCAGATCAAGGGAATATAAATCAAACAGGGATCAATACTGAGCATCAAGGTACTAATTCTATCTCCTTGAAACAGCCCTTACAAGCTGCAGCAGGCCATGAGACAATTCCCCTGGCACAGGCACAGCAGATTTATGTGGAGCTCTGGTCCTGGTGCAGGGGAGATGTTGGAGGTGGAAGGGAACAGGGCTGCACTGAACACTATTAAGAATCTGTGCCTGTCTGGGCTGTCAGTCTGTGGGCAGCTTTGGGAGGCTGTCATAAATCACTGCACCCTTGCATTGGTGACCAAGCCAACAAAGTTGGCTTAAAATTATTTTTCCCTGTGTTTTTTTTTTTGCCTTCAGGAACCACTGCAGAACCTCACACTTCCCCTAAAGGAAGGACCATGGGGTAAGTAGTTGACGGCTGAGAGCTTTTCCCCAAAACCAAACTCTCCCAAATGGCATAGCCTTGTTCTCCTCTTCCTCCAGTGACACAACAGCAGTAAAGCTGGTCTTAAAATGTGCTGGAATGTTTCATGGCTTGAGCAAAGGTGCGCTGGGTGGAAAGGGCTGGGCCATCAATCCGTGGGAGGACACGGTTCAGGGGGTTGGAGTGCTCTGCAGTCAGCCCACAAAGCCCTGGGCAGATGTTCACATGAGCCAACAGCTTGTCTGGTGGAGCCTTAATTTGTTTTTAGGAGGTGTAGTAAAAAGGACTGAGGTGATTTGGCTGCTTTACGCCAGCACTGGTAAATGTGACTATACATATTATCACAGCCTGAAATCAAAGGGCTCGGAAGGCTCCTCAGAAGGAGAAGTGGGAGAGGCAGAGAAAATGGGCAAGGATTTTTGTATGTTAGAAAATTTTGCAAGTTATTGATCAAAGCACAAATCTGGCAGTTCCTTTCTTTGTGGAAATTTGCAGAGAGGTGTGATTGAAAGGGGAAGTTGGGTGGTATATGGGGGGGCTGGTGGGAAGGGATTGATGGCATGTGAAATCACCAAGCTGATAGCATAATTAAGTGATAAAACTCTCCAAGTAGTGATTATAGGACATGTCAAACAAGGTTAGAAGGCAGGAGGCCAAAGGCAAAGTGATTAACTACGGGAGAGGTGTAACAATTCCCTGGAAATGCCCAGCCCAGAGGGCTCTTGGTGCAGTGAAATATACTTTAATAAAACACCAAAGGGTAGGACCATCTTCACATTTCAGCTCTGAGCTGATGGCAGTGCCTCCTGTCAGTCTCCCATCTCTCTTTTGACACGAAAAAGCCAGATGAGGCGCCCAGGACCCTGGTGCTGAGTATGGGCACAGGATTCCTGGCCCTGTGCTGTGAAGCCCAGCCTTCTCCTGACTCACCTCCTCGGAGCTGGGCTGTGGTACCTGGCATGACAACAGCTCACCTCTCCCAGCACTGGCTGAACTGGTCCTCATGGACCATTTGATTTTACTCTGGCCAGGCCTGGGAGTGCTTTAGAAAGCTGTTCTTCATCATCTTTTAACACCTGCAACAGTCTCCTGGCAAAGGTGTGGTGTCTGTCTTGAACATACCTCCGGTACCTCCTGACACGTGCACTGATGATAATTCCTGTTGCTGCAGATTTCACACTGAGAAGTTTCTACTTCATTAATTCCAAAGAAATACAGAGGGAAAAAAATAACCGCCCTGATCTCTAGCTCAGTGCGGAGATACATAGAACTGTATTTTTGCCTGAAAGTCATTCTTCCTTCTGCTTCAGGAGCAGAGGCAATAAATCCATTAATGAACCAAGACACCTTATAATCATTCAGACTTCAAGAACTCGAGGTTGGGCTGAGCTCAGTAACCTGTTGCAGGTCACTGTTCCTGGTTCACGTGGACACCATTTATACGGATACCAGTCTTCTGCTGAGCAGTGCTACCGTGCTGCCAAGTATATATAAAAGGTCAAAACTAGTTACTTTTTAATTTAATTTTATGTGCCTTCTGCTCAAGGAACAGGAGTTCTTGACTTTCCTTCTTTAAAAACTTTGCTACTTTTTTATATCTCTCTATCATGTCTTTGCTATTTTTTTAATATCTCTCTATCATCACCCCTTATTCCTCCAACGTCTAAGATATATAGTGCTAATCTTTTAATCTCTCTACACACTGCAGGTTCCTCTTCCCTTAATCATTTTCACTGCCTTCCCTAGACCTTTTTATTTCTGCTCTCTCCCCCTGTAAGACTGAGAGCCAGGCTGAGCAGGGTATCCGTGGTGTGGTGTCACTTTGTGTTAAAGATGCTTAATAATTCTGTGTTCTCCTGAAGCTTTTTCTTAATGCAAACAAACATTTTGTTTGCTTTTCTGGCCACTATTTCTCATTAAGTAGATGTCTAATTGGCAATGATGCCTTGTTCCTCTCCTGACTACCTACACTTAATTTAACACTGATGAGCAGTTTAAATCGTTTCCTTTTTGCTTTCACTGTGCTTCACCTTATGTTTACTTGAGCTGAGCTGTTCCCTGAAATGCACTCCAGCTGGCTCTTTAAGAGACTCCTGAAGTGATTTATAGCTTTCCTGATGCTTTTAGCAATCTAAATCCTTATTTTGGCTCCACAGTAGGGCTGGTCCTGGAGCATCTCACCACTCCCCTTGGTCTGACACTGGTAATGCTCTTCAGAATGGGACCCAGGCCTGTGCAGCTGGTTATTCTCCCAAGAAATGTTTGGATGACACTATTTAAAACCTCATTGCAGATGGAAATTTTTGAAAGTGCCTACTTTCTCCGCTCTGCTGCAGGAACACAAAGAAGTGTAATAGACTGGAGAGAAATGATTATTATTTTTTTTACAGCACAGTGCAGTTTTGTCCATGAGATAACATTAAAGCAGCGTTTTATAACTACCATATTTTTAGCTCATTTATTTGATTAAAGTGGGTGTCATTTCTCTTTGCTTTCCAGGTATTTCCTAATGAGAAATTCATACCTATGATGCACCTGACACACTATGAGCCTTGACACTGTGCTGTGTGTTTGCCACTGACTTATGGTCTAACTCCAAAGAAGTAGCTCACTTTAGCTCTTATTCCATGTTTGGATAATGCAGATCATGATATGGAGCATTTTTTGTTAAGTACATTGAACCCATTCACAGCAACTCCAATATAAATATCTTCTTCTCTAACCACGGGATGCAAATGCTACCAGATCTTTTTGGTTTTCCATAAAATCCATTTCTAAATCATCATAATACCCATTTCCCATTAGCCCTGCTGACTGTAAATAAACATCAGTGATAGAAGGACGCATATTTTTATTTTCCATTTGGAAACTTTAATAAACACAGACCCCTGAGCGTTCAGGAGAGAGTGTAGACACAAGAGCCTGCCAAGGAACTGTTAAATAGAAGTGTAAATATGGCACCTGGAGACATGGTTTAGTTTGAACTTGGCAGTTCTCGGGTATGGTTTGGACTCAATGGTCTTAGAGGGCTTTTCCCAGCAAAATATGTGACGATTCTATGATTCCAAGAACCTCAGGACTCATCACCTGTGTAAGCCAATATCTGATATTTGAGGCTGCTCTTTATCTCATTTCTGGAGTGTTAACATTAACATATTAACATTAAAAAATAACCAGTGTAAATAAGTGAAATGTATTATTAATTTCAATTAACTCCTCACTTTGACAGTTCCTGTGGATATATAAAATATATAACATATATAATATAAATAAAACCTATTTTAATAAATAAATAAATAAATAAAATAATATAAACTATATAATATATATAATATATAATAAAGTTCCTGCCTTCCTCTCCCTTCACCCACACTCTTCCTCAGCCTCAGGTGTGAATCCTTTCTTGGTTGCAGCAAAGTGGCAGAGGAATGTAAATTGCTGTGCCATTTCCTTACCCTGGGTATAAGCATGAGCATAAAACCCCTTTTTCTCCTCTGTTCCCTCCTGGGTGTTATTAAACAGGGGCTGAGCTGTGGGCGAGGCTGGAGAGCTGCTGCACCCGGCTCTGGCAAAGAGCTTTGTGGCAGAGCTGGTAGACTGCAAAAAGGCAACAGTTATTCCTGGCACAGCACCGTGGTGTTTACCTCTGTGAAGGTAATTCTAGGGTTTGTTATGTGAGAATGAGGAAAGGATCCTTTCATAATGCACAAATGAAAGAAACTCCAAGTATTAGCGTCACTACCTGCTAATAACGTTACAACACACCTGGTATGAAGTATGGGCATATATCACATTTCCAGCTTAAAAACAGAAGTATAAACACCATTAAGTAGAAATTTAGTTATATAAAACTGTTTAATGGCTAGGTTTATGTTTTGGCTGTGTATTAAGCAATGTTCTGAAATACCTGTCTTTGCAAGTGCTGGAAAAATTAAACCATTAAATCGATTCCAGAAATGTTTACTGTGCAAACATGACAAAAACTCTGCAAATACAGGTAATTTATTATGGGGGCCAAGTGTATGGTGGACGCACTAAATACTCTCTCTTAAGTCTCAAAACTGTATTTTAGGAGGTACCTTTCCAAAAAGGAGCTGTTCATCAAAGATTAGGCAAACAAGCAACTTAACATAAATGCAAAAGCTTGTTGAAATGAATTTCCAACTGTAAAGCCAGGAGTAAAATTAAAAATAAGACAAAAAAAATTAGTGGAAAAAGCTTCAAAAACACACCTTCAAAATTCAGCATTTCTTTGTTGAGACTTTCTGAGAGTGTTCCTGTTTTCTAGCACAGAGAGTGTGTTTGATCCTGGAATTTGGAAAATTCCACGTGGTGTTTCTGGGAAATGGTGAACTATTTGGGACAAACGGGATTTTTGAAAAGCCAGAATTGGTCACTTCAGGTGCACCGTGCAGGTACACTCAGCTGGCTGTTCTGGGTACTTGGTTATTGGCTGTTAAAGTCTAAGTGCTCCCCCATGTGTTTGCTCTCATCTTCTTGCTATAATTTTGGCCAGAAATTCCCTACAAGCTTAAAAAACAAGTAAATAAAGCTAGAAGGGGGAAATCAGCAGGTTTCAGCATCATTTCTAACTCATGTCTATTAAACACCAAATGTCTCACACTAAAAAAAAAACCCACCTAGATATTTAGGGTTCTTAGTCATGGTCACATTTCTGCCTCTTTCAGGAATTGGTCTGAATTTGGTCTTTCAGGAATTGGTCTGAATTGCTCCATGGGATGATTGATGTGGTTTAATTTCAAGATCAGGTCTGTGTGGGATGGGAAGAGTGGAAGTGGGGTTGTCATCTCCATCTTGATGCTCCCAGGACTCCCTGGTGACTGGGAAGAGCCCAGAGGAGTGAGGAGACAAAGGAGCATTTTAGAGAAAAGGGGACACTTTAGCCTTGCCTTGGGGCTCAGAGGGGCTCTCCAGGAAGATCCTGTGAAGAATAAAACCCTCCTGCCATGAGCCTGGTCCAACATGCTGAGCAGCAAAGAAAGCACCACAGATTGCACAGGCCGGTCGTTTGTGCCACAAGCAGTTGTCTCAGTGATCCATCAAAAATTAAGATGCAGCTGATAAACTTTTTTTAATTTTTTTTTTTTTTTTCAGTTTGCTGCTCATTATTACTTCTGGCTCCAGAGGAGCCCACGTGCATAACAGGAGCAGAAAGTTTCCAAGTTGTGCTGCAGTGTCTGTTCTGGAGGAGCAGAAGCAGTCTCCAAGCCCAGGCTGAAGCCCTTGCTGTGAGTTACCTGGCACAGCTGAAGGTGAGAGGTAGATATGTCTGAATTTTCTGGCTGATGTTCTCCATTGATTTTCCTGAGACAGCCCAGGCAAATAATTTAAACTCAGTGCCTGAGTTTACTCATGCCTTGGATGAGCAATGGATGATATAAAGTGGCTGCCTCCCACAGAACCCACGAGGCTTTAATTTATGTCTGTGAGGTGACTTGAGCTGCTTCGCTCCAGAGTCTGTAACTGCAAGACACGGCTAATAATTCAACAGCAACAAGTAGCTTGAATGAGCCTTGTACCTGGGGAGAAACATTTAGATTTGTAGCAAGCACTTTTCACCCTTTAAAAGAAAAGTAAAATTTGCAACTCCAAGTTGTTATTACACCTTGGAAAAGACTTCCAGGGCTCACTCTCCAGTTCTGCTTCTGTCCTGCAGATTCCAGCTTCCTGAGCACAGGTGGGTAGGGACTAATCCTTTCCCTCTGCATGGAATTACATGTGTGCAGATGCTATATGTCTTTTAGCAGACTTACTGGGATCTCTCTCACTCCTGCACAGCAGATCCCTTGTATTTAAATCTTTAGTGGATTCACTTAAGCAAATTCCTGAGTAAATGCAGGAATACATTTTAGCTGAATTTCAGGGGATACTTATTGCATGTTAAATACCACTAGGCAATTATTTAATGAGGTTTAACAAGTATGTAATAGATTACTTATGACCTAGATATGAAACCTCAATGAATATGTTTAATCAATTGGCATTCAATTAACATACATTAGGCCTTTCCTGCAGCACGGTGCTTTATTTTAGCTGTCTGGTAACAAACCAGTCTTGCATACTTTTTAACCACTTGCTGTACATAATTTAGGTCCAAAATGTACCTAGAATAAGCAAAAATTAAAAAAAAAACAAAAACAAAAACAAAAACAAAAAACCCACCAACCAAAAAACTCCAAACTTGTTCTTGGAGAGTTTATTGACCATAATTACTCATTTAGAAATGTAAATCCCATTTTGTGCATCAGTAAACTCAATTATCTTCTGCATTCCCAACTGTAGGGACCTTTCTATGCCCCAGGCTGTTGTGCCCATCCCTGTTTTCTGCTTCTGCAAAAGAAACCAGCTAGTCTCTGGAATGTCAAGATTTTCACTGGCTCTCAAAAGGTAATATGGGATTAAAATGGAATATAAATGAGCACTGCTGATGGATGTCTCAGGGTGGAATTACTCTCTTGAAACATCACAAACAATCCAGAAACTCCTCTGTCTCTCCGTTGTGCTACAGTTTAATTAAAGCCTAATAAGGAACAACTGGTTCTTTGTCCTGCTGTATTCATTAATTCCAGTGTAACTTGTGCTTTTTGTTCTCATCAGCAGTAGCAAAAAGTGTCTCTCAAAAGTTGTCAGAAATACATAAAGCACTATTAAATAATGTTGGAAGCCAGCTTGGCCAGAGAGCTGATGGGAAAGGAATTAATTTCCAGCCCCACTGTGAAGGTGCTGCAGAGCCTGTGATGTCTCCAGCTGCCTGGGGAGATTTAGAAACACCCGGGTCCTCCCCTCAGGAGTAGAAGCAGACAAACCATCTGCTTCGTGTGGTTGGAAAGAGCAAAGGAAGTTAAAAACCATGGGTAATGTTGAATAATATTCTTGTAAACTGGTTAATTTTGCTACAGAGACCAGTACCTACAGCTCAGTCACTCAAGTGACACACACAGAGCTCTGCAATCTGGGCTCTAAACTCTGTCCTTTGACCTTGGTGTCATTCCCCATCTGCCTTTACAGGCATCACAGAACGATGTGACGCACAAGGAATAAGGCAGAATTTTTGGGAAAGGGAAAAGGGTTTTGTGAAGACAGTGGGAGAAGTGAGAAAACGACCCAAATCTTGTCGTACTGGATTAAGAATACTGAAATACTGGGGTTAAGAATACATAAAATACCAATTTTGGTGCAACTCCCCATCTTTCAGACAGACGAATTCCCGGTGCAGTCTCAGGGAAGAGAAGCAGAGCTCAAAATATTGCAGATCCTCACACAGATTCTTGGAACACCAATTAGACTATGCGCAGAAGAATAGTTGTGTGCCTTTGTCCAATTTTAATTAATATCCTTGACTTGAGTAGGTTTCTTTGTAGAAATTCTGTGACTGGCTAATTTACCATGTTCTGTACTTACAAACACTGTTCTACAACCAAATCTGATTGTTCCAGGCAAAGTTTGGTGTCAAGATCTGAAGGGCTACAAAGCAAGAAGATACATTTTGTTCTTTTCTTCTGCAGAAAGGACACCCTGGAAGATTAAAGTAACTGGATTTTGATCAGCATTTCCCATTTGCACGGGGCTCTTTACGAATTGAAATATAAAAGGTCAAGGCTCCAAAAGCATTTTTCATTTCTAAAGAGGTTTGTTCACCACAGTAATTTAATAGCCATGCCAAAGCTGATAAGGTTTTGGAATCTGTCCATGGCATGTATTGATGTCACAGGTCAAAAATAAAGGCTTCAATGTAATTTATTTCTCCAAGCACGGTGAAGATAATAACTCAAGCACAGAGCAATATGTTAAAACTAAATTATATTCAATGAAGATGACTTATGCCAGTCTTCTAAAAACTAAATACACTTGGCTCAATTTGAATGTGCTCATTACTGTGGTTTGGTGGCCTCCAAGAGGTACTTGGCCATTGCACAGTGGCCAGTGGAGGGTTCTGGATCAGGGCTCTGGGGTATGAGGGCACTGCAAGGGGCAGGACATCGTTCCTCCTCTCTCTGTTGAAAATCTGCCTTGAGGGAGCATTTTCCTTCTTCAGTTGCTCCTTCTGTTTTGCTTTTTGCTGGATGGAATGATGCATGAGAACAAAAATTCGTTCCTGCTATAAATAGAGGCTGTGCATGTGATACAAGGGGGAGGAGAGCAGATGCTGCTCACACAGCTTCAACTGGAATGTCAGGATTTAACACACACGGAGGGATGGGGGAAGGGGGCACTTCCAAAACACTGGGAAAGAGAATTACCAGAAGAATAAGGACAGCAGAGGTGCCAGGTAAAGACTTCCCACTGCTGTTATTTAAAGCATCCAACACTGAGATTCACCAGTTGGTCTACTCTCATCCAGTGGTGTGAGGGGGGAGATGGACAGGTATGTTGTTTTACCCTGTGGATATTTACAGGATGCAGGAAATCCAACAATGGATTGGTGGAACTTCACCCTTACAGGAAAACAGAAATTATCAAGTTTCAGTGCCAATCCCAACTCAACCTTCAGCTTCCACTCTTTTCTATAACTAATTTAGCACATTGCTTCTTGTGCTTCATAAGTCATTTTACAAGATTGAGACTTTCTCTGCACCCCACAGAGAGGGAGAGTGACTTTCTACATGGATGGATAGTAATAGAACAAGGAGGAATGGTTTTAAATGAAAAGAAGGGAGATCCAGATTAGATGTTAGGAAGAAATTCTTCCCTAGGAGGGTGGGGAGGCCCTGGCAGAGGTTGCCCCGAGAAGCTGTGGCTGCTCCATCCCTGGAAGTGTCCAAGGCCAGGTTGGACAGGGCTTGGAGCAACCTGGGCTAGTGGAAGGTGTCCCTGCCCATGGTAGGTGGGTGGAACAAGATGATCTTTAAGGTCCCATTTTGTTGTTCATTCTATGCCTCTAATCTGAGTCAATGAGACTCGATTTGTGCTATGTGCTTCTGTCTGGATGCCACTGGATTATTTCAGACAGCAATCCTTCCAGAGAGTGGTGGTGAACGGTGCTGCATCCAGCTGGCGGCCGGTCCCTAGCAGTGTCCCCCAGGGATCAGTGCTGGGCCCAGTTCTGTTTAATATCTTTATTGATGAT